>JAYDZK010000056.1:11049411-11075457 GCA_034509185.1 Euphonia xanthogaster | reverse complement strand
TTATGAAGATTTAAAATGTAAGAATTATGAGTGCAAATTGGCCTATTTATTATTTAACTCACAGTTGTTCTTTATTTTTATCTGCATAGAGAAAATTAATTCATCACTGACAGGTTCTGGGATTTACCAGAGCTTAAAAAAAAAAAAAAAGAACTTATGATGATGATATATGTCTAAAAATCTTGCATTCAAATGCATCAAATTAAACATTTCAACTTGTTGAGATATTATTCAAAACATGTATGCAGTAAAGCATATTCATACCATGTACCACCAGAACATAAAAGATAGCTTACAAGTTTTAGTAGTCAACAACATTTTAAATAAGTCATATAAACTTATGGAGATTTTGGAAATGATCTATTAATCACTAGAGGGAGTGTGTTATATTTCTATCTGAAATCATCTATTAGCTACCTTAAGTCTGAATCTCTTTCACATTTTTTCCTGCAATGCAAACCAAGTTTTAAATAAATGCACACCTATCTCTTTTCAGAGCAGTCCCAAAGTGCCACTAGATAAGAAGGTAAAGGCACAATGCAGGCTGTTGAATTTTTGATCAGCTACAAATAAAGAATGATCAAGTTAAGTGGGCTCAGCTGATGCAAATCTCCCATAAGAATCAATTCTACAGTTCCTGACATTCTGAATTATTATTGTGGAGCTTTTCTTGTGAAATACCTGAAGGAAAGAATAGAGTTATGAAGAAACTAACAATATATAATCATACCTGCAACTAGCATAAATAACAGCAATTTCATTGATTTATACCAGCCAAGATGCCGTTCTGTGGCTTTAAAAAATTTCATGTAATTGAAGTCAAGCTTATAAATCACACATTACAATTTCCTCATGCTTTAATCTTAATTTAGATCTAGAATTTTTCAATAAATAATAATCTCTCTCTTGCTGCTGCTTTTTCTATCTTAGAATCCAGTAAAGTCAAAGAAATTCACTGCAGGTGAATTAGTTCTCTAATATCACAGAGCACCACTGTGTCACCTGTTAAACCTTCATGGATTCTTGTGTGGAGTTTTTTTTGACTGTTATTTTAAAAAGAATAGGTAAAATATATGAGATCCATAAATGTGCTCTCTAAATAAAATGTAGAGAAGACAAAATCTTGAAATATTGCAAAGTTTGGAAGAAGGAGACTTCACAGGAAAAATGGTAGGAAGATAAAGCAATTAGTATTGCAGAAGAAATTTGCTATCTCAATGGAAAATGTGTTTTACTGACAAACTCTCCCAATGAAGAAAAGCTGAGAGAAAATCTCCTAAGGTAAAATGTAAAGGATCCTAAGCTCGTTCAAAAGTACCCTTAGAGGAAGACACAAGAATGGAGAACAAATGTCCAGCACCGAGTTCTCTGCTGTCACCCAATGCTTCAGTATCCCAGAAAACCTTGTTTTATAGCAATGTGGATATATCTTCATTCTTTGGTTCTCTAACCTTGGATGTTGCTATGTAGATTTGTTGTTGTTTTTGATGACAGTCTTGAGTTTACACTGTTGGACATTTTAATAGTAATTATGACTGTCCTTCTAAGAAAATAAAACTGAGTGACATAAATGTTCCCCTTTTTTTTTTTCTTGAAAGAACTGAAAGTCACAATGTTGCAAAAGCTGAAATGTATGGCAGTCATACCTAAAATTTCCTAACTGCATTTTTGTAATAACCACACAGGTACTGGAAAACCTGATGAATAATTATATATAAGAAATAAATGTACTAGACATTAGAGAACAGAAAGAAAAATGCATGAATTACATACACATTCTTTATCCAAATGATCCCAGAGTCCCTGAAGATTTTGTGCTATTGTAGGAACACATTTAAAAACACATAAATCAAATGAACTCATAACATGTTGACTCTCATACAGCAACTAGGGTATAAAGAGATAACAGGAAGATGAGTGAAAGAAGATGCAGGTCCAAAGCATGTATGTTCTAGGATCTTACAATGCAAAGATTTAATGAATATTTCAAATTTTGCATTATGGAAGAGTGATTGATGTCTCCAATCATACAATATTTTTAAAGCAGGAATTTGGTTTAATGAATAATCATGCGCTTCATAAAAGGTTTACTACCATGATCTATCTAGTAGCTAGAAGGTCTGTTCATGCACAGAGATTAGAAAAAGGTGTATGTTTTTAATATTGAGGCTAATTAACAGATTTAATTATTATAATGCAGTAAATTCTGTGTATTGTTAAGGTTATTTTCATAGGACTTGTCTTAATTGTTAAAAATGGTTGAAGAACTCTATCCTTTATATAACACAGGAGGTCAGACCAAGTGAACATAATGATTGCCTCTGGCTGTAGAACTTATGACTCTATGAATTCAGCATGAAGTTAGTGATGATTTTAGCTGCAGAAGTATTAGCACATTCATTTTTGGGTAGTGTACTGCTACTCTTCCTCAAGCTGCCTCTCATCAAAGGCACGTAGCTGGATGAGACAGTCACAGAAGCAGCAGCTTCCAATAATATGGATAGCACACCTCCATCCATCCAGGGATAAATGACAGTCTCTGGAAGAGATATGACACTTATCTTGCTTACTTAGATCTCAGGGATTTCCAGTCCCAGAGTTTAAAACCTTCTCAGTGCTGATCAAGAATTGGTGACCAATCTCAAATATTTCACACAAGCAGGCTTCTAACTGTCACTCTCCACTCACTGTTCCTTCACTTAAAAAATCCACTGCTTCCAACTGAAACTGGATCTACTAATACAGTGGTTTTATTAAGAGACATCCAAGAATGAGTGGGGTGTTCATTTTCTCAGCCGAAATTCTCCCCTAACTATTCCAAATATACAGAAAGAAAAAGTAGCATACACTAGCAATTAAAATATTAAGATGGGAAAAAAATTAGATCAGAAGTAATCAAGCACTGGAACAGGTATCCCAGAAAGGCTGCTTATCATTGTAGATTCTCCAAGTTAGCTTAACAAAGTCTTGAGCAACATGATCTACTATCCAACATGGTTATAACTTTGCAGTTTTCCGGATGTGAGTGGAATGTTGGACCAAATGATCTCTGGAGAGACTTTCCAGGATAATTTTGAGATGATCCTGTGATAATGGAATTTACCAATAAAAGAAGTGGCCACTACTACTCAAATAGAAATGTCCAGGAGACGGCTGCCTTTCTGAAAGTGAAGGTCAAATGCACCAGCAGCACCAGGCTTTGCTTGAGCTTTGTTTTGTGCTTTTGAATCTAGAATAAAATCCTCATTTAGCAGGGAACACTCCTATGCCCTTCAGTTCAAAACTTGAATGTCTAACACAGCTCCCAAACACGTAGGAGTTGTCACTACTAACTAACTATGCCATATGCCCTAAAGTCCATCCTGAATGTTCAGTTACACCTCTGCTTTCTTGTCCTCAGCTGGCCTGCAAACAGGAGTACTTAAGAAACTGTTACCTGATGTAAAAATGGAGCCAAGAAATATATTATATTTTAGTGACAGTAAGCCAGTCACTTGGAATTAAAAATGGGAAATTCAGTATTTTATACTTTAATAAATGATTTGGTTCTTTATGAAAACCAATGTCTCTTTGCCTTCTGCTAACAGATGTAGTGCTATAATAAAAAGTAAAATGTTACATAAAAGTAATGGTAGTAATGGTTATTGAACAAAAAACCATAAGATATTTAGCAGTCCATTTTCTAAAGCCCCACAGGAGCCCTGAAGGAACTCATCCTTGTTAATTGGAACTAACAGAAGGGATGTTACCAACACAACAGGCAGTACACAATTGTATAGCTATGTTTTCTGAGGAATGGTGATGTTACATGATACTCACAACAAGGAACAGGACACAGATGAACCCGAAATCTTTCCCTGTAAAGCCATCTCCCTTTGTGCTGTCATGTGCTCCCATGTGCTCCCATGTGCTGTGTCATAATGATACACTTTTGATGATCAGGGAATACAGAAATAACATAAGCAGCTTTATTGGAATACTATGATTTTTTTTTCTTTTTAGTAAAATTATTTTATGCTGTCAAAGAAAACTAATGGCTGGATTTGTGTTTACCTCATATGGCACTATAGCACACTGGCATGAAAAGACCTTAGAGGGAATTTGTAATTCCTCTATTTTCCTTAACCTGCGTGATGGTACAGATGTCAAGGAGACCTAGATTTTCCCATTGGCAGCATACTTTTTTACTTTGCTTTAATTAACAGATTTTAAATTAAGTTTTCATTCTCCATGGACTTTTAGATTCTGCAGCTTATTTAACAAGATATTTTGATGAGGAACTTAAGAAGGTTTCTAAAAGTTCATTATTGAGAAATCTAGACTTCTGCTAAAAGGTTTTGAATGATACCCATTATTATGTTACTTGTAACAAACTTCTAAAGATCTGCTTTTGCATAAAAATATAACCCATTCATAAAGAGGTACTTTTCAAGTACAAGACTTTGGGTTTCTTTGAAATTCTAATACATGGCTATTTTATCTTTGGAAGTGAAAATATTTTTGCTGACATTTTGTACTGAAGTAAAATAAATATTGTATGGTTAATACTATAAAACTTAACATCATATTATATTTACTTATTTAATGATTTTTATAGATTGTCTACCAGTAAGTGTACTGTTTCTCTTGTGATTGGGAATTACATTCTACTTAGGAAAAATGAGATATGTTTAATCTCATCTTTCCATTTTTCATTCTGGAGTTTTTAGCTGTATGACACAAAGTCCTAAAGAATGGTTTTAATTTGCATTGTTTTGTCACATAAACAGCAGGCAAAAATGCAAATAATAATCGTTAGTTGATATTTCACCACACCTGAGATTAAGATTCTTAATTATTTTATATAGGCCCTGTTTGTAACTTTTAAAGTTAAATAAAAGCAATAAGGAGAGACTAGAAACCATGCAAAGTACTCAGCATAAAACTACCAGAAAAATCAGAAAGCAGAAAATGGCATGAAGTTGACAACAGAAGACCCAGTGCAGGTGATAGTTCATATGAAATATGGACAATACAACTAATTCTAACTGGGTTCTTAGCAATGCAATACTAAATGTAAGAAGTAAGTTATTTTAAATGTAACACCTAAAACATTTAAACTCCAGCATCCAGAGGAGTGTAGTTAAAGTAGTAGAAATTTTTCAGCCTTGAAAGCTGAACAATAAAATATTATCTTATGCCTGAACTAAAAACTTTTCCTCTACTGTGTTCAGAGGTACCCAGTGTCCTTCCTTGATATAATGGGCTTTTTCATCTTGAGTATTTTTTCCCTTAATATCCATTCCTTCAGAAAAATAATGACTATTCATTGTATGAATTTCCTAGGCCAATTGCAATATGATCTCCTATATATGATTCAGAGCATGAAGGGAAATCATTGCACATCCATGAAATAAAAGCTACTATTACAACAATTTATGTCATGGAATCAAGAATATTCCAGACTTCAGATTTCCTAGCAATATACAAAAAGAGGTAAAATTAAATCCAGCTTTTAATCTAGTTTATTTTAAAATAATTTATGAAAAATGAAATTTCACTCCTGATACTTCAATTTTTAATTATTGTTTTTTACAATACTTTGCTATAATATAAAAAAAACTGGGTACAAATGCCTTCAATTAAGAGTTCAAAAGTATTCTTAAAAAGTCATCCTAGAGTAAAGCTTGACATACAAACCTTGACCTGAAATAAAAGCAAGGTAGAAAATTATGCACATACTGCCCTGTTATGAAATTACTGTCTATTTTCACTCTTTTCTTATCAAAATCTCTCCTTATTTAGTACTTGTTCTGAAAACTACAAATGCAATGCTCTTCTACACATAGGAAAACAAAAAAACTAAAGCTGCAGAAGAAACGTCTTGTGGCTTTCTGCTCACATATCCTTGTAAGAACTAAATCTTCACATGGGAAGAAAATTCAGTGTCCTCTCTCAATTAATGCATTGATTTTTTGCTCCAAATGTGATGCTCTGTGTCCATCCAACAGGTACTGGAATGAGCTCACTCATGTTTATCCAATGTACATTCACTGTGTCTCTGTCTCATTAGTGAAGTTCTGCCCCAGAGGTGACATCTTCATTTTGGATTAGTGAAACAGTTAGAATGTGCCACCTAGAGCCACCACTGCAGATTTCAGCTGAGTCTGAGAAACAGGATAAAGTCTAAAACAAAGTACTCAAAAATCCCTTTTTTCTTTGTATTTTAAAGGTATATTTTGGAAATACAGTCCATAACAGTCACTGATTCAGGGACCTAATATGTAAATATAGCACAAATACAGTAAAACTTCAAACTCTGCTGGTATATTGCCCCACACTTTGAATTCACAAAGCTAAGTGATTTCAGGTAATCTTTAAGACCCTCACATCTGAAAAATCTTTTGAAACTCTGCTCTGTTCTACTGTATTGTACTCTAGTTTTGTTCATCATCATACTATGTCAGTAACAGTGGCAAAATTAATAACTCAATACTTATTCCCACAGCATGAAACTGCTAGGATAGATGGAAAAATTATTCAACCTAAAAATTACAGCAATGCATTCTTGATATCTTCATGCTATCATGCAGTGTTAAAGAAATAATGGGTGAGAGGTAGCAAATACAGGAGGTGGAGTTTCATCATGAGTAAGATCAAAAAAACACTCTTTCAGTTCCAGAAGCATTCTCATATGATTATATGCGTTGTGGTGTCCAGTCTGCACCCAGCATTTAAGAAATGCATCTTTTTAATTGTCTGTAATGACTCTGCTCATGTTAATGTGACAGATCAAGTACCACCTGATGTCTAACTGTGCAAATAATTTGAGGCTGGCTAGCTTTTGTTCAGATTACTTTCCCCAAGATTATGGGAGAAAAAAAAATGAGCTCAGAATAAACATGAGGTCTGAGAGCAGAGTAAAAGTTGAACATTGAAGACAGGTGCAATGTCCACAAGACAGGCTAACAGTTTTCTAAAAAAAGTGCCAAGAGGTGGAAAGGATGCAACTATTATTTTTGGGCACTTTTTCAGAACAACCAGAAGAAAGGTTCAAGTCATTTTGTAAAGCTCAACAGTTGGACTACACATCTCATCCCCAAGACACCTCAGCATTGTCTGCTCAGAGTAGCACATCAATTAATTCAGGATGATTTAAAGAGACAGTTTGGAAGAACATTGCTACTTCTATCACCCTTTGCAAAGATGTATACAGATTTTTTCATTCATTATCATCAAGCTGAACATTACAGGGTCTGATGAAATAGCTATGTTTGCATTTTGCATATTATTGCTGATTTTACATGACAGATTTTTCTGCAATATATATATGCACATGTGCACACACATATGAATATATACTAAGTATGTATTTTATAAAAGGATGCCTGTAACATATAACAATCTTTCCTTATTCCTGATTTGATTTAAAACATAAATTCTGCTGATCTTTCCTGAACTTTTTCCACTGTGTACATAAATGTCTGTTTTCATCAGGTTGGATTTTAAACATTTAATCAATTGAAACATACATGAATTGCCCTGAAGGCAATTCCATTTAGGGATTCTGCATCGGCCATGTAAAAATATTTCTCCTGAGACTTTTAAAGAGTTTGACTGCTCTGAAAATCATTCCACCTACTGAGGAAGAGAAAGAGGACTAATTTCAGGTTCCATGTCCATGGCCAGTTAAAACAGCAATAAATACACCAATTTATAGGCATAAATAGCTCAAACTCCTGAGGAAGGGGGTCTTGATCATGCTGTAAGGAAGAAAGAGTTGTCTCTCCTGTAGTGCAGTTCTGCAGACATTTACTGTCATTGCTGTAATTTTTAAGGCAGCACTGCTTCACCTCCTGTCTGTGACCTCTTTCTTCTGAAGGAATTAAGTATCTACGTGCTTGTACATTCTCCAGCTCATAGAAATGAGAAATTTAAAACACTGACGTTATCCTCTTCTGCAGAAAATGTGCTGAGGCCAAACCCAGAAACATTTCAAGCTAGAGATAGCAGACAAGCATGGCACAGTAAAAATAATGAGACAGACTGTGTGCATTTACAGGGTTCTCATCCTCTGTTATCAAGCAGATCATTGACAGACTGGCCAGCAAATGGCTGCAAAGGTGCAGCTTGGGCAGAACCTGACTACTTTCACCCTGCTTATTTGCATAAAGTAACATTTTAGTCTTTGAGATGTCCTCAGGTATCCACAGACTGTTACAACTGCCTCGGTCCTAAATTTTGTTCTACCTGTTCCAATATACTTGGGCAAACAGCACTAAAGAAATGGCAATACACAAATTTCCTCTCTAAACAGTGATGGACAATTAAGTCCCTGCAGATGATCTTGTCTGTGTTAGACTCCTGTTAAGTCTCTGTTTCAGCAACTCTCTTTCACTTATCACAATCCCAGCTGAAAATACCCTTCACTACTACTTACCCCATTTCTTCACAATCTCCCCTCCTCCCTCTTCTTTCTCACTTAATTCTTATGGCCTTATTATTTTAACTTGCAAAGCATCTGGGGAAATAGTGTGCAATAAAAACCATCAACAACTTTGTTTTGTTTTACACTTACATGAGTTCTTACAAAATTTGCACACTCATTTTGAAACACTCATTCTGTAACTCTAAAAACACACAAGCATTTCATAAACAGTCTTCAGGGGATGGATAATTGCAGAACAATGATGGATTACTGTAGAATAACAACTCAGCAAAGGCTAATATGATACTGCTAAGAGCAGTACCTAGAACATTTACATCAAAATTAACTGAGCAGGCACATATTCAGCTGCATCCTCTCTATTGCTGGCTCTTATCCCTTAATAGTCTCTGAGATACAAATATCACTCACAGTGGCTCAGATTTCTTGGTAAGCATCCTTTACATTGGCAGTCTCAGAACAATTTTAGAGACTTGCAGAAGCTCAGCTCTTTAGCTGGTTTCCTATCTCGTGATGCTATTTCCATTTATTTACTACCGACTGAGGAATTTACAAATCTATTTAATCTACTTGCTAAAAAGAAGGAAGTAACAATAATGGCATTCCCCCTGCAGAACCAAAGACATTTTCCTAGATGTACTGAAGTGCTGATTCATTCCTTCATATATTGGCCTTATCCTATATAGCAGACATCCATTTTTTATTTCCTGGAGAGGTAGGAAATCAAACTCACAGTCTGGTATGGAAGAGATTACATGGTTTGTGGGAACCTATTGCTCTGTGAGAAGAATCTGAGAGCTGTGACAGCTTCTAAATGGCAAAATATAAAGGCCAACCCCACTCTTAATGTAAATCCACTAGGTTCAAAACAACAAAAACTATTTAGTCGATAAATCCTGCTTTCCTTAAATATAAATTACATTTCACATTTCAAACAACTGCAGCAAGTCCTCCTGTGGGTTCAGCTCAGTTCTTTCATAAACATTTGCCTTTCACTGAGATTCAGGGCAAGCCAGATTTTCACAGATGGAAATGTATAGTTGCAAACACCTGACAATACTTTACATTAATTAGAGACTGCATCTGCAGACCTCACCAGGAGACATGACAACAAAAACCTTCAAAACCACTTTTTCCCAAACAGGTGCATGTACATCTTTAAGTTTAATTCTCAAGCAAGCCCAGTGCTATTCTGCTCAGAAAAGCAGAAAACATTGTGTATAAACCACTGCAGAAGAGAAGATCCCAGCATCAGGGATCCTTTGGGGCAGGCCTGACTTCTCCCATCTCTCAAACAGACTCCCATTCCAGACACTGTGGTGACCCACTCTGGCTCTGTGATCATATGGTCTGAGAAGCTTTGGAGCACTTCTGTCCACTAGCACTTCTCTGTGCAACTTGTGGCTTTGGGAAGGTTTGGGAAAGTATTTCTGAAAAGGTTTCTGGAGGAGTGAGCCCTTCTGTTTGAGCTGTAGGGTGACAGCCAAGGTTGGCAGCACTGTGAATTTCTTAACTGGATATTTCCACCTCCTCTTAATGAGAGATCTGTGTTGATATTGGTCACTGTGGGTCAGATCCCTGCAGTGCAGAGCAGAGAGCACAGGAAATAGAAAGCAGGATGGATGACTCCCCACCAGAGCTGAACAGATTCTCCTCTTGGACCTCAGCACATGTTGTTATGCCCCAAATTCTGGGACTTGCTTAAATTTGCTTCCATGAAAGAAAAAGTTAAGACTACAGCAATTCAGGAAATGAATGCAGGTGCAAACACACACCCTGCATATAGACACAACTTTCTTCTCTGTCCTTCTATATATTTTTTCTTTATCCTACACACTTAAGACACCTTACAATGTCTAGGTCTAACAGCTGGAATGTAGGCTGGAAGAAAATGTCATCATCCCTCCTGTGCTAAAGGATATCACCCAGCAGCTCAGAGAGAGGTGGTGAATGAGGACTCTGGCCCCTGGGACTGTTGACTGAGCCACTGCTAGAGTTTACAGGACTCTTTCACAGCTGTTAGCTATGGATAGATTTGTGTTCCTATACTTGGAATTTTCAAAACTAGATATGTCTTGTCATGATGAAGCTTCTTTTACACATGTATTACAAGGCTCAGCTCTAAATGCCTCCTGTACCAAGAATTACACAATTTCCATTGGCAGAATATTTCATTGTGTAATTGTGCTCTGTAAAATTTATTTCTACCATTTACGCTTAAAAGACTAAGCCTGTTACTCCTAGTTATATGTTTATTAATTAAGAAAAGTAATCAATCACTCTTTATGGTATTTTTATATATTGGTAGATACTTTTTATGCTTCTCCTCTGCATTTTCCTCCAGTGAACGTGGCCAGATCTATAACCATCCTTGTTTGTTCCTACTTTTCAAATCCATTCTTTTATGCAATGCTTTTCTAATTTATACTCCTGCACCCTCTTCTTTTGGACTGAAGACAATGATAAAGTTCCCATGATTACAGCAGTGCAGGATCAAGACATGATTTGCAACACGTAGCATGGTAATTTCAAACAAAATATGCAATTGCTGATTGCACCATAGATAGCTTGTTTTTAATACCCAATTTCTAATATATCCATAAAATCACAAAGCTCAGCAAAACAAATATGCACATTTCTCCTTAATTTAAAGCATAATTCACCTTTTGCCCAAAACCATGTAACAGCAATGCAAGTTTCATGCATAATTGACTCTCTATCTAAAGCAAAGAGTAGGATATTTCTATTACTAAATTTTGTATTTTTGGAAGCAAACAATATTGTACCATACCACCCACAAAGAAGACAAGGGAAAACTACAAGCCATCATACACCAAAGACTTTGATTTGAGCTATATTTTTGAAGTGTATTTAAAGTATATTTAAAAATATTTGAAGTATATTTTTGAAAAAATCTAACAAATACTCTTACTCAAAATGGTAATAAAAAGAGCTATATACAAAGGATAGTATTTTAAACAGGTTAAGTTCATTACTGCATTTTATTTCAGGTCTTGATTCATGTATATTTTATAAAGTTTGTAAAATAAACACCTCTGCATGTTATTTTGTGGGCTTAATTAAATAATTGATATGGATGGCATTTTTAAACATATCTGCTCCACACACATGTATCTATTTTTATAAATCCTGCAACAAAAAGCCCAGCTAAAACAATGTCTAGAGCTCATTGACACCACAACTGAATTATCTTCCTACAAAAAGGAACAAAGAGAACTGTTGCACAATCATAAAGTAACCTGGCAAAACTGAAGATTTAACTTCTGTTTGTTTTTAAAGTCCTCAATATAATGGATGTCCTAAGGGAGCAGACAGGACTTTACCAGCCATGCAAGCCTACTGATTCCAAACAAAAGGGAAATTTAAACTCAGGATGCACAAAGACAACTCAAATGATCTCATCTGACCAGACAGGATGTCAGATCATGGCTCAGTCTAGATTACTCACAGATTCTGACAAATATTCAAATGTAGTTTGTTTATTTGCTAATTATTGTTGGATGATTGAAATGCAGGTTCACCCTCCATTCTGAGATAAGACAACAAAATCCATATACAATACCAGCTGAGGCTGCCACTAGAAAATTGCCACCAATTGTCTCTCTAAAAAGCAAGGCTGTGTTTATAAAAAAACTTGTTTTTCACTAATAATATAGAGACTAAATATATGAATGTACACTTTTACACTTATGATATACTCTTCCCTACCTATCTGTGGAAAAAAAAATGCACAGATGATGTAATATAAATTGGAGAACTTTGTAAAAAGTCTGCACAGAAATGCAGTGAACACCTGGTATACATAGTAACAGATTCCTCAAAGAAAATCATACAATTTATCAGAGGGTTTCAGTCTCCATAAGATTTTGAACTGGATATGAACATTCCTTTGAATTGCATTTAAATAATTTCTCTCTATTTTTACCTGCTCTTATTTAAATCCCATTTAGGTTTGATCCATACTGTTAGTGACATTAAAATAGACCTCACAACAGTTTTTTATAAGTAAATGGAAAAGAGAAACAAATTTAGTCCATTCAATTGTAGATTCTAATTCCCTAGACATAATTCACTTGTATATTGTTGCAATAATGTACAGGCCAGAAGACCTAAAATACAGGCAGTTATGTTATTCCAACACTCCATATGATTATTTCTGAGTATCCATAACATTCATTACAAACTATGCTCTTCCTCTATCCCTCATTCAGCAGCTCTGAGGTGGGTTAAGCTCTATTCCTTTTATTCACAGAACTGCTGTATCAAGACACAGACAGATGAAACAAGCTGCCCAGTTTATTCATTCTCTGAGCAGCTAGAAATAGTCTGAAGCCTGTGGCAGAAATAAAAAGAGAATTTGTGCTTTTGATGAGCGGGTTTGTGCCGGAACTGGAAGGACAGAGGTTTTGCAAATATGATGAGAAGGAGGGGAAGAACAGGAGGTAACTGATACTTTTTTTTGATGGGTTAAGTCTAATTTAAAAAATGTTGGCATTGGTTGCAGTGGAATATTTCTGAAAGATTGGAGTGGAATGGCTGAGTTGTTTAAAAGAGATGTTTCTATTAGCAGCAGGACAAGGCAGGATCTAATGCACTAGTGAACTCAGCACGACAAATAAGCCAATTAAACTCACATCACATTTTCCACTTATTCAAACTATGAGCATACAGCCATAGTAAATCTAATTACAATATGATGATGTAACAAAGGCTATTGTTTATATAGCAGGCCAGAGACTTTCTCCTTTTTCTTTTTTTTTCCAATTTTTTTCTTCTTTTTTTTTTTAAACATTTCCTCAATTTCATTTAGGCGACCCTCATTTTACAGCATCGTTAATAAAAAAAAAAGCTGAGACTGCTGCCTATTCTCACACATTATATTTCTTTTTGTGAAAGCAAAAATATAACTGGAATAAAATAATTTTATAATTTGTAAGCTATTGCATGCATTTTTCTAGTATAATCTCCTATAAACAGGTTAGTTTTCTTAAATCCAAATGATGGTGCTTCAGATTAAACTTTTAATGATCAAATAAAACTTTTCCACAAACAAAAAAGGGAGTACTGAGACCCAGCACTGCCTTTTAATATTGCAGAAATCATATTTTAATCTCCTTTGCGAGATTTTCCCAGGAACACTAATAAGGGAAAAGAAAATGTTAGCATTGTCTCTTTAAGTTCCATTCAGGGAGTAATTATAATTCCATTTTCAGAGTGAAAAATTAGTTAAAACCAGGGAAGAAATAAGATTTGGTTCCTTCAGTTTAAGTGGTGATACTCAGTTCCATCTATTTTCAATATTTCTAGTTCTCTGTTATGAAAAAAAGTCTTATTAGAAAAGAAACATGGATAAGTGTAAATCAGGATATCATAGTTTGCAAATATTTCATAGCTACAGCCATTAGTGTGTGAATGGCAAATTGTTTCACAGCCAGATGACTGAATAAAGTACACAAAGGTCTTAAGATTATGTTTAAAATTTTCTGTAAAAAATCTCAACCACAGATCTCTCCAGTCCTAAGTTTCTCACATGCTCCCATAATATTTCTGGAAGGATGTTGATAAGGTAAGAATAGCTTCTTGGTTTTGTTTTTTGGGGGTTTTGTTTGCTTGGTCTTTTCTTTTACTAAGAGCCGTTAGGAAGTCATCCTGATTTCATCAAAGAATTACTTATCCCAAGTTAGATTCAACAGAAACAAACTTTAAAAAAAAAGTTTGCAGGATTTGTGTTGGGTTTTTTTTGCTTGTTTGTTTGTAACTTTTTTGGGGGTTTGTTTTGCTTTTCTTTGAAAAGAAACACTTTGAAAGAATAAACAATTCTCTAGAGAACTTTAACTGGAAAACTAAGAGAATCTTAATTACTACAGTGGAAGATTCTTCAGCTGGAAAGACAGCTCCATTATTGTCAGAACATGTCAGTTTAAAAAATTGTAACAAATGTGTGGAAATGAGGCAATAGGATTTTACTACTTAATTCTTATTCATTTTGGTTTATGCATTATAGTATTATTTTATGTACTTAATATTGTATATTTGCTGTTGAAATATTCCCAAATACAACCCACAAACCCATCAACTTTGACTATTAAGTTTAACTGGAATGAATGAAAATATCAGTCTCTAGTTTTACATATGAAAACTTCTGTGACTTGCTGTGCACTACCACTAAGAAATAATTAGCTCTCAATTTTAATGAATATGTTTTCATCTCCAACTTACACATAATTATGTAAAACCCAAATGATCCATTGATTATTTTAGTTCATTTAAATGAACACTGTACCACCTGCAGATTGCTTCCACCAGATCAGAGATGGCTTGGTGCTTGCACAAATTCTGATTCAGGGCCCTGCTCTGAGTCCAGCAGGACTCTGAGTCCAGCAGGACTTTGAGCAGGCTTCCTAATGCATTCCCAAAAAGGCTGTGAGAAGAGAGAAACAAAACATATGGCAACAAAGTGGAAGTGCCCTGACCCTGAAGGAATCTTTCTGTTGACTGAGGATATTAACTACCACCACTTTCTTTAAAAACTAATAAAGTGCTCAGTATTGCTCTGGGAGAGCTTCTGGCATGGCTTAAGCAGGAATTCTTGAATCTGAAATCAACTTCACCATTTAAGAACAATTTTTTTCTCAATAGAACTTCTTTACTTCTCCAGAACCTTGCATTGTGCCCTGATATCACCCAGTCTGTGGAGCACATAAGAATGTCTTCATGGTAATAAACACTGTCTGATCTTTCTGTGTCTTCCCCTCCAGGGCTATTTTTCTCCACTGACATCCATCCTGGGATACTTGCCTTCATATGTCTAAGATTAATGAGGCGTTTATATTCAGCTTTGACGCTACGGAAGTTAACATTGTTTCTCTTGTTATGGAACAGAAATGAGCTAATTAGTGGCCTTCAGAATTTGGATTAAAAATGGTATTTTTTTTGTAATTGGAAACATAACAGAGCACACAGAGCCAGCAACAAAAAATGTTTAAAGATCAATTGATGTATAACAAAACTGTAGCACAGTTCTCTGGGAGCAGAAGGATTCTGGAAGGAAAGGAAGGACTGGAAGTTGAGAAAGGAAGCACAGATAGATAGAATTCTGATTAGAGCTATGAAAATAAATTAAATTTTCATAGGTGAATTTGAAAAATAAATGTAAAACAATCCATTTTAACACTGTGTGGATCAAGTACTTATTGTTAATCAAAATTAAATACGTAATTTTTCCTTCCTTATAATAGTTTTAAAAATATCACTGTGATTAACTTTTGTTTTCCTTTCAGCATAAGTGTAATTTTGGAATAGAATCCTTCAAATATTTCAGTTAAAATTGTTGATTTTTTTCCCTTTTAGGCTGAAAGCTTTCTGTGTCATTTTATAAACATCTAGTTTCAAAGTAAGAGGAATCTTTCTATGTAGAACTAAGCCATAGGACAGTTAAAACCAACCCACCAACCAATCTAGAGAGAGAGAAAGCAAATTATATAGTGAAAGTAAAGAGAGATGAAAAGAAAAAGAAGGGATGAAAGAAAAAGAACTAGGGGAAAGGAGAGCAAAGAAGGGAGAGAGACGAGAAAGGAGAAAAAGAAAAATCCATTCCAACCTCTTTTTCAGAGTTTGCTGCACCATTTTTCTCTGTGCTGTCAAGCGTGTGTGAGAACTGCCAAAGCGAGACCTGTAATGTCCAGGGCAGCTTCAGAAGCACTACTAAACAATGTGCTTTGATTTCTTTTCTATGAAGAATTGACTGAGCAAATTTGATGAATAGCTACAAATTTTAAATATAATTATTGTGTGGTTTTCTAAATTTCTCTGAATTAGTTAACAGCATTTCTAAGGACAGCATTCTGTTTTTAAAAAAGTTACATAATTTTCTTAGCACATTTAAAAATTTAATTTGTTTGGGGTTTTGGGGTTTTTTGCAATATTTTTTCTAAGCAGTTAAAGTGAAAACCAATTTTATGGTTTATAAAGTTCCATGTGAAAGAAATTTTGCATACAAGTTGGTTTAAAGTTATACACCTCTTATGTGCACTGCAGGGATGAATAACTTCAGAATCAACAACGCAATGCATAAATCATCTAGTATTACTGAAACTAATTGGGTTAGCCAAGATGTTTATCACAGCTGTAGCATGATCTTAGTCTGACTCAGCCAGGCTGAAAACCACAAGGACTATTGACCAAAATCTTCAAACCACAAGGATCATAGACTTAAAACAGCAAAACTGTTTGCAAAAGGAAAATTATAGAAGTCTTGGAGAACTTCTGCTGGACCTGTTCCCTTCTTACAGTCTCTGGTTCTTATTTTGTGGGTTGTTAGTTTTTTCATTAGTTTGCTCTGGGTGAGATTGGAGGAGAGAAAGACTGAAGGATTGAAGTAGCCAAATCTGCGGGGAAATCTTTGGCTCAACCTGCAGATCTGAGCACATATGTGGTTGGGTGCTAATGTCATCTGAAACAGCGCCACGCCAGCAATCTCTTCTGTGGTCATTGACCAACTTTGGGGAAGGTCAACTGGCTGACGTTACAGCTGTTCTGGAGAAAAAAATCCCAAAAGCAAAGCTTGAAAGCTCAGCCAGGTGCTAATAAAATATAACTGCATAGGCAGGCCCAGTTCAGCCTGCACAGAACCAGGGTACGTGTGCCTCACAATCTGCAGGCTTCTGAGGTGTTGCTTTAGGGCTTCAACTAATAACTGAGAGCTTCATTCAATGATTTATCACCTTCACATCAATTTCAGTAGCCTCGAATGAAAATTTAAATAGCCTGGTATTAAAGGAAAAGAGTGAGATGACATCACATAACTAATTTCTGTCTTCAATAGGCTCTAAGAGACTTTTTCCTTCAAGAAACAATTCACTTCAATTTTGCTCCACTAATGGCATTTTTTGTGACAAATTATCTTAGTATATTTGTTATAACTGAAATGGGCAAAAGTCAATAAATGTGCAGCATTAGTTTAAATGTATTTCAAGGGTGAAAATTTAAAAATCCAGGGCAGAGAGGCCAAGTTTCATGTTGGCTTTCTCTGATATGAAGCCTTTGGAATGAAAT
This sequence comes from Euphonia xanthogaster, assembly GCA_034509185.1. Classification (NCBI taxonomy): domain Eukaryota; kingdom Metazoa; phylum Chordata; class Aves; order Passeriformes; family Fringillidae; genus Euphonia; species Euphonia xanthogaster. The sequence continues at coordinate 11,057,957 of JAYDZK010000056.1, read as the reverse complement.
TAGGGTGTAATACCTATGAGAACATGAGAGGTTCAGGCAAGAAACATTTGTAGAAGTCTGGGTTTTGTGCCATGTAGTCAGACATGACAGATGATTACAATGACCACATCTATTTTGCAGAGCAGTGAAGAGTGGGTCTATGAAAATTTGTAGCAAATGGACTTAATCACAGAAAAAGATCCAACAGAATATCCAACAAACATGCATGACAAAGGCTACCACTGCTTGTCTGAAATACCTTCAGTATCAGATATGTCAAATATTCCAGACTATTAAAACCAAAGCAAAGCAAAACAAAGCAAACCAAACCAATCCCACCCTCACCATTTTTCCATCATTTCAAAGTATCTTTTTCATATTCAATAGCATTGTTAAGCATTTAAGTTATTTCTGCCAGTTTTGAAGGAACTACAGGTGATAGATCAATTCAGAGTTCCAGGAACTAATTGAGTTACTTAATTTTAACTTTGAGTTGATGTTACACGCTCACTTCTGTTTATTTCCAAAATGCCATTGCTTCTCCTTGAGAAACAAGGGTAAAACATGAAATTGTGTGCAATTTATCCAACAGGTTCTGCTTTCATGGTTTCAAGGAGCAGAGCTAGGTCATCTTAAGAAATGAACAGCTTTTAGCTGAAAACTGCCAGTGCTTGGATGATGTGCAATAGCTGAACATCTGGGTGTTCCCAGCCTGTGGCAGTGCAGATAAGAGGGGTCAACTTAAGCCATTGGTCTGCTCAGTACTGATGAGAGACATTTATTTCCTCCCACATATGAAATTTTTCAGTCACACTCTTGCATCATGATTAAATTCTAATAATAATGCATTTCATCCCCATGAATATACTTTGAACTTACTTTAATATCCCTGTTCCCTTAATTATCACACCAAAGTAAAGTCTTCTCTCTAACTAGGACTGAAAATAATTTCTTGCTTAAAGGTCAGCCATTCTAAGCAGTCAAAAATATGTGCAACTATTAGACCTTTACCATGGTTTGGAGAAGGGAGAAAGGGACAGAATAACTGATCCTGATGTGGCATCATTTGAGAAAGTAAAACTGAATAAATATAGTCTAAGAATTCTCATTCTCATTCCCACCTTCACTTTGACCTTAGACATTAAAAAATGATCTTATACAGGGAAGAAATATCAACAGTATTATTAAAGGAAGATACAAGTTTTCTGAACTACTTCAGGAAAGCCTGTCCTCACCCCAAAATCCTATATATTCAGAAAAAAATTATTCAGTTTAAACTTTGGTAAACTAGGACCTAACACTCTGGTACATCCATTCACACACTCACTAAGTTTGACACCACACCTGGGAGGTGACAGAGAAAACCCAGAGCATTTTGTTACTATTCAGTCAGAGGAAACAGAAGATCATCCCATTGGGGTGTGTAGAAACTAAGACATATATTCTACATACTTTAATTGAGCTGGTCAGGTGTGCATGTCATTTTGCATGACATTTGCATATCATTTTCCAGTTACATAAAATTGAGCGCTTGGATATATAAGAGTGAAATTCGATCTATATTTCCATATCTTGACTTTGTTTAGAGGTTCCTTTTGATGTATCCAGTGGACTGTGTGACTCAGCAAGGAAGTATGAAATCCTAGCACAATATTCAGATGAATGCCTTTTCTCTAAAGAGCTATTACAAACAACCCAAACAATTAGTTCAATTATCCCAACTCTATATTTTTTTTAAAAGGCAGAAAATAATAATTTTGTCTACATGTGCTATAAATGGATTCTGAAGGTAAATGGAGAAAGAAACAGAGAATAAAGAAACTGGTTTAAAGCAGATTTTAAAACCTCATTGTAAGGCGAATCTGTTCTGAAGTGCTCACCAGTGACTCTTAGGGAAGTCTAACTCTGCAAATAAATGACATCTGGTCTAAAATACCCACTTACATCCTTGATGACAAATATGAATTCATACTCCTGTGATTCTGCACTGAAAGACTCACAAAGTTATAAAGAAAAACTTTCCACTCTTTAAGTGTTTAACATGCTTTTTTGAGTTCTGAAAAGTGACTAACTCTCACAACTTACTCTCAGGCATGGTTCTCTCTCCCAGGAGAATCAATACCCTGATGAGTCTGTAACACAAGGTGTTTGTACAGAGAAGGGCTTTGTTTACTTGGGCACCTTACACCATCAGACACCACCCTGCCTCTTTTCAGGCTTCACTAGTCCCAACTAACAAAATAATTTGAGTTCACAAACTCTGAAAAGTATTTTTTAAAAATGACATTTAAAAAATAAATGCACAGTACTTTTGCTTGCCTTTTTGACTTTGAAATTTAAAAAATCTTCATTTTTGTTACAGGAGGAGAATTATCAATCTTTCATCATAATCTAAATTTATGAATAGTGATGAAAAATAGGATAAAGTCACGTTTGCCTAAATGACAGGACCTGGGGAAAAGAAGTGTTATTTAGCATATTCTTTGAATTTAAAATTTGAAGAAATATGTATTTGACCATCTGTTTAGTCTGGAAAAAGTCACGTGAAATAACAGAGTAAAATTCCTTACTCAATGCAGTTAATGAAATGAATACTACAGCATTTTAAGAATTAACAACTTTTATATATTAGTGTTTTTGTCTAGTCCATAATTTCACAAAAACTATATTGCTTTTAATTGTTTTGCTGCTGATTATAAATCATTCCCTATTCTGTCATTAGTCTTTTCTGTGTTTGGAACCTGAAACAGGGTTCACTTGTGGCTTAAGAAAAGAGTCCAGGATGTGAAATTTGAAAATGGACAAAGTGTCATTACTACTCAACTTTCCATTTTTACTGGATAGCCACTTTCTGTTCAAATAAAGTTAGGGTAATCTTCTAACTCCCATTAACAGAAGAATACCAATTTAAGAGAGGTGCTAGAATAGAACATTGCTTCAGAAGATGCTACATAGGCATGGCTAAGATTCCAAATTAATATCCTCTGGTGTAAATTTCAAAGAGGCCCATTGACTTATTCTAACTCCACTGGAGTTTCCTGCTGGAGTGAAACCAGGGTGAGGTCAGAACCTGGCAGTTCATTGTTGAATGCAATCCACATCACATGCTGACTGCTTTCTAAAAGTAGCCCTACTGTAATATGGTCAGCAGTGTCTACTACAAAACACACACTGTCTGTCTGTCTGTCTACTGCAAACTTTGAGATGGAGCTGGTTTGTAACTTCAGACTTAAGATTTTAAGTGAGGCTTAAGGATGCTGGTGAACCTTTGCCACACAGAATAATAATCCCAAATATTCATTTCAATTGCCATTATGCTCTCCCGTCCCCAAACAATTAAGAAATATGTTGCCAAGCCTTTTCATGTGGTCTATTTTTTTGCTGTGAAGCAGCTCCCAACCTCCACCTGCCTATCACTAAAACAAGATCAGGTTATAGCAACAGATCAAGCTGATTGCAAAACATCTAGTTGATACCATGATTTACAAACTGACTGAAAACCAAACTGACCTAAGTGTAAAACAGTGTAGTTTAAAGAATGACTTAAGATCAATGAATGCAAAAGGACTGAAAGCATTGTTCTGTTTAGGGTTTACCAGCTGCTCTATTTTGTCTTGTGCCAGACCCCCACAGGAGTCTTCTTTAAAACTAGTAACTAAGGGAAAGAAGTAGCAGAAGGGAAGGAAGCACAAAAAGATTTGCACCTGACATTTCTATGCCACATTTATTCCCTTTTTTCTGCAAAAGTGCTATTGAGGGTCGTCTCCAGGCTGGGACTAGCCAGCATGTCTGGGAAACCAAGTCACAGCAATTGCTAGCATGCTGCAAGAACTTGGGCTACTGTTAAATGCTCCATTTTCAGTCGTACTAATACCTGAAACAAGTGCTAAACACTGTCTCTGCACTGTTAGAAGTCAATAATATTTCATTGAAAAAAGACACAATATAAACAAAGCCTGCTTCCCCCTGGAGACCTCCACAGATTGATACCACACACTGTATCCACTGAGTGAGCAACATTTCATAGTGCTTATTTCCTTTGGTTCACTGCACATACCCTTCCATTGATTCTTGGGATACAAAGGGTTAAAGCCCAGCAATCACCTGCTTGTGCCTTTTTCTTACATATTGTCTGCATATGACAGAATCTTATTCAGAGACAATAATTGTTCCTACACCGACATCCTCACCCACTTCTTCCATTCTCCAGTATGTTTTATAAGTTTCCATGCCAAATGTGTTTTCCACAGAAAAGACAAATAAAACTCCACCAAGCCAGAATGGACTGCTGCAGCACTGGCAATATGGCTGTAGGACACCAGTCTCAAATTTGACACAAAGACACTACCAGCCTTTGGGGAGAGAGATACAAGACATTTTCCAACACTGAAATATTCTGATAGTCATCCTAAAATACTAATTAATCAAGATCTATGATAGTCATAAAGGGATGTTCAAAGTAGCCAGTTTTTCCAATACTGCAATATTATTTGCATAAGAAGAACAGATGGATTTCTAAAACTGGTATGATGGCTCTTTCTGCACTTCACTGCCCAGATTCTGGCCAGATCATATCCTTTTGGCATGATTCCTACTACCAAAGCTCAATAGAGACAGATAAAGGGAGAATAATGGACACTGACTAAACAAGAAATCTCCAACTGATCCATAGTTATCCATAAATTCTTTAATATTCTAGATGATCTGTTCAGTAAAATACTTTCAAGTGCATATACAAAAATAGGTATAGAGCCTCTGAGAAGCTGCAGACATGTTAAATGTGAAATTTTGATTCCACATATCATACAAAGTTTGACATTTTCCACTGAATCTTTGCATGAAAGAAAACATTTCCATACATATTCATTAATTCAGAATCCTTTGAAGTATATCTATTTAGAAATTGTGATTTCAATACAAATACTTTAACAGATTGTATTTTATGTATATATCTTTTTATGACATAAGGAACTACATTCAAATGTGGAAAAACTCCACTCTGGGTAATTTGCATCCTTATGTCCCATTATAGATTTTCCTATTTGGAGTCCCATCTGGTCTTCAATATCCTTCTGAGTTTATTACTTTAATGAGATCATCTTGGGTTTACATACCTATAATTTTATTACTATTTGGAATTAGTGTTGCCTGCTTACCTATCCATAGACTCTTTAGTCTTACCTTCTAAGCATAGCAATGAGCAATGCTTGGGTAATACTGATACAGAATGAACAAAAGGACTACAAGTGAAATAATCTTGTTTTGAAAAACCCCTAATTAGGAAAAAAGAGTTCATGCCAACCTCTTTCTTAACCCTTCATACCCTGTGCTGGAAAAGTAATGACACTGTACTTTAGGGTTTAGAACTAAAAATTGCCATTTCTGTCTAACAGACCTCCAATGTGATCTTTGGACTGGCTTGCAGTATAACCTTGAGCAAGCTAATGTGTTTGGGTAACTGTCAGAATGTCAGACATGCCAACAGAATACTTTGAAAACCTAAGCATTATATATCCACTATGCATAAATAATTTAAAGAAATAATTTAATGCTTCTGCTTTGCCAAATCCAAGGCAATTTGGAATAAAAACACTGGCAAGGCATACAATCAAGGCAGAAAATATCTATCTGCATTTATGGTTGCATATGTAAAACAAGAGAAATAACTGAGTTAACAAATCCACACCTCTCTTCCTGGAAGACAGGTCCTATTTTCACTTTCATAATTCTACCAGATTAATTTCAAACTAAGATTTTACCCTTACACTTCCCTCAGAAAAATTGGCCAGGCACCTTTGAGTAATAAGGCACATCTTCCAATTTTCAGCCAACATCTGTTCATGGCCAATTTATTCCCATTTATCCTTGTGCCAAGACTGCACTTTCAGTAAAGCACCATTTACCACCTTTGTGTTTGCACCTTGGAGCCAAGCAATCATTTATCAACACACATTTTTGTCTTTGTTTCAAGCTCTTTCTCTTTCCTGTCATGAAACAGTCTCTCATTACAACTGGTAGAACAATATCCTTTTCTGTTCCTAACACAATTCCAATTTGTCTTCTCAAATAGTCATGGCCACAACTAGGCATAAAATTCTAGACATGGTCACATCAGTTTGAATAGTCTGTGCTGTTTAATCCACGCTGTTTTATCTCCATCAACATTTCATGTTGAGACTCCAAATTATAGCAGAAACATTTAGTGCAAAGCTATGCAATTTTTAAATAAAATATTCTTAGGTTTCATTTTACTTGTACTGTTCTATAACATTCCGTTCATCCTTTGAACTGAAAGTTCATCTGTATGCTGTATTTTACACTGACATCACTGAAGGAATCATTACATACAATTTGTTCTAATAATGATCCTTGTTAGTTCTATTTATAAAATCCCTTTCAGACCAAGAGTGGTCTTTAAGTAAAGCTTGCTGTTGTTAGCTAGATTCCTTTATGGTCCACTACCCCATAATTCTTTTGTTAATTCTCATTTTCTAATTTACCTAATACTTTCCTATGTGACACCATATTAAATACTTTTCTGAGATCCTGACAGATTAAATTTGTTTGAGCAAGTTATTTGCTTTTGTTTTGCAGAAATATCAGTTATCTTAGACAACCTTAGCATGATGAACCTGACTAAACCCAGGATGCATTTCTCATTTAACCACTGTATCCCTAATTATTCTTTCTTTTCAATATTTGTTCATAGTTTTTTCATGCACTCTAGGTCAGCTTCCTCTACATTCCAGGTGTTGTCTATATTAAAATTCTTAGCTCTTATTCCAGTTGACTTCACTAATTAGTTTTCTTAATCTCTCAGTCTTCCCTATTCAAAATTAGAGTGTTTAACTGCAAACCTATTTTCTTTATTCTTCCATTCAAGCTATACTGAATAAAGTCATGAACACTCAGTCTATTTTCTGTAAGAACTTTCATAATATTTTGCCTAAAGTTCAAAGACAATAACTTCTTCATGGATTGTGGACTATTTGGTGACAAAAAGGGGTATAACTGGGGTTAATTGCTGTTACTAGGGACATGCTATAGCTGGACATTAACCATATTTCATTGTGACCAAAATTGCTCCAGTTTTCCCCCCCCATATTGCTGGCAGAACTTCTGCTGTGTGTCCCAGTCCCTATCTGACTCTGCTAATTTTTTTTTCCTAAAGAAAAGTAGGAATTTTCTCTCCAAACAGATGTACTTTTCAGAGCTACTACTGTAAGTATAATAATATTCTGATGTGCGTGGGCATCTCTAAACAATGCTGGTATAGGAGGGAATAAGCAACTCCTGAAACAGTCATCTTTTTCAAAGAATGTTATAAAGAAATCAATATAAAATAAACAGTACAGAGTGACTACAGAGTATCATGAGCTTCACAGGAAACTTGAATTTTTCTCTTTTCTCAAAAAAAGATATCTTATTAAACTCTCATTGAAGTCAGTGAAGGAAGGTTGCTGTTTGATAGGATAATTCATCCTTGCTGATAACTTAATTTCAACTGAACAAATAAGCATGTGACACTTGGACTTAGATCCTTTTTTTACTCATGCTGTCGTGTCATTTCACTAGATTCTTCTCAAACAGAATGCATTAAAATGTGGATTGTTACAATTGGGCATACTATATTACTGTTTTGAACCATAGTCTCGAATATTTTTTTTTCAATGAGCATTTTTCTGAAAAAAAAAAAAAAATAAAATAGATTGTAACTGCAAATAAACTACTTTTGTTCTGTTCAGAAAGCCTGTGCCCTAAATTGTCATCTGCCACACTGCATCCTACAGTACACCAGCCTGAAAGGGAACCATCTAGCCAAAATAACTCCAAGATGTCTTTGTTTTCAACAAAAAGTTTATCCTGACTCTCTGCAGATGTTCTTCAAGGACTCTTTAGAAGCTGTTTCTTAAGAAAGATTTTCCTGAATTGAACAGAGCTTATTATGGAGTGTAGATATGGGTATGTCTATCCATATTTATTGTGGATTGAGCTTATTATGGGTTGTGCTGCTGAACCTTGCAATTAAACAGAATGTTAAAACTTTACAGAATCTTTGTCAGGGAAATCAGTGGAAAAATGAGTTTATGGAAGAGAGAAATGTTCACCTTGTCCCTCCACCTGGTCTTCTCTGAGGTCCACTCAGGAAGATGATTCAGGCTTTCTCCTGGGGTAAGCTGATGGGGGTGTAGTGCCCTCCATGCTGAGACCCCCACAGACCTGTCCTCCTGCCCACCACTCCAGAACCAAGGAGAACACTCTATTTCCAGGAGAAAATTCTACTTGGAAATGCTATGACCTTACTGATCTACAATATAGAAAAATGGAAGGGAGGAAAAAAGAGAAAGGTCCTGGAAAATAATATGCCTCATGATGTATGCACTATCACTCATAAATTTTCTAGAAAGAAATGACACTTCCATACATGGTTTTCACTCCAGTCCTCAACCTCTTACAAAGATCTTCAGAGAGAGAACTTCTTGTTCTCATTGAAAAGAAAAGAAAAGAAAAGAAAAGAAAAGAAAAGAAAAGAAAAGAAAAGAAAAGAAAAGAAAAGAAAAGAAAAG
>JAYDZK010000056.1:11024244-11044628 GCA_034509185.1 Euphonia xanthogaster | reverse complement strand
AGGGCTGTATTTTGGCTTCCCCTCCCTGCTGTGGTGTGGGAGCAGCCCCAGGCCCCAGGCAGCCTTTACCTTGCAGTTTGAACGAGCCAGTATTAATTCCTTTCTCTGTATATGGGCATCCCATTCCCCTGTTGTTAATAATATTTCTTTATGCATGTTTCTTATGAGAATTCACCTTTCTTTAATGTGGGAAGCCAACCCTATTCATAACAGGCCTGTTGTGGTGTCAGCAGCCCCCTTGGGTTTTTTTCTTTTCTTCCTTTTTTTCCCTCTGCTAGGAGTAACCCAGGGTTTTTTCACAGTCACATTAGGTATTGGTGATTTATAGTTTATCTTTGTAATACTCAGTTGGTTTTTTTCTCTATGTCATTTTCAGCTGGTGATTTATATACTAGTTACATACAGCAGCTCCTATGAGAATGACTCTCAACTATTAGATTTCATCCCACTGCTATTACTTCAAATCCTTAGCAAAATCCAATTCTCATGTCATGCACACCTCCTCCTCTACTGTCAGTGATGCTTGGCTTTGAGCTACTGGAATATTTCATTGACACATTCCTGCTTTTTATTTCCAAACTCCTTCATGAAGATAATTATGGAGATTTTTCCATTCCTGTATTATTCTACATCTTTTCATTCTTAATTACCAATGCTCCACCCTAATGTCATAATAACAGTTATTAGTCCTTAAATATATCTATAGATTAACTGTACATGTATTCCCCACTGTTGAAAATACACATCATGGAAGTGAGATAATGGAGCTAATCTCATCCTACTCTTGGCAAACCCAAGATACCATTTCTTGCATTATATTCATAGATATCTCAGTTTCTTCTTTGTAAATGCTTTCCAGTAGTGGAGCTTGACCAGAGCTTTGTTTTTTTCTTGACACTTTGTGTGTCAGAATTACAGAAAAATAAGGAAAACAATATCAGTTTTGGTATCCTGGGAGGGAGATTGTCTGCTCTCCTCCACATGAGTGCACTGAACCCACTCTGACTTTCAGCACCATTATCATCATTCTTCATCAGCCTGCCTTTGTGCTCATCAGCATCATCCTTATCAAAAATTAAGTCAAGGTGAAAGTGTTCTTTTAATTTTGAGGAAGAAATATCTGCTGTCTTTAATCACGAGCAGATGTCTTCCTTGCTGCAAACCTCCCTCTTATGTGGTTAAACAGCACAGATTGCAGTCTCAGTTCTGCCTAGGACTGATTCTCTGCACTCTGCTGATCACTTAAAGCCAGCAGAGCCTTGCCCCAGTTACTCATTTCCCCCATGTGCTGTTCACAAGTTGTGCCTCATGGGACAAATGGAACTGGGGAATCCATGGATTTAAAATTTACCTTTCCCCCTCCCCAGGGGTTGAACCCATAGGAATTCTGTCACCATGACATTTTCTGAAAAATCCTCTTTGCCCAGGATTTTCTCCTGAGAAGCTGAGAGGCCTCAGAAAAGAATGGAAACAAAAATTATCTGATTGCTTGGGAATGTGGAGATCATTTACCAACAGGTGCATCTTTGATTGGTTCCATGTGCATTGTTTTTAATTAATGACCAATCACAGCCAGCAGTACTGGACTCTGAGAAGTCAGTCACGAGCTTTCATTACCATTCTTGTCAAGCCTTCTGATGTATCCTTTCTCTTTCTCTAGTATAGTTTTAGTATATCATTATAATATACTATAATATACTATACTATAATATACTATAATATACTATAATATACTATACTATACTATACTATACTATACTATACTATACTATAATATACTATACTATACTATACTATACTATACTATACTATATTATACTATACTATACTACACCATACCATACCATACTAAACTATACTAAAATACTATTTTCTACTGTGAACTATCCTGGTTCATTTTCTGCTCTTTTTAAGACCTGTCTTCCCTAATTCACTCAGGCTTCTCCTTTAAAGTCTGTCAATTTTATAAGCACAATTTTATTAATGTACTCCTGTCAATAAACTGGAAGGTTGACTTGTCTTTGAGCAATGATTACTTGACATTAATGACAATAAGTACTGGTTTTTTTTTTTCTGTGTTTCAGATGGCACCATAGTTTACCATAATGGTCCAGAATATTCTAAGGATTATGTTTTGCACACCTTTTATTAATGAGCTCTCATTTTTTGAGGATTTAGGTGCTAAATCCAGGTAGACTTTAAAAGACAAAGCCCAAGAAGGGTGGGATGGCACATATGGCAAACGTGATCAGAGTCTTGACTTAAGGGGAACTGCAGCACGCAGAAGATAATTCTCATTGTTTTAGAAAATGATTAGATAGCAACAGGAACTAAAAGATCTTAATTGAGTTACTACTACAAAGAAATGTAATCTTTAAATTTTCAGCCTCTGGGTGACTTTATCCACAGTAAATCAAACAAAAAAAAATCACTAATGATGAAGAAGAAATGATTAGTTTTTAATAACACTTTCAGTAGTTAAAAAGGATGTAATGACAACACCTCATGCAAAAGTCTGTATCAGCACACAGATTCTGCTCATACAAGAAGTTTTATGAATAGAGCTTAAAAAAGATCATTACTAAATCATAGAGCACTGAAGAAGGCAGAATATGACTTTTTTTTTCATTATTGTTTGTATTTCTGAAATAAAAATGTTCATGCATGTCCAGAGAGATATGGAATTGGATTATTTAATTTCTCCAAAAATATCATCCTTGAATTTATTCTCTAAGAGAAAAAGCAAGTTGTTTCATGTTTGCATTTTATTCTAGAGTAAGCTGATCCCTCTTTAATTTATCTCGTACCTGTAGTATCCTTTGGAAAGTACATGGAGTATATTCTTCTATGTTATAGAAGATACATGAAGTCTTTGAAATTTAGTGGTATCATTAAAAAATGTGTTCTTGAAATGTGATCAGGAGGCAGAAATGGATAATTTTAAAATCTAATCAGAGATTCTATATATTTGTGTGGCATTTCTTCTCATAAAAATGAGGACTGAATTATTTCTGCAGTAGAAACTATGCCTGATGTTTCCAGTACTATTTGTTCTCAGCTTACTGAATTTGTGAGATTTTAATAAACCACAAGAGAGATATTTCTACTGTACACCCCAAGAACTCCACACGCAAAACAAAATAATTACAAAACAAGATATTTTAAAAATGAAAAAGAAAACCAGGGTGAGATTTGCTGCATCCTCATTTTCATGATACAAATTTGATGAGAAGTTTGCATTTGTTCTGAGAAATGCAGCTGTGCTTTGAAACAGAAATCTGCCACTGATGCCTGCAGTGCCCATGACTGGCAAAATGTCAGAGCCTTTTGTGCAGTCTCCCATATTTGATCCTGATGCAAATGCTTCATTCTGCAGCCCTTGAATAGCCCCAGTGCTTTAATGGTGTATGCAGAGTCAAGCTCATGGAAGGATCCTTGTGGGATTGCATATTTTTGTGTTATTGATATTTCATCTGAAACATGGGAGATACGAACTGCCAGCTTTGCAACGTTCCCAGGGTGGCCATACTAATATTAGTTTGCATATTTGAACTTGTAATGTAGCTATGGCAAAAAACCTTACAGCAAACAATCCCAGCAAGGAATTAAAATTCCAGTCCTGTGCAGCAAACATTGTCCAGCAGCTCTATAAATTTTAGTCTAGGTAACAAAAGTCCTCTACTTATTAAATCTCAACTGCACACTAAACCATTACTTATCTGTTTGTTCTTTGTTTTACTCTTCCACTCCTTTGAAAGCATATATCAGAACTCTCTGCAAAACTTAAAAGCAAACAATTTTTAGTATTCCTCTTAATCAAGAGGAATACTATAAAACAGCCCTTCACAGGCAGAAATACAGGTAGAAATCATTTAGATTTTTAAAATTGCATTAATAACTATCAGCAATTATAAAATCAGACATTTAAGATTCAGAATCAATTAAACTGCAGTGTAATGGCATAATATAGAACAGCTTTAATTTTTTTCATTATTAGTAATTTCCTTTTCTTATTTATCTGCCTCAGCTAGCTTTTGCTCAGAAGCGTAAGCACCTCATTGGCAATTCCAGCAGAAGTTTCATGAAGCCTCCAGTCAAGGTTTGAGCTGGTCACTGGCAGTCATTCAGTTCACCTTTAAAGTTTGAGGCATGCAAAGCAAACCCACACAAAGCTCAGAGGGTGTCTGGAGGCCAGAAAGCTAAATACACATCTTCCAGGCTGATTTACAGTGGAGAACCTGTATTTCCTGTATTTCTCCCCAAACCTTGCAGCACTGACGCTGCTGCACTGCGCTGCCTCTCTGAAATGAATGAGCTCTGTTCCTGGTAATTTTGCAGCCCTTCAATCCACTCACTCCTAACTTTCCTTTCCACTGCGCTATATTTGACACAAAATGTTTAATCAGGTTCATTTATCATGACTGGAACAGCCTGACTCATTCCCCATTTATAATTAGAAAGGATTTCATTTAATAAATGTTGAGCGCTCTCAGCTACCAAAGTCTGTGAATGAAGAGTTTGCTCACCACCGTACAAGACCAAGGGTACATAAACTTGCTTTATATGGAATCAGAAGATTCCCAGATTTCTTCAGAAAGTTTTCAAAATTTGAGGCAGTAAAATGTTACTTTGGTTCTATGTAAAAGGCCTCAGCCTGGAAAAATGGAGGTAGCAAGTAACTTACCATTCTGCCTTGGTCAGTCCCTACATAAAATGGTGGCAGTAAGGGCTTTCTTCCTTTGTTAAGTACTTCCAAGGAAGTCTAATTACTCATTCTATATCTGTAGAATATTTAATAGCAATTTATTTCCCAAGCAGCTAATATCTTGAATGCATAATAAGAAAACTGTAATAATAAACTTAACACAACAAATTAAAAATAGCCAACCTGTGGCCCAAAAGTCAAAATAACACCATGAGATATTTAATGGTTGAAGGTATTCAGGTAGACTCATAGAAACTTGCCCTTCTTTATGTCTGCAGACTAAAGCCATTTTGCATTTTTTTTTTTTACTTTATGTGGTGCTGGGTTTGCCCTATACAATAACACTGAGCAGTGCTGATTGCTTTAACCCAACTGAAAAAAGCTAGATTGTAAACCATTGCCAATTAATTTAAGCACTGCATGGTCAGCCTTGAAAAAACATGCTGTGATTCCCTAAAATGGAGAATCCTCATCAGTTCCCATTGTAAAATAAGAGAAAGAGAACTAGAGTGGAAAAAGAAAAGCATAAAAGAATAATGCAAGGAACAATGGGTGCATAATGGGTGAATAAAATGTCCCCACTGCTGTATTCTCTCTGCCTGAAGGCCTTTGCTGGGGAAGGAAAGAACTTGAAATGCATGTGCTAAATTTTGAAGCTGTGTAAATTAGAATTTGACAGCTAAAGATGGCTAAACGAGCTGAACTTCTGTGCTGGTAGGTATTTAACATATATGGGGCCATAACTTCAGCAATGAATCTTATAAAACAGGAAACAGTAAGAATTCATATAATGAAAAGACAAATTTATAGAATATGAATACCTAGGAAGACAATAAAAATGAAGTACGTATGCTAGGAGGGAAAATTCTTCCTGTGAAGACATTCACTTCTTGGATACTTTTAAGGAGTCTAGGCACTTCCTGGAATATGATTGCTTTACTAAATACCAACTCATTATTTAAGTTTGGTATTTGACCTAACTTAATGCATCAGTTAAATGCTTAAAGCTAGGTAGAGTGAATATAGGCCATATTATTTCAGATTTTAAAACATGTTAAGTTAAAAATAAATAATAAATATCTTGTTATAAAAAGACCACTGATCTTCATAGACTCATACAATAGTTTGGGTCAGAAGGAATGTTTAAAGGTCATCTAGTCCTCTGTCCAATAACTAGGGACATCTTCAACTAGATCAGGTTGCTCAGAGCCCCATCCAACTTGGCCTGGAATGTTTCCAGCGGTGGGACTTCTATCATCTCTAAGGGCAAACTGAGCCAGTGTTTCACCACCTTTATTGTAAAACAGTTCTTCCTTTTCTCAAATCTGAATTTACCTTATTTCAGTTTAGAATCATTAACCCTTGTCCTATCACAACAGGCTCTGCTAAAATGTCTTTCCCCGTCCTTCTAGTAAGCTTCTGTGTCGTGGTTTCACCACAGATGGCAACTAAGTACCACACAGGTATTCACCCACTTCCCCCCAGCCCCCACAGTGGGTCGGGGGTGAGAGTCAGAAAAACGTAAAAACCATGGGTTGAGACAAGAATAGTTTAATAACTGAAATAAATTAAAATATAATAATAAAAGTGTCAATAGTAATAGTAATGAAAAGGAGATAACAAAAACAGAGAGAAGAACAAAACCTGACGAAAACAAGTGACACACAGATGTGATCATCCTCTTCCAGCCAACTCCACACAGTTTATATACTGGGCATGGTATGGTGTAGTTCTGTGGTATAGAATATCCCTTTGGCCAGTTGGGGTCAGCTGTCCTGGCCATGTTCCCTCCGGGCCTCATGTGCACTTGCATACTAGCACAGGCTGAGAAATTGAAAAGTCCCTGACTTAGAACAAACAGTACTGAGCAACAACTAAACCATCAGTGCGTTATCAAAATTATTCTCATACTAAATGTAAACTACAGCACTGTGACTGCTACTAGGCAGAAAATTAACTATTCCACCCAAAATGAAGACTTCAGTGTTGAAATGGCACAATAAGTGGAGCCTTCTCTTCTCCAGGGGAATCAGCCACAACAGTGTCAGCCTGTCCTCAGAGGAGAGCTGCTCCAGACCCCTGATCCCTTTTGTGGCCCATCCACCAGCACCCCAAGTCCTTCCCTATAGGGCTGCTCTCAATCCCTTCATCCCCCACCCTGTATTGGTACCAGGACTTGCCCTGACTTAGGTGTAGCACCAGCACTCAGCCTTGTTCAACACCACAAAGTTCCCATGGCCATTCCTCAAGCTTTTCCAGGTGCCTCTGAGTGCCATCCCTTCCTTCAGGCTTGTCAGCTGTACCACTCAGCTTAGTGTCATTTGCAAATGTCTATTTCATTGATGAAGATATTAAATGTACTGGTCCCAGTATGGACTCTTGAGGGACACCACTTGTCAATGATGTCTACTGGGACATGGAGCCATTGACCACTGCCCACTGGATACAATCATCCAAGCACTTCCACTGAACTTATCAATTTAGAGAAGGATGTGGAGGACTGTGTCAAAGGCCTTAGAGAAGTTCACATAGAATCGATAGCTCTTTCCTTGCCCACTGATGTAGTTGGTTTAAAGATATTATTCAAGTCTGCTATTCATCCAATTTATTTTATAAATTTAATGCAATATTATACAGTTATTTTCACTGACTGGTATTCTGACAAGGCAATAATACCCTGCTCTTAAGTTGATGCAGTTATGTCCCCTACTTTAACTGACTCTGACCATAATAACTTCTTCCCCACCTATGGCTTCTTACAGATTCCTGATCTTCACTTCAAAAGATCAATGTTTCATTATTGCCTCCACCCAGGACAATTATCTATCCATTTCTGACTTCATTTCTCCCACTTTATCTTCCCTTTGCTTTTTTCCAACTGTTATGCATTGAACACATTTCCTGCCCTCCCTCACTGCTGGCCCTTGTCTCACCAAAGTCAGACAAGTCTCTTTCCTAATTCTCAGTACAAATCTTTCATGCCTATTGCACTGAATTCAGGTGGAAAAGAACAGAATTAAAACCCAACAGCTAGACAGGTCATGGTGTCTGCCAACCATTGTGCTGCTTCCCAGCTCAGTGCTGCCCTGTGTTTGAGCAGTGCTTTCCATAAGCCACACCACCCCAAAGGGCCAACTCAGTCCAACTCATCACATGTTAGGGAAGGCAGGAATGCACACCTGTTCCCAGGCTCTGCAGTGCTGCCTTGCCTTGACCCCTGTCCCAGGAGGGTCAGTAAAGATGGGGATCAAGAAGGCTTCTTTCTACCACCCTAAATCTTTTAACACAGAGTAAAACCCAATAAAAACTTGCCTCTGTATGCTGCATACAGTTGCTGCAAAGCCGATGATTCAAGAAGAGTATAGAATAGTCACCTAAATATTTCATTTTAGTAGAGTAAAATAACCCATGCAATTCATAATTAATACAACTATGAATTATATACTGTAGGTCATTCCAGTTGACAAAGAGGATTTTAAATAATTTAAGACAACAAAGCCATTAGAACATACAAATGAGCCCTTCATTTGACTGTATTGCTCAGACTTATAAAGCTATGCAAAACATGTGTAAAGAATTACAAGTATAAAAACTTGCATATTTTCCTTTGCAATGAGCACCAAACAAGCAGAGACTAGAATTATAAGTGAGAGCAGTGACATATTCTAATGGATTTGTCATCAGGAGATAATGCAACGCCATTAACTCATTTCAGATTCTAGCAACTGCATGCCATGGTCGGTAACAAAAGCTGCCTCAAGACCTCAGAAAAAGAATCCAGAAGGAGAAAAAGAATTTGCAAGACCATGGCTCACGGGTTTATCTCAGCCCTGGTCAGCGATGTCTATTTAAACTTTGTTGGATTTCATGTTTAATGAGCATCATATTAAAGAATGAGTAACTTGACTCACAAAGTCCTCTTAACTCTATTGAGAATGAATAGGACTAGCTGAATCTCATTATTTTTGTATAATAAACATGCACCAAGAGAAAAAAAATGCTGATTTCTAAGTGCAGAAACTCAAAACTTTCAGAATTACAACAAAACTTGACCAAAAAAAATTGCTTTTTATACAGCCTACACAATCTCTCCTTTAGGTTGCACCTAATAAAAGCAGTTCTGACAATCATTTAAGGACAAGAATATCTGAATTCATATATATTCTCACTAAAATCAATAGTATTAAGCACAGGTAAAGATCTGCTCTTCACACAATAAAATAATTTCCTCTTTAGTATTTGCCTTAATGGCATTATTATTCATTTAACATAAGTAGTACAACAGCCTAGACCATAAATATGTGTATAATATTGATTAAAACTTAAGCTCCTATAAATGTTCTCCATAGAAATTTGTAACAATTTACAGCAGCTAGAGACCTTCCTCACTGATAGCTCTAGTATATGTTTATCTGTCTCTTAAATAATATAAGTAATTATGTACTTATCCAATATACTGGAATGACTTGCAGCAATTCTAGTCTGCTGGATCTCAGTTCAGTTCCGTTTAATATATGATAAATACAGGTTCTATAAATGTCTTCACTTACTGTGTAAATGCGTTAAATCAGCTATTAGAAAATAAAGGTTGGTGGCATTACAAGAGGGTAAAAAGCCAGATGTCAGTGTCTTTGTCTGGATTTTCAAACAGAAAACTTCCATGTGGATGATTCTGCTGACTCCCAGATGAGGTTCAGTGATAAAGTAAATCCAGCTTTAGGGTTCCTAGTACCAAATCAAAGATGCCATAACCATATGACACAGGATACTGATTTTGTTCTAACACACATTTTTATTTCAAACATGTCAAAATATTTTGATATCTTAATTATAATGGGAGGTGCTTTTGTTCCCCCCCAGGTTAGGCATTGGCAATCCAGGTATTTTTCTGCAAGTGTAGCTTATTTTAAAAGCAGCATAAACTCAGTAGTTCTTGCTCTTGCTAAATCAGCATAAATGCAGTTGTTGATCAAATATGAGTTGTCAAATGACCTGAGAAAGCACAAATCTGACAGCAGGAAGCAAATGGCTCTTCCTCAAAAGCCCTTTTGAACCAGCCTAAACTGTGGATTTGAGCCAGCCCAATCATCTCTGCTGAGTTACTGACACCAAGTACCAGCAATGGCCAGCCTTAAAAGGATCCCACAAAGTAAAAGTAGTTTTCAATGATTACTTTAAGCCATCCTTTTCAAAAAGTGTCACCAATTTTGCATGATTGGCAAAACATGGGATTTGAAAACTTTTTCAGATTATAACAGATTTGGCTATACTTAGATATAAACATAAAACCTGAACCTGTATGCAGGAATCCTAAATTGAGCCTTGATTTCAGTGTACTTATCATAACTCAGAGTTAGTTTTGCAAATGTCTCAAAATTTTGGTACTAGCGATTTTAAAGAAATAACATGAAGTTCATTAGCATAAAAAAAGTCTTGGAGTTTCCATTCCCATTTCAAATTTCATACCAATGTGATAAGGAGAATATTGCTGAAAATCATCATGATAAATTATGTTCATTTTTAATTAATTTATACTTGGTTAAACATGGATATCTGAAGGCACAAATATGGATCTGTACGTTAGCTGCTAATTATTGAAATCATTCATAAGTGAAAGCAGATGTGCAGAAACCTTTTCATCATATTTTTCTAATGCAATTCTCTTGGGTTTATTTGTAAATGTCTTTTTTAGATTCAGCATGAAGAATAGTAACTTGATACCAACGTCCAGGTCAAATAATAGCATGCCAAGAAGTTATCTCCTTCCTCAGATGCTTTTCACATTCCTTAGCAACGTTCCAAGAACTCATTTAGGCTGCAGAAACTATCTGTTCTTATTTGGAATTGGTCTATCAGGGCTGACATACAGAACAGTGTATGAAAACCCAGACCCACCTAAAGCCAGGGTGTGTCTAAAGCCTGGATAAGGATATAATTCTGTGCACATCAATATGGATGCAGAAAGCTTTGGAAGAACCCTTGAGATCTTTGTAACTCAAGCCCTGCAGCCACCAAGACACAGCAGCCACAGCCACTCCAAGCATCATACTTTGGCATTTGCCAAGATCAACCCAGCACAGCTGCTGAGGAAAAGGAACTGTGGGCTGAAAAGAAAAAAAGTAGTTATTCTTCCTTTTCTGTCCAGCACAGGCAGCTAACATGAAGAAGAAAATGTCAAAGTTTTGCTTTATAGGCATCTGAATAACAGGACAGTGAAGTCTGGAGCTTGCACTGGGCATGTAGGAAATGGTTTATGCTGGGAAGCTGAAAGGTAACTGCTCAAGGAGCACAGAGAAACTTTATGTCAGTGTTTGGTTTGTAGTGCTCTGTCTCCTGCACAAAGTTACATAAATCTTTTAAACCTAACTCATGCAACTGACACAAAAATTGCCAGATTTTTCCAAACATGTGCCTGCCATTTAATCAGGTATTTTTAGCTGGAAATAAGATTGGTGGTATGTGGAACCTCTTTCGTACCCTTTACCTGTGTTTTTTTAAAGTCACTTAATGTGTCAAAACATGCTGCTTCAAGTGATGTAGGAAGAGGAAAAAGCTCTGCTTTTTGGTTTTTTTAAAATAGTTGAGACTATATGACTTTCTTATATGCAAGTAATAACTTCTTAAATATTATGTCATGAGTAATTCAGCATATTTTTTTCATACCAACACATGGAATTCTCTGTGTAGTCATAGCATTTGGTTGCATGCTCACTTTTAGTTGTTTCTAGAATAAAAGCCCAAGTTCCCTAAGTAACTAATGAAGAACAAGGAATAAGTTATTATGTAGCCGTAATAAAGAGAAATAAATGGAAGGTCTCCAAGTAGATCTTCACATCTTTAGAGTCCTCTGATGGTGGAATAACTGAAGCGCTTATCTAAGTAGTTAGAATTTTCATATCTTACAGGTTAGAGAAGAAATGTTTCTAATGCCACAAGAACTCAATAACGACTGCAGTACCATTTCCCAATTTACTATGAAGTTGTGTTTTAACAGTGCTATCAACACAACATGTATGTTAAAACCTATAGGAAAAACAAAAATTAGGTGATGTTTTGCAGATCAGGTCAGCAATAGCTAATAGTCTTAGAAAAACAACTTATTAAAGACAGGGAATGTAAAGTAGATAATATACCAAAATAATTAAAAAAAAACAATTGTGCACAGCAAAATGAAGGCAATCTCCTCCTTAGTCTTTTCTACTCCAAATGCCACAAATAGATGCAGTTAGAAAATCCTCAGATTATTAAAGTAAATGCAATAAAATTATTGGTGTTCATTTAAGTCCTGGGTTTGTTCAACAAGGCCCTGGTTCTTCATTTGTCCACAACTGGAGAGGCTTCTGGACCTGTGAGGACTCCTTAAGTCCTTAAAAAAGGGATCTGATTAGGTGTGTCTTTCCAAATAACTATCACTTGGAAGACTGAAGCCCCTATGGGAACAAAACCACAACCACTGAAAATAGTGTGAATGTCAAAATGCTGTAAGATTATCCCATCAGTACTTTTATTGCTGCTACACAAAAATACACTCCAAAAACCAAGATACTGTTTTCTTACACAGCTCCTTCAATCACAGGCTTATTGAGACTACTATGATTTTATGCTACATGCACCTGAGCACAAACAGACTGATAGAACATATTTTAAATAAGCAGCAGATACACTCAATAGCAATAAACACCAAAAACACTGAGATTGATTAGACCTTAAATCTACATAGAGATGCTGAATCATCTCATATAAGATACTGAAAATCTGTGTGCCATTATTCGATGTGTGATTGCATATTTTAGGTGTATGAGCACTCATCATTATTAGTTTCTGCTGATCTACCTGTGAAATGTTGACCTAAACATCAAATTTATTTCTCAGTTTTTCTTCATAAAAGTTATCAGGTTCCCCCAACAATTAGCATTTTTATTTAAAGAATATGTGAGGCAATAAATAAATTTCCTATAAGAATAAAAATGTATTGAAATATAAACTGGAAATTATGAGAATGGGTCAATATTACTGTAGAAATATTTGTTAATTCATAATATACTTTATCAATTAAACACGTTTTCAATTAATAATAATAATAATAATAATAATAATAATAATAATAATAATAATAATAATAATAATAATAATAATAATAATGTTGTAATTCCAAATAAAAATAGGACAACAAAAATATAATAAGCAAATATTTGCAGAAAAAGGGATCCAACAATCCAGATTTGCTAACGACAGCACTGCAGAAGACCCTAATGGCTCTCACTTAATTATGAATGAGTTCAATAATGAAAGCAGACAATTTAAATAATTACATAGAAAATGAATGAAATCCTAATTTTAAAGCACACACTATGTACACTGGAGCAAAACAGAAGCACTTCACTGAAGAAAAAGTTGAATGAAGTAAAATAATTTTTAATACATCTTTTCCTTTTGCAGCTGAACTGAATGTCTTAGCAAATCTTTCAAATATCCGCTCAAATGTTTTTGTCACAAATAGAAATGGTACATCATACTTCTGTTGAAAATATCCCTTCAGAAAGAGAAGGAACAAAAGTTTCATTTTGGATGGCTATGGTGAATATCACTCTTGAGAAACTGTACCATTAGAAAGCTGTGAGTGTTTCTGTGGTTTCAAAACCATCTATTTAGACAAAATAATGTCTGAGTCATTTTCCCTGTGTATTTGTGCTTCTTGCCTCCCCTAGTACATTATTTGGGACATTTTTATCTCTAGGAATATTGAATTAAATTTTTAATTCTGAAAGAGTGTCTTTCTGTCCTCTAGCTTGCCTGTCGTTCATTTCCCACCTGATAAGATTCTCTTTCTGAAGGTAATACTACATTGTGTTTTACATAATGTGATGATCTAAATATTGCTGTGAAATTTGGTGAGGAGGAAGATTTATTCTCAGAAACATTATCATTAGACAGAAAAATATATATTGAGAAAGATTATATTACTGTTTTTTTTCCCTGACTCCCCAAAAGATAAGGAATATTTTTGTCTCTATTTGCAGGGTTTTGGCACTACAGTGTGGGCCCTGGCCCCCAAAGAGACACATTAGCTGTTATGATCACACACAGAATGTATGCAGACACCTCTGCCCACCTTTATCCCCAAAGCACCGTGTATTCTGCTGCAAACAGCCTCCTCTGACTCTCAAGTTTGTGAACCGCACAGTACAATTTTGTTGACTTGAATTCTTTTAATCCAACTCAGTCATCCCTACTCCATGGGTTTTTGTGATGGACGTGGCCTTAAGCACAAGGAACACCATTCTCACCTTTAAAAGACTGCAGACTGATGGAAAACCATTCCTTCTTCACCCTGTCGTATTAACAGTGGATGAGTCAGAAAGAAAGATAGAACAGGCTACCAAGTTGGAAATTATTTTGTCACAGGCACTTTCCAAGTTTTCCACATGGTGTCAGTGGCTCCTCTCACTTTTTTGAAAAGAAGAAGTTAGATTAACATATTTCCAAACTCATCTATGGTGTCATATTTTCAATTGTATAGTGATTGTGCAAATACTGCTAAAGTAATACTTTCATCACTGATGCCATGCACCTTAAAAATGGTCATGTTTGCACTTGAAATGAAGAATTTGTTGTTATGTGTTTGACTAAACACTTTCCTTTAGTGACTAAAACACTTCTCTTTAGTGCCTTCCTCTTAACCAAATCTCCTTATTTCCTAAGATAGCAAACATGCAAAATAACAAATATCCTTCTTTAATAATACCAGCCTAGAAATGAACAAGCCTTTTAACCAAAAGACAATCCATTGACAAAAGCACTACCCTTTTCATGCACCAAGAAGTCCAAAATAGGTTTTACTTTAATTGCACTAAATCAATAGGCTGTCTTGCAGAACATTCTTATTGATTTATGACTCATGACATAGATTACAGCCACAGCTATTTTTAGTGTCTCAGTAAAAAGGAATTATGACTTTGTTCAGAAGACAAGCAGTACAATAATATGTGCATTGCAAATGTTAAACTTGAATTTTAGATTTATTTTTATTGAAAATTAATTGCCCTTGATTTCTTTATATTAAAAAACCCACAAGTTACCTTTTAAAACTAGCATTTAAAGTGTCATCCAGTGAATATATTGCACCTTTATTACTTGAACTTTCAAGACCTTGGATGAAGAGAAAGACAAGAGGATTGCAATGTCATTTACTCGTCCACCTGCATATACATACCAAGCCACCTGAATACCGTCCTGCTGCCACATTTTCCTGCTGGTGATGACCAAACACATTTTCTTCTGAGAATAATCTGCAACTGTATCAAGGATCTGCCTCGCTATGTAGATGGACAGCAAAACCAGTTTTAACCACATTTTGTATATGCCTTCCAAAAGCAGTTCAGGCACATGCTAATAGCCCTTACTCCATGTTTATATAGTCCTTACTAATATTAAAAATATTACTATTACCAAAATGTTCTTTATTCTTCCCTTTAATCACAGACAGTGGTGGCTGAAGAACAATGGTCACCAGATAGCACAGGGAGGAGGGAGAATGTCCCTTCCCATAGATAAAATTTTACCTTTAACAAAGTCTAGAGATTCCTGTGAAGAAAGATTACAGATACACTTCCTAGTACTTTTTAAAAAAAATTTCTTTCACTTGTTTCTTTTCCATCTAAGGCAGCTTTCAGTGAAATCTCTGAAATCAAATATGTATGGTCACACCTGCCTGGATTTACAAGAAAGGCCTTTACTTAGCCATAATGTCCTTGGGCTTGAAATGCTCTGCCTAATGAGTCATCACTACCATAACATATGAATTACATCTCCTCTCAGGTGTCTTAAGATTTCTCATTGAAAAGTGAAGAAAGAGGAAAAGGTAGACTAAGTGCAGGTGTCAAACTGGCGCCCTGCCAGTTCCACCTAAATCTTGAGGTTGTGCTTCCAGGAACAGCCCAACTGGCTGTAACAGAATGGCGTTTGGGATTTTTATTTTTTTTTTATTTTTTATTTTTTGGGAAATCCTCATGTCATGGCTTCTGGTCCCTTTAGGAAACCAAATACTGACTGTCACACACACACCAAAGTCATGTGCATGTGCTCCTGTCCTCCAGCACACCCACAGCAGCACCTACTCAAACAGACACAGACAGCTCCAGCTGCACCAAAATGAGCTACAGGCTGGCACTGAACCATCAGAGAGGCTTTCAGAAGTCTGTACTACCACTAATTTTGGTTTTTCAAAAGCGAATGCACTCTGATTAGAGTCTTCTTCTGTGCATAATATGTTTTAAATAAAACACATATCTTTGCAGTTTCTGCAGCTGGAAAATATAACAGGGGAATCATTAGCACTACTTTTAGTGTACAGAATGTTCTATTATGAAGTATAAATATAACCTACACCTTTGATACTGTATGCAGTACATCACTTTTTACATGATTTTTTTTAATAGACTATCTGTCACTTTGTGAGAACTAGGAGACATGGATTTATGAATTGATAACAGATCACAGAGTATTTTTCTTCTTCTAGGGTAGTGCTGGAAAATCACTTCTATTCATAGCCTGCATGAAAGGAATTAGTGACCTCAATAATTTACTGAAAAATCCATCCAGTGCTGAAAAGTCACTACTGCATCTATTATTATAATTAGCTTTACCATTACAACACACCAGCAGTGGCACATAAAGAGAAATGCAGAGCGTGATCTAAAGCCAGTGAAGGAAATATAACAATGCTGATATGGTCTCTGTACCATATTGATGATCAGTATTTACACATGGTGGCCATATTTTTCAAAAGTAAGCTCTTAAAGGAAGGCATCTTAGTCTGTATTCACATTTTTTCTAGAATTCTGAGCATTTTCCAACTACTGAATCTGAAGAAATGTAGTACATGTAAAAATCAGGGGTTCATTCAGGAAGGAGTACTGATATTTAATTCAAAAGATCTGTTACTGAATGGTCAGAATGTTTTGGTATCCTTTACTTTTTAATTTTTTTTAAGAAAGGAAATTTCTGAAAATAAAAATTGTACAGTATAAATTAGCATCTCCAGTAATACCATGGAAGGTGAACTGTACCCTGCATTTCACTGCAGTGTTACCTACTTTGAGGCAATATTTTGCTGAGTTTCTCAGATATATAGCTTGACTTTTATTTGTAACAGAAAATAATTACAAAGCAAATCCCCAAAGCTATGGATATTTGAAAGGTTCTTGCTGAAAGGAATATCTTCATGAAAACTGAGCTGACATTGTAATGTTGAAACCTTTAAATCCATAACAGAGATCACTTAGTCAGAAGGTGGATACCACTTCTATTGTTACAGCTTTCCAACAAAACTGCTACAAGCAGTGGTATGAAATTTCCTTCAGAGGGGGAAATGCAAAGTGAGTGAATAAGGATTAATTAACTGTCTAAAGCAAAGCTAGTCTCTCATTTACTTTCTATACATTGCTACATATATTTCACGATGGATATGATGATGATAACAAAGAGGAACTGTACCAAAGCATGGATAAGACAAGACAAGAAGTCACTGCCCTGGAGTACTCTCAGTTATGATTCCAGCATGACTACAGAGTGAGGAAAAGGACAACAGGAACACAGTGGGAGGATCCATCACACAGATCAGAGTTTCACGAGAAAATATGTGGTCAACAATGCTCCCAGTTTGCTCTCTGTGGCAAGTGTTGAGCAATGAGGAAAAATCCTGATTCCAGGAATTAGGAGAGGCTGTGCAATCACAGTGCAGATAATCCCCTTTAACCAAAAATGTCCATATAAAGAAATTTATAATCTAAAGCTTTTCAAAGAATATTGCAATATTTCTATTCTTCTACTTTTCTGATGGCAAATGTACAAAAATTAATTTGAATTAAAATAAAATTATGCATAATATCTTTTTCATCTCATTATGCAATTAGCACCTAAAGTACACTAGAATAATAAAGAAGAAATCTACATTATTTTAATCTCATTTTTTTGTGTGTGCAGCTCTACACACTCACTGTGTACAGCAGAAAAAACATTATTTTTGAGTCCGTCCTAAACCAGCATCAGTTTGGAACTGTACGTTCATAGGATGTATAATTTTACATCCCTCCTGTGGAAGCAAAAGAAATACACCAAAGAAGAAAATGTGATTCACTAAAACCAGATGCTGGTCTTAAAGAGCTCACAATTTACACAGTAGGTCTTGCAGGCAGTGCAGGCTATAATCTACCTCAGAATCTTGGGAAAGGAATAAAAATCAAGGTCTCTGGAAAACGAGCTCCACATCTTTGGAATGTATTTTCCAATTTTAACAAGTTCAAATTCACTGCAGAAAGTATACCAGGGCAGCACAAATTTTCATACAGTGAAAATATGAACAAAATAGAAAAACAACCAGGATAGGTTATTGATGTGGCTGGATCTGCATTAAAAAATATTTACTCTGAAGCTGGGGGGAAAAAAGGCATGTTTCTTTCAGTCAATTTATGCTATAAAACAGAGTACTCAGGAGCTAATAATACAATGTGCCACTGCAGATCATACAGTCAGATTATGACTTCCCCTTACGCATGGCTGAGCTGTTTCTCTCACTAGTACTTCTCCACAAACAAAGATGGATGGCTTGGAAAGACACTGGGCTTTGTGTTTATCTCAGATGAGTGTAAATCAGGAAAAACTATAGCAAAGTCAATGGGATTATTGTTCTATAAAATGGATGGGAGAGCAGGACACAGCTTCCTGCCTGCAACACACAAAGCGGCATTTTAAAGCCACACTTTTAATTCAGCAATTCCTTTTGCTAGATCATTTAAAGATTTTTTTCTCCCCTCCCTCAAGTGTGACTGTGTGACACCTTACTTCCTTTTAAATGCCCCAAAGTCTGAATTAGCATCACTGAAGCTTCATTAGCTCATCATCTGCCACTGAGCAAACCAGCCTGGCCCTGGGGCCCCACAGTCCCACTGGCACTCCAGATGTGGCCTAACACAGCATCAGCAGTGCACAGAAATGTTTCTGTGTCCAGTGCCCTGCACAGCAGCAAGGCCAGGGAGTGGCAGAGGACCCTGTCATGTCCTGGATGTCCATACACCTGGATGTATTCCTCTGTTTTGCTGGGCTTACAGGGGCTGTGGGCAGAAGGAACAAGGAGGGATTTTAGTGAAGAGCATGGAGTAGCAAGAGGGCAATGACACAACTGGCATTTCAAGTGCAGTGAACAAGGAAAAATTGCATTTTCATATCAATGACATTTTAAGGAAAGGAGACATGCAAGAGAGACAAAGAAAAGGGCATATTTGTCTGGTTTTGAGCTTCCAGAAGAGGCTCCTCCATTTAAAGATGTGGCACAGAAAAGAAAGTGTCACTGTATTTTCTGCTAATTATCCCATGTGTCCACTGTTCTGCTGTCTGCAGCACTGGGATGGGCTGGCACCAGGAATGCATCTCCATCTTCAAATCATCTTTAAATCAAGATACAAAGCCTTTCAGAAAGATATGCTCAAATTCTACCAGAGGTTCTTAGGGCTAATAAGGTTTGCTAATATAGGAAGGAAAAATAATTCCCTCTGCTTTAGGGATTATCAGGTGAAGTTCTGTGTCTAAAGGAATGCTTAAAGTTGGACTAGACCAGAATAGTCTTTCCTAGCTATAAATATCTATGCAACTATCTTTCATGATCCATCTAGAGCATAAAGACCAAATAATGCATTTTCCTAATTAAGATTAATTGAAAAAACTTTTAAAACAGAAGATATTTAGAGTCTTTTAAAACTAATACAGATATTAGGAAGCATCCCATTTTAAAATCAGTAGGACAATGTATATTGAAGATTGTTGCTTGAAGTTCTCAAACCAGAGAAGCTATTTAAACAAAAACCCCAAGAATCTAACATAATATTTGGAATTAATTCTGTATCTGGCATTATAAGTTATTTTCATGTTAACATCCCATTTTGGCAGTCATGGCCCTGGCTTTCCAAGGGACTTCTACCGTAAGTTTAAGGGAATTGTACCTTCTGCAGTACTAAATGTGATGGTTAGTGCTATCAAACCGTGCATTGATCTATGCAGTCATCTGAAAAGGAAGAATGGTCTTGCAAACAGGGTGGGTTAGGGCTGGGTAAGATGGATAGGTTAGGATAGACATGGAATTGACAAGAGACACTACCAACTGGTGCCCATTTCTGTCACTTGATGCTGTGCATGTGCAGGACTTTCAGCACTATCATCATCCCAACTTAAAAACATAAAACCTTAAGATTAGAATTTATTCCTGGTCAGATAGAAATTTTGGGCAATACTAAAGGCTGAGCTTAGTCCTCCAAGTTCTGCATCTGTCCCTATTCTCAACAGGTTGATTTCTAGAAATACATTGTAGTGGAACAATCTCCTTTGCTAAAGACACTTCTGAATTTTGCATGAGACTTCAGAAATCACAGTGTTTCTGCTGAGGTCTTGCAGTAACAAGGTAGAATGGATTTTTGGTAGGATGTATTTAATGAGGGACTTTATGCATTCCTTCTGGTCTCATGGGGAAGTACATGTGTCTCTTTGAAAATGAATGAACAATGAAAGCTTTACAAAGTAGTGGGGAAGAACAATACTGCATTTATTCCCTAGGGAAAGGGTCCTTCCTTCCTTCCTTCCTTCCTTCCTTCCTTCCTTCCTTCCTTCCTTCCTTCCTTCCTTCCTTCCT
>JAYDZK010000056.1:10958910-11020846 GCA_034509185.1 Euphonia xanthogaster | reverse complement strand
ATCCTGGGACCAGGGTAGCCCAGTGCTGTCTCTTTGATGGCTCTCCCAAAACCACTGTGGTAATGGGAACTATCTGGGGATGAAGTTTCCAGGAAGTCTCACTGCCTTTGACATGCTGGTATGCCATCCATGCAGCCTGTCCTGTGTAGTCCTCAATGCTACAGGTCCTCACACTGCAGAGCACCAGCCTTCTTGAAATAGAGCTCAGCTCTGAACTGAACCAAGAAATTAGGTGTGAAATCTGTAAGAAGTTTATGGACATAAAGAAGAAGACACAGCCTCCAGGACAAGCAAGTTTATTTCTGTGGAAGCCTTGTCAAACATGGTGTAGATCTGCAGTGAGAACCTCAGCAGTAAAAACTGTAACTCACAGGTACAGATCAGAGGAGTGTGGAGAAAGCACATTAGTGAGGTACCACACAAACAGCACAACTATATCCATGTATGAGGCTAAGAAATAAATGGGTTGAGAAAGGGAAATATTTTCTTTCTCACAGAAGACCTAGATAGTATTTTGAACTTAAGTGAACAGTATCTTTGATCATACAGAATGCCAAACTAAATATTTGAGAGCTGCTTATCTTTAATCTCATGCAGACAAATGAAAGGCAGACCTTCTATTCTTGGGGTCTCAGGGAGCAAAGATTGTCTTTGCTACGATGAAATATTTTGAAACAGATCTTCTAAAAAACTTGAACAGGTATCAAGAAAATATATACTTCCTTTGACATTTTAGTGTGTATTCTGCTTCTTGGCCATAGGATTAGTTCTAAATGGTTTCCTCTGAATATTCTGAAGATTGAATTATAACTGGTGGTATTTTCTTGGTGCTGTAGTAATTTCACTTCTTATTTCAGGAGATCTGCATAATCACATTTCTTGGCAAGGTCCCATAGAAGTTGCAGGTTTGACTTGCTGCCCCTCAAGGCTAGCCATAGACTTTTATAGAGGTGGTTCAGCTTACATTTTTTAATTGGATTTAAACTGGTTCTCCTTACTTGTGACCAAAGGAGGGGAAGAAAGCTTTTCTAAAGCAATATCACCCAGAAATAGTGTGGCCAGCAGGACCAGGGCAGTGACTGTCCCCCTGTACTTGGCACTGGTGAGGCCACACTTCAAATCCTATGCTCAGTTTTGAGCCCCTCACTACAAGAAGGACATTGAGTTGCTGGAGTGAGTTAAGAGAAGGGCAGTGGAGCTGGGGAAGGATCAGGAGCACAAGTTCTGATGAGGAGTGGCTGTGGGAGCTGGGGGTGTTCAGCCTGGAGAAAAGGAGGCTCAGAGTACAACTACCTGAAAGGAGGTGTAGCCATGAGATCAGTGCCTTCTCCCAGGTAACAAGTGATAGAGCAGAAGGAAATGGCCTCAAGTTGCACCAGGGGGGTTTAAACTGGATATTAGGAAGCATTTCTTCACTGGAAGTGTGGTCAAGTGTTGGAACAGACCGCTCAAGGAAGAGTTTGAGTCACTGTCTCTGGAGATATTTAAAAGTCCTGCTTGATCTTGGTCTTTGCTGAAGATCTGCACAGGCATGTAAGGTAATGTGTTCTGTTGCCTGGGAGTAATCCAGTTTTAGCCTAGCTCCTATATATTTTTACAACCCTGTTGCCTGCAGAGACACTTTAGGCCTCAGTTTTGCTTGTTTGGGCCAGTGGGTTTATACCAAAACTGAATCAGTTAAGCAATGAAAAGAGGTTACTTAGAGCCTGAGTTCAAAGTCAAGACAGAATTACCATGAAATATTACTACAGACAGAAAGTCAGAGAAGAAACGGTACAGTGCAGGTAGCACTGTAGTTGTGATAGAAACATTCTTTATGTTTATATATTTATGCCTTGAATTTTTATGAAAATAAGCTTTTTTTTGTCTATTTATTTGATTTGGTGGTGTGTTTAATTTGTTATGTTACCAAAGTCTGTATAAACTGAAAGGCTGCCAATTACAGTTATAAAAAGCTGCAGCAGAATGAAAGTATTAGTGCTTAGGAGATTTCATAACTGTCTGTTTGCCTTCCATAGCTATTTTCTGCTGGAAAAATCACAGACACCAGAGTAGCTGAGCTGAAGGAACAGTACACCCTGCTGCATGAGGCTGTGATAAGGTATAATATTCCTTTTTAGACTTTCAGTAGCCAAAGCATTTTGTTTTTAAAGTACTTTCTACTCATGCTGAAGCCTAATTATCATTTAAGGCTTTCTGACAGTTATAGTTCAGAAACAGGAAGCCAGAACATGAGGTTAAAAAACACTATTATTTAATAGGAACTTTCAAGGTAATTTGGGATACTTAAATACTTGTTTGAAACACATTTTCGTTTCTAATAAAAACATAATAATATTGGGAATGGGTGTACAGACTGCAACAGACAATTTTCAAGTTTAAAATAAATATATATTTGAAGATCCTGTAGCCAGAATTGTCATATATGAAAAGACTGACCTACTGAGCTGACATCATAGAGAGCAACTGAAGAAGCTGAAGACTCATGTCTGAGATGGAAATTGAAACTGTCATAGGTGTGAATTTTACCCTCTGAGAATACTGACAGTCACATTAGACAGGACTGCTTATAGATTTTGATCAGAAGCCTAAGCTTTGAAGTAAAATGAAATTTGGAAATTAGGGTATTAGTTGTGAGCCTGCCCTGAACCAGCACTTGCTGGAGGAGAGAGCAGAGATCGTGCTCATAGCCTGACGCCAGGCTTGGGCAGGGCATGTATGAGTGGAAGGAGAAAAACAGAGAGGGACAAAGGGGGACACAATACTACAGCTGTACCAGGTGGACAGTGTGTCCCAGAACACAGCAGTCCTACTGAAAATACTATAATATTACATTAGTATTTATTAATAATAATTTTATACTATTTACAGCATACCTGTAATTATCAGTAAAATCAGCACCATGATATTCCTGTTACATTCTTGTAATGCATACCATAATATCCACCATATTAACAATATTTTATCCCACTTTCACTGACAGTCCAAATTAAAAACTTTATGGCAATTCTGTCATTGAAGCTAAAGCCTAATTTAAGTATTCTAAAACTGATTCAGGTTATACCTTCTTATCTGGATGATGCTGAGCTTTGCTGTGCCCTCCTGGCAGTCTGAATAGCAACAAGTGTAAAGTAATGTAAAGTAATTTGAAAAGGGGTTCTCAAAATACTGAAATAACAGCTTTTCTTGAGGATAGCTGAGTCTTCTGGTTTTGTCTTAATAAAATGGGGAGTTGGGATATAGTTCTGACTCTGTGAAACATCAGGTGACTTTATTTCAGATTACTGAGATAGAGAGCAAATCTTTCTGAGAAGCAAAGTTAAAAACAGCACTACTAAACCAGTTCAGATTCCTAGAAAATACAAGAAGACTTTTCTAACTGCTCAGATCTAAACATATTTTGTGGTGTTTTGATTAATTGATAGAGAGGGTTTCTACCACACTGGTGTTAGTAGCTGCTAATTAGTTGATTTTCAGCCAGTGTTAGTTTGAAAACAGTCTTTCATTGGAAAAATACAAACATAGTTCTACATGTTTTATGTATTCATACAGTATTCTTTTATATGGGACATTCATTTATGTAAAGGCAATCCCTTTGTGTGTATAGCAAGTGGAATAGGGCCTGAGCATAAACAGGACTCAGCTGTCCTTTCTGTCACACTTAAAACTACCCTTAACAGAATGCACCAAAAGCATGAAAATGTTAGATGGTAGATTATATCTTTCATTCTTTCCATCATTCTTACAGGAGTATGAAATGACCATGCTTCTGTAAGAAAGTGGGTCAGAGATCATGATGTCCCTTTCTGTATTGGATGTAGTTGTGTGTCACAGCAGGACACCAGTGTGTGAGCAAGCACTAATTCTCACAGATAAATTTCTCCTACTGCTGAAAGAAAGCAAGGGAAATCAATTACCAAAAATAGATCATGATTTCCAGCATATTTTAAGAACATCAAAAGTGGGATTCAGGCATCAAAATTAGTATCAGCAGACATGCTCATCTGAACAAGATACCAAGGGCCCCTTAACAGTCAATAGAAAGAAATAGAGACCACACTCTTCCTCCTTATTCAGACATCTGCAAGGGTCTGGTTTTCTCCATCAGCTGTAAGGACTGTCCTGGTGGTAACTGCAGTATGTGTGTATATTCTCTTCCTGCAAAGAACCCTTCACAGGATCAATACTGCTTTTTAATTGTTAGTTCTTCATCCTTACATGTGTTGTACAGCTCTGTGGATCAAGAACTTACTTTTTCACATATTACAGTTGAATTCAGTCCCTTTCCTAATTAATGCCTATCTCTTCTAGTGTTGTTGCAATGCCATGTTAAGACAAATGACACAGGATGAGGTTTTCAAGCTCTATGTGTTTTTTTCTTTTCTTTATTAGCATATAAAAATCTCAAGGAGAAAGCCTTACATATCTTAAGCAGCACAGTTCCCTGTGACAGCTATCCCAAACCATTGCAACTGATATACAATTCTGATCTACAATTCAAATTTGACAATTCTCTGATATACAATTCAAATTTGTCTAATATCATGAATGCAATTACTCTGTGTGCAGGTAGTTTCCAAGGCTGTTGCCAATGTACACAGAGCTATAAGTGTATACTCCAGTCCTCTGTTTAATGGCAAATTTATTTCTTGCTTTCAGTTTGGCACAATTTGGTATTTCTAAAAGCTGAAAGATGTCACCTGGCAGATAACATCTTTGATATTTTTCTTCAAAGTCTTAAGTGGTTTTGAAAAACAGGCTGTCATCCCATTGTGGTGCTGTCTCACCCATCCACTTTGTAGTAAGGCTGCATCTAAAGCTGAAGTATCTGATCTTGTATTTGGCCCCTGAAAACCTTTTTAGTCACTCAATTATGTGGTCTAGTTGTAGATTTTATTTATATTATCTCAATTTAGGAACCTAGTATGGATATTCTGTTAATCCAAACTGGAAGATACTCAGATAATAACGAAGATTCATAAGCATATTGAGAATCTTATTTTCTTAAGCCTCTGCTAAATTACTAATTATTTCACAAATTCAAAAGCTGCCACATCAGACTGCACAAACTTACTTTTGCAGTCACGGGATTCTGTATGTGTACATTGTGTAGATGTGCAGTTATTTCTTCATTGTCTTCAATTAAATTTAAATCAACACATGAAAAAATCCTGTTGGCATCTGTAGGGAGCAAAATCTAGATTCAACACTCAATTCTTGTTTCTGTTTTTCTTGAAAGAATAAATACTCAAAATTTGGTTTTTATGAATTCACTTACATGTTGATGTAACTGTATGTAAAGTGTATATGTTGTGAAAGAATTGTGTTTTAAATTGTGTATTACTACAGCCGATTATATTTTCTCCCACAACTGCATACATTCTGTAAGATTTAAAGAAGATTTAAATATCATATAGAATCCAGTGTCAATAAGCCTGTTTATTTTTTGCTTAACATGTATGTGTAAACACATGAAATTATTTGTTCATGATGAAGGCACACTGTTTTCTCTTGAATTTTGTGGTTTTCTTATTTTGTAGTTTAGAAACAGGAAGTTCTTATCTAGGGAGAAATCTTGCATGAATCAAAACTTTTTCTGCTATATTATTTCAACTATGTTTGTGCAATATAGTCAGTTTTATATTTTGTATTTTTATCATCATTTTACCATCTCTATTATTTGGTATGATATATAATTTATCTTTCTGTTTTAGCCATAAATGTCAAATTTGAGCCCAAATTTATTTTAATTTAGAGTTTCCCAATATGGGAAATTCTAAGTTCGTTTGTTTAAAAAAATATTGCAGTATATTTTTAATTAGTAAAAAGCAAGTGATAGAGTTCTTTATTCTTCTACATAATTTGTGACTAATTTTAGTAGACCATGATATAAAAGTCATAATATAGTAATATTGAGGAAGCATATACAATATTTCTGTAGCATAAATCATAGGTTTATGCATCATAGGTGCATTGTATATGAATTTTCATACTGTGTTCCTTTTAAGAGTTTTCCATAATAATCAATGTATTTTACTAACAGCCTTTAGGATGTTTTTCAGCTATCACCACACCAGTTTTTAAGTATATTATGAATACCAGTCTCCAGACACTGACAGGAGTTAGTTTGCTGTTTCTGTGGAGCTAGTCTGTTGATACAAAGCAGATCATTGATTTACAGGTCTTATGATAAGCTTCCACAGATGTCCACAAATGTATTTTCAGCTTATGTATCACTACATGAGTTATTTCTGGTCTTGGTAGCACTACAGCAGTAGCAAGATGTAATTCATCACTGGGTGGATGTCCCAGTGTTTATTAAGAACCTAAAGTTGTCATATGGTCCAGACTGGGCCTTGTCCTGGTGGATACTTCACTATCATAGGTCTCCACTCTTAATCAGATCTAGCCTTTGGTGCTTCTTAGGATAAAATGGATTCCCTGTCTCTTCATTTTTTTCCAGGAAGTGTTAGACAAATAAATTTGACTAAGTAACAGTCTGCCATCTGGTAAAAATTAGATGAGATGAATCTCACTCCAACTGTAGGTATGCAGAAAACCCTCCCTGAGACCAGATTCCACTGCTCTCATG
The DNA here is from genome assembly GCA_034509185.1 of Euphonia xanthogaster. Taxonomy (NCBI): domain Eukaryota; kingdom Metazoa; phylum Chordata; class Aves; order Passeriformes; family Fringillidae; genus Euphonia; species Euphonia xanthogaster. Next base: position 11,014,254 of record JAYDZK010000056.1, on the reverse strand, counting down.
GCATCATAGGATGACTTGGGTTTGAGCAGAATTCAGGAAGTCCAACCTCCTGCCAAGGCAGGGTGAACTAGGAGATCAGGCAAGATTATACAGATCTTAATCCCATTTTATCTTGCAAACCTTCAATTAAATATTATAGGTATGTAAAGAAGTATAAATACAAAGCTTGTGCTTCACATTGACTAGTTCCAAATTAGTCTATTTAATGCAGTTTACAGGAATCTGAGACCCAGCTGTTGCAGGAAGCCGAACGCCTGAGTGCAGAACTGGAACAGCAAAGTGAACTGGAAAAAGCAGAACAGCTCCCTGAAGAAGCTCCCAGTGAAGCCTCCCAAATAAGGCAACAACTTTTCAGCTGCCGAAGTGAATACAATGCTATTAAAGGAAGAGTGCATGAAAATCGGTTGAAGATAGAATGGTAGGTGGAAGTGGTCAAATGCTGCTAATTTTATCATAGATAATGTAAAAAGATGATAAATAGAATAAAAATCGATCTCCTTTACATTTTACATGGATGCATTTCTTGATGGGTGTCATTAAACGAATTGCACAAACTTTTCCCAGTTAGAGCAACATGTCAACGATGAATAAATTTGCCACGGTCAGATTTGCAGATAGTTTTAAATTTAGAACATGGATGGAGTTCTTTAAAATACTGTTTAAAATTTACTACATTGGACAAATAATATTTAGGTAGAGAAAATGAACAGGAAAAATTCTAGTCTAGAACACCTTCAATACAAATGTTTAAAGTGTCTCAGAGACCTGTTGGCTTGGATTTTATGGAACAATGTCATAAATAGACCCAATGCTATTTTTAACATCACTAGCACGGTGTATTCAAGTTTTTCTATTCAGGTATTCAAAGGGAAGTACTTGTATATTCTAATGTCAGAAAAATGATAAATTTGCTGTGAAAGGAGTGAAATCTTAACATTTCTATATAAGGAGTCGAGTCCAGAATTAGCTTGGTATTGTATACATTTCAATTATCTGCATACTTTATAGTAAAATTACAAGCAGAAGTATTGCATTTGTAAAAATATATACCTAGGCAGATGAAATCAGATTTTTATTTTGTGGGGGACTTGCTATTTTTACCCATCTTCAATCCAGATGCAGTGTCATAGGTGTGTATATAAACACAAGCACACAATGTCAGCATCTCAGCAGTTAAGATTATTATTCTGCAAGTAAATCAGGAACACTGTACACACGGCATGGAGCAGGTTTTGCTGGCAATTCTTTCTTCATTTCTTTTGGCTTTTTTAGAGCCAAGTGTTTGCTCTAAGAGAAAAAGAAACTTGAGAATGAAACAAGCTGGGAGTGGGAAAGAAACATGGAAAGCATCTGGAAAAAATTATTTGCTATGAGATAACTAAGAAACATGAAATTTCCTGAAATAATTATTAAATACAGAATTTATTGCAATTTCCAAGCAGTCCAGAAGTGAGTTCTTCAGAAGTATCATGCTTTTTAACCATTTGTCCTCATATCTTTTGAACATTTTTCTCTGCATCAATTTCCAAAAAACATATGAGGATTTATATGTTTGGGTAATATTTTCCCATTCTCTATTTTCTGCCTCCAGTGAAAATGAGAACTCTATTCTATACAAAATACAGTGTAGGCATTATTTCAGTTATCCTTGCACATTTACTGGATTAGTTTTTTTATATGAACTGAATATTTTGCAGATTAAAAATCCACTTTTTGGGTCAGTCATGCTGTAAAAAATGTTCCTTCACTGAAGTAAGAAACTTGAGTGTTATGTATTGCCCGGGATCAAACCCAGCTGTACAGTCTGACCAGAGGTCTGTGAGGTGCATTATCTAATGGAAACCAAAAGTGCAGCCCCAGCCTCTCGTGATGTGGGGATTTCATGAGCCAAATACAGTCCTCTGTGTTTGGGAATCCTCAGTTGACCCCTATCCCTTTGAAGTTCTCCTGTCTCCTCCAGAACAAACTTCTGACATTGCAACACGCTGGGCAAAGCGTTCCGCAGATTAACTACGCAAGAGCTGCCACCTCCTTACTTTTTTAACCTGACCCCTAGTGCACTGTAGTTCTTGTATTGGATGAGACAGTGAGCATCTGATTCACTGCAGCAGAATGGTTTGATAGATCTCTTTTGTACAACTCTTTGCCCCTTTTATTTGTCAATTTTCCCAACTCAGTAGCTACAGATTATTTGATTGTTCCCTATTTGGAATCTGTTTCATGCCTGATGGTAGCATTGGGTCTTATGTGTGTTGTGGGTGTGCAGTGAGAAGGATGTGCCTTGGTTATATGGGGATTTGCTTACTGGAAAAGAAATTCCAGAAATGTTCAAGAAATTCTACTGATTTTAAGTTGGGCTAGTCTGGAACGAACAGGACTAGCACAGTATGTGTGAAGAATGGGTGAGTGAATGAAGTGAAGAAATGAGAAGTGGACTGTGAAGAAAACCAGATTATTGGTGGGAATACATATTTGTCATGAGGGGATGAGTTTGGTGCCTGTGAAAGACAGTGAAAGTGAATGTCCAGAATAGAGTTGTGAGTAGCAGGTGATCTAATAGTAACACTGATGTAAAATGAAGATCCATATGCTTGCTGGTTTTATCCAAAGAGTAAAGCAATGTTTTCTGAAATATCTGGATATATGTGTTCTGAAATATCATGGACAATGTCTCAGAGGGGAGGGAAGCTGCATCAAAAGTATCAGAAGTTTGCTGTTAGGTCGCTGTTTGGTTTTCTTAATTTCTCAGGATAAAAAGTCATGGCCCAACCTCTCTTGGCCCTTGATCTCTCTGGAACACAGTTTCCCTTGTTGTCCAACTGTGTTAATACAGTCCCAGCTGTGCTTGGCACTTCCAAGTAAATTTCTCTTTGGGAATTATGACTAATGGCTGTTCAGTCTGAAAACAAACATGTTGTTTATTTACTTTTGTATGTATAGCAGGCAGGGAACATGGAGGGGGAAAGGTTTTGAAGGGTTTATCTGTGTCTCTTATCTACTGCTTTATCCTTTTTTTAGAATGTCTACTCAGACCTAGTGCTGAGCTGGAAGTGAGAAATCCGATCTTGTTTCCCTGGTTCTGCAGATCTCTGTTCCCCTGTTTCTGTAAACCTTTGCTCTGGAGCATCCCCCTTATCTCTGATGACTTTATTTCCTGCCTTAGTTCACTTTCTCTGGTATCTAAGAGTACTTAGCACCTTTTTTGAACTCAGATTCAAATTTGGCAATGGCGTTTCACACTCGAGGAGTCATACAGATATGGCATAACATTAGCAAAAGTCTCAAGGTCTCTTAATATTCCATACTCTTCTATCCCTATTTAGTTTCCTATTTGCTTGCCTCTGTAAACAATTTTTCCAGACCTTTCTGAACAGCTGAAGATGATATTTTATTTTCTGTTTTAATTCTTTATTGTTCCAATGAATAGTCAGCATTCCCAGAATAAATTCAATTGCTTTCAGCATTGAAGAATCATCAGGTTTTGGGGAATTTTGTGACTTTTTTCATAGTTTGAATAGGTACATGAGGTATTCAGTGTATTTTTTGACACACTTCAGCTGTCAGGGAAGTCACCCTGAGGGTGACTGCATGGATGGGGTGTGTTCCCACTGTAGGTATGTGCCTCCCCTACCAGTCTGTGGCCTGTTCTGCCATATGGGTATACTGGGCTCATTGGTGGTGTGTCTGCCTGAGAGCTCAGGGGGACAACAAGGGTTGGAAGGATTTTACTGAGCTTATAAAGCTTGGGCCACCATCCCAAAGTCAGAGCTGACTCTGGGAGTATTCTTCCTCTCAAAAAGTACTTGGCAAGGGTTATGAAGTAAAGGGAAAAAGAGTCATTTCCACTCAGTTCTGCTAAAATTGCATTCAGAGCCATGAATTTTCTTCATATAATTGATAAGAAGCCTCAGTAAGTAAGATTATAGTTCAAAAAATCAAATTAGTGGAACAAGAAGGAAAGAATTAGTGTGATCAGCAAGGATTTGTTCTGGCTTAAGGAGACATTTCACTTTGATGTTTGTGTGAGTCTTGGAGTTCTGATTTATGAGACAAAATAAAGAAGAGCTGGTTTTCTTTATTGCACAGTGGTGTCAACAGTTGTTTATTGTTGAGAAATAATAAATATTAAATCTAAATCTGTCATTTAAACACTTCATCTACAATTAAGCAATTAATTTATACTAAATTTATCTATAACAAGAGTTTGTGAGATTAAAGGTGCCTGATGCTTGAAAACAATTTTATTTGAAAGCCTAGGTCCAATCTCCAGCTCTTTGTTACCTTTGTTCAGGTAACAAAACAGCTCCTCACTGAAGTACTCTGCAACTGCATGCAAGTCAGGATTGCAAAACTGATTTTGTCCTTGTAGAAGTATTGCAAATAAGGCAAATTATTTCAACACTTGTAATTATTTCTGTATTAGTCACTCAATAATTAGAAAGTGAAAAGTTAAGCTGTTATCCATAGCTTCTCTAGTAAAGAATTACAGGCCCTAAGTAAAATAAATAGCACCACAGCTGAAATTATCAGCAGGTCTTGTGACTGCATTTTCTGGTACCTACAAATTAATTACAGCTCATAGCCTTACAGGAAGCTCATGCTGGCAGCTTGTCAGCTGAGATAACTTCTACCTGTGCTCACTGGATTATAGTTGTGAGATGCCAAACACCTTCTATGGATTTCCAAGCAATCCCAGCTCTGAGAGACAGTAGCTGAAGGAGTTCACTTTCTTCTATGATGGGACTTCTAATTCTAACAGTGTTGTGGTTATTTTGTGAGCTGAGGAAGTGAAATGGACTTCTGTTGACAACTACCCCTACATTTCTTAATCTCTCCATCTTAATTTTTTCATTTCTGTGTCAGCCTGCAGCTGTAAATGTCTCTCAGGGAAAAATCTGGAGTGTATTTTTATTAATGACCCAGTTTTCCAACTGCCTCTTTTTAACTCACTACAACTGCACCTCTGACAGCTTTTCATGTACAGTACCGTTATCAGGCTTCATGAAAATAAGAAGAGCAATATTTGAAACAGAAACATTTGCACACATTAATGCCTAAACTTAAGAGTTTTATCCTCTTTCCATTGTGTGTATTGTTAGAGATAAAACAATGGTAATAACGAAATCTACATGATGTTGAAAAATACATCCACCAGGGAAGGGTGATAAAATAATGGGAAATTTAAATTCCTAATGCCAGTTGCAGCTCTTTTGTTTGTTGCAACTGATGTCCAAGTAAAACAGTTGTGAGGTTGATGTCCATGTAACACAGACTAAAAGATTCAAATGACAAACGGAAAAATTTTCTCTGCTTATCTTATCTTATGCTAATGTGTTCATCTGTTGAAACAGAGACTAAACTTCAATTCTTTGAAGAATCTTATTTGATTTCTAAATGTGTGTTAATCATCCTGCCTCCCCTTTAGAGTCCACAGAGAGATATGTATTATCTTCAACTGGTAATTTATGTCATCCTAAAAAAGTCACCTGGAACATGAGATGACCTGCCCTTTGGAGGTCCCAGTTTTTATCCCTGACAGTAAGGAAGCCCTGAAGTAAGGATGCTGGCATAGGGCTGCCTGACTTCTACCTATGGGCAGCTGGATCAAACTCATTGCACAAAAGGGAGAGATTGAACTTTTTCTTTTTACCCATTTTTTCTTTTCATGCTTCCACTGGTTTTTGTGTGGAAGTAGTTGGTCTGCCAGCTGTTTAGGTAACTTGGCCTTTGTCATTCCCATTGCCTTTGTTTATGTCACAGAAAATCAAGTGTTCAAATCATTTTACTTTTGCTGGATGGAAAAGTCTTTGTTGTGACACTGGAATGGTTCCACAGGACTCTGTCCTCATGAGTGAGGAATGTGACAAAAGAAAACAGTGTCAGCTTTGCTCTCCCTCCTGATCTTTGGTGTTGCTCTTTTGTTCGTCCATCGTGATATGAAAGAGGGCCCAGCACAGACTAACCACAAGCCCTGCAGTACCTCATTAATCATTTTGCACAGGACTCATTTAATAATATTTTATGGCAGTCAAACAGTTATGGATATTTGTGCAAAGTGGGCATTCATTATCCTTAGTGTGATTGTGCCAGTCCCAAGGAGTTCAATTAGAAGTACTGCCAAAGTAAATTTGGAAAATTATTTTGGAATTTTTGAATTTTTTAAAATTAATTTTATCAGTTTTGGAGGAAGATTGATTTAAATTCAATTTTTTCTGTAAAAGATTTTGTTTTGCAAACTTGTTCATTCTGTGAGTGTTCAAATGCTGGCATTCAAATTAATTTTTAGTCTTTACCAGTCCCTGTAGAGGCATACTTGTAATCTGCCCATACAAATATCATACATGCTGTATATCAACTACATCTACTCTGTGTCTGTTTTCTCTTTGCTCTTCATCTGAGTGGGAGCTTCTTATTCATGGGAGAGATGTTGTTTTGTTTTGTTTTGTTCTGTTTATATTGCAACACCACCAACCCAGTTCTCTTTTTTTCACAATTTCCTTTCCTTAACTAGAAATATGTTTCCTGAGACTTCCAGGTATAAGCTTCACTCCTTTTGTTGGAGGACTGAAATTTAAGAAAGAGTTTATTGAGAGAGTGGGAGTGGTGGCAAGGAGGAGGGAATCTTAAATCAGCAGTGCTAAGGGGTTGAGCATAAGGTCCTAGGGATGGTCCTTCATGAGGGTGGCTGCTGGGAGACTGATCACTGTTCCCATGACCACACACTTGCTAAAACCTGAACCACCACCACCATGCAAAGTCTTGCACTGCTGATGGAAAGTTTCAGAAAAAAAAAAAAGAAATAGCAATCAGCTGCCTCTTTTCTGTATCAGCCACATTATGAGGTAACTGTGATAGCTGCTTTGGGTGGGTGGGGATGCACAGGAGTGCCTTGCCATTGTTATAGCTCCAAGTGACACAACTGTTTTATGGAAGTTTGTCCCTTTCTCTTAATTCTTTCCTAATTTAAAGAGTTATTTATTCTACCAGACTGCCACGAGTCTCAACAAAAGTTGACCAGCACATCCTCCTACTGGAGTTATAAGCATTAATTTAAGCACCGAAGGTGATTCTTTGCTATTCCTGGGACAGAGGACTCAGTGAAGTTATTTGGTTGTGGTGGCACACAGACTGCTGTAGCCCATTTACCTACTGTGGGTGCACAACTGTTCTGTGCATGCACTGGGGATGCACCTTCAGAAGGGATAACTTTTTGTATTTGGCAGTATTTACTCCCTGCTACCAAGAAGCTCCCTATTGCAAATCCAACAAACTTGCTGGTTGAGGTCCCTTTTTAAAATCATTCCTTCATCTTTGTCAGGGCGGTGTTACTAAACACCCACAAGATCTAAGAGCTTTCCTGGTTTTCCTTTCTTCCTTCTTCACTTCTTTTGCATCTGTCCTGATTGTTGCCTGAAATGAAATTGCAATTTAGTTTTGGATACAAGTTAGATCACTGTGGCTATTCAATTTCATTTCCTACCACACTCCTTTGGCTTAAACTATAACCCCTGCCACTTTTCAGGACTTTTTTTTCCACAGGATCCAGTCCAGGTTTGAGGAGCTTCACTTACAGTTGTCTGAAGAGAAAATGTGTATGTGAAACGATTCATAGGAAGAAGAAGATTTCTCACTAGCAGCTGTACTTTCTTTGATACTTGATGTCTTTGTGGCTATTTATTACCCATCTCCTCTTTCCTTTTGCCACATTTCTGTGTTAACATTTTGTTTCCTGAGGTTGGGAGGAACTGTAGGTGTACGGTGCCACTAGTAAAAGGCAAGAGTGAGTGAGGCATGAATGCACCCCTGCAGGAGGTAGTCAGTCTAAGAAAAATCAGGTTCAAATTTTGAGATGTGTGCACTGTAGAAAAAGATGTGTGCACCTCCATAAATATACACTCAGTGCTTCAGGACCCCCAGTTACCAGTCAGCAAACTTGCTTTAAATCTGAGCACCTTTCATGCTAATTGTGTTTTAGTCTAACACAGGATAGGCTTTCATACTTTCTTACCATTTGCTATATTACAGTAATGATTATTCTATTACTAATATATTTAGTTCTGCTTTGATTTTTACTGTAGTTTGAGAGAAGAAAAAAGGCTTCTGGAAAATGAATATGAAAGAATGTCAAAAGAAAAGGTAAGTACAAAACATGAGAAAAGCAATGTTTTATATTCTGTCAACTGACATATAAAAATCACTGAAAATGTTTTCTCAGTGTACATTTCTAAAGTTTATTTTAAATAGAATATATAGAAAATATATTTTAAAAGAAATAGATTCTTTAGGCTATATTAGATCATTCCGTTTTGATAACTAGGGCAAGCAGTATATAACTGATTCAGAAAAGATCTGGAATTTTGTTTACCCAAGGAAATGTTTACTATATTCAGCAAATAGATACTGCATGTAAAGATAGCTGCAGGTTTTTGGTTCTAGGATGTGAACAAGAAAAATACATTTGTAATCATAAGTCCTGAGGAATATATGTGGCTTTGTTGGAAATAAATTCTGTTAGTGTTGATAGAAGAAACACTCATCTGGTAAAAAAAATACATTTTATATCTTGTCACTAAAAACGTTATCATCATTCAATGTTAGTGAGTCTGTGTTATCAGAAACCTGCAAAATGTAAAAGGGAAAATACAATTAATCTGGTCTTTTACTTCATTTTTAAAGGAAAATGATAAAGTTCAACGGTTGAAAGAAAATTGTGATGAGCTCAGCAAAGAAGTAATCCAGAGGAAAGCAGAAATTGAGTCAATAAAAGAAGCTGTTTCATCCAAAGAAAAGCTGATATTAACAGATGAGGAAGAAATGAAAAAGCTTCAGGAGATGCATACTTATTTAAAAGTAACACAAAATTTATTGTGCCTCTGTATCTGTGAGTGAGTGTGCATGTGTGTGTACGGGTCCATGTGTGCCCAAAGGAGCAGTGAATCTTCTGGGTGTTGCCATTCCAAAGTCATTGTGCCATTACATTAAATATTGGACCATTTTCCAATAGGCATGAAGCATGCTACTGTGCCATATCCTTATTGCTCCTGTAGGAAATACTGAGTCATGATTTTGATTAAAAAGTGGTTTCTATAAAGACATCTTAGTTATGTTGTGTTATTTTAGGTTGATCAGATTACAGTTAATACAGATTTACACTGAGAATTAAAAACATATCTGGGTCTACTTCCTTCCATGGTATAAATAGCATAATAAGATTTATTAATAATATCCAAGCATAATTTTTATCTTGAAGATACACTTAAATGGTAAACATCAATGTTTAGTTTTAAAAGTAGGAACTACAAATTTTCTGGGAAAAAAGCAATTAAAAATGTTTCCTACTGATTTTCACAGCAGTTTTAAATTAATATTACTGCTAGGAAAATTCATCAGCTTTTGCAGCTATTTATCAAACCTTTCTGTTTTGTTACTAGGCTGAGCTCGTTAGGATCTTTGGTGTTCCAAAGCAACTTGCAAAAGAAACTGAGAAGTTGAAACAGAAAAAAATGTATGTTTTTAATAAATAATTCTGTATACATGAATATATATATGTATGACTTCTTCTCATCCCTTGGTTATAGAAATGATTGAGAATGGTTGTTGATTAAAATTAGGATCAACATTTAAACTAACAATTCCACAGCTGACAGTGTGGCCTGAGCTACAAACCCATTCTCCCTTAGTCCTTCTGTACCAGCTGTGGAGTCACAGCTGCTTTGCTGTAAGGTTCTGACATGAGTTGCAGTCTCTAATACTTCATCAGGGGAAATGCAAGCCAGCAGCCAGCCTTTTCTTCCTCTCTCTCATGAAGTTGGGGTTCTTCTCCTCTGAAGCATGGCGTGTGCTGTTTTCTCTAAGTGTAAAATCAAATTAGCTCTGTGCGGTTTCAGCCAGGTCACCCACAGATCACAGTGGCCCAGTTGGCATCCAGATGAAGGAAGGGTTTTGTACCCTGTTTATGTACAGGGTTACACTGAAGTTTGTGTCTCCTGCTTCCAGTCGCTATCTGTAACACATCAACTGTTGGACTGTTTAATTTCTCAGGTTTAAAACTTGTATGATGGTTTCCTTCTACGTTTTCCTCACTACTCTGCTTAATGCGACTCTGCCATCGTAAATCTAAGAGGTTTGACCTATAGTGTTACAGCAATTCTAAAGCAGTTCTAAAGCAATTTCCAAAACCTACATTGTGCAGATTGCTATTAATGAAAGATTTAAACGAGTCTGTATATTTATGTCACATCACAGAATAAACTAACCCGAGTTCCCAGTTCTCAGGAAGAATGTTTAGAAATGTCACACCCATGTATGTAGCAATGTTGACAGAGATCCATTTACTAGAACTCTTTTTAATACTGTCATGGCGCTAAGCGGTCAGTTAGCCCCATGTCTATCTGCAGTTTTATTGTTGGACTATATTGGAATTTTAAGGTTCTCACTGTCTGATTTCAAGCATTTGACATATATTATTGTGAAATTATTTTGTATGTCCACAAAACCTGGCAACTTACATTTTGTCTTTTAAATATGCATGTGGAAAGCTTAACCCTTACTGCTTTGTTAAAATATATCCACAGTGATGCAGAGAAGCAGAATGAAGCCCTTAATGACCAAATAGAAGACTTGAATAGCACCCTGAAAGCCACTGAAAAAAGGACTGAAGAAATTTTGCAGGAAAAAAAAGATGTAATGAAGGAAATGGACGAAAGACAAACTTTGATACAAAAGAATGAACGACAATGCAATAATTTGACAAAATTACTAGAAATTAATGCAGAGAAGGAATTTGCCATCCTATCAGACAGGTTAGAGTAAGAGACATGAGCCATATGGAAAGAGTGAATGATTCTCTATTCTCAAAGGTTTATTTCTTTTTTTCTGCTGGCGTTTCTATTTTCAAGTTATATGCTGCAACCTGTGCAAATTATAAATGATCAGGCTTGGTTTCCCTTGGAAAATATTTATATAAAAATTTGGAATGTGGAATTTAGGATCTGGCTTGAAGAGAACATCAAAAAGCATAAGCATTTGATAAAATCCTATGAGATTTTGCTCTTAAAAGTGAAATATTTTAGAGAGATTCTCTCTTTAGTGCACACATTTTCTTTCCTGCGTAACCCACTGAAAGTAATTTGAAGAAGAATAAATTATTTCAGTATTTTCATTTTCAAATGAGGATCATAGATGTCTTCTCTCATGTAGTCCTGAATTTCAGTGGGAATTGGTTAATAGTCTCTTTAATATTCCCTTCAATTATAATTTTGTATTTACTTGGTAAAGTAAAATAAACTGTTAGGTTGAAGGCAAGCTTCCAATGATTCCTCCTATGCAGAGGGAGATGTATAGCTGTAATTCTGGCCATATGCTCAGCAACAATGCTTTTGCTTTTCAAGCTTTGTATTGAAGGCCCATGGCATCTTATTTTGAAATGTTCCCTTACACTAAAAAATGTTTTCTTGTTCCTATATGTATTAGATTCACTGCTATTTTTACATATTTAGAACAGACTGTGAGACCTCACTGACAAAATCAGGGTATTATAATTGATTATAGTTGTAAAAATGCTACCTTTTTAGGTAATATTTGTAAATAGTTTAAAAATTTGTCTTGCTGAGACATAGTAATGAGGTACTCAAAACCAATTAAAATAGTTGTGCCTGTTTACATATATGTCTTGATTAAGTTACCTGTTTCTAAAATTCTGTGTCTATCTATATAGACAAATTCTGGAAAATAATTTAAATAAATGTGTCTTGGAGAACAAAAATCAACAAGATATTCTCAGTCACCATCAAACAAAGAAAGATAAAGAACTGAAAAGTTTAAAAAAGTTAGAGTTACAACTGAAAGGGATTTGGGATTCCTTGGAAAGAGATAAGGCAACGCACAAAAGACTCAAATCAGAGGTCTGTATGAATGCATTGATCATTAAGATTGTGAATTTTCTCGTAAGAAATATTTCTATGAAATCTCTTGACAGTCTTACGAGGGAAAAGGGGGCAAGACCATTATTTCATCTCCCTCATTTCCTCCTTGCTTTAGTATTTCACCCATTCCTCTTTCAATAATGCATTACTCTTTTCTGGTTTTCTTAGTCTTTTGACTATGATAAAGGGAAATGTTATTCTGCTTGTGTATTCAAAGCATTTTCTTTCTTTTCTGCTTCCAATTCTTTCTTAAAATTTTACTTTGTCTATAATTTTTTTAGTATTTTCTTTCTCTCATCACTGGTTCTTCCATTTTCTTTTTCCTATATATATTTTCTCCTATACTTGCTCCTTGCTCAGTCTAAATTCTGAGTCATAAGAGATTAATCTTGTTTAGTCAGGTAAATGTTTTTTCACAGCACTTGATGTTTCCTACCTTGACACTGTCCTTCAAATTTTCTTGGTCCTTCTAAGCAATTCAGGGCATAACTGTAAAGTTTTAAAAAATAGCTATACATATCAAAACTCATATATACTTAGCTTTGCTATTTAAACAACTCCAATTGTTATTTGATAATATTTAATATTATTAAACAATATTTTTGTGTCTCCCACGAAATTCCTTCTGAATTCACTTGCGTATTACCTGGTAATATAAGCTCACCTGGGAGAAGGGAGGAAAGCTCTAGAACTACACAACAAAGTTTTGGTTTGAATTTCATAAAATAATGATTAAAGGGCTGACTCATAGTCCAGACTTTGATCTTAATGCTTAAAGAGTTTCTGTTCAGTATCAGCTAAGAGAATCTGGGAGTTGGTATTTTTGCATGTGTTCCCATTGAGGAAATGTTCCTGGATGGAGAACCACAATTGTTTAAAAACATGTAATGCTAAAATCAAATGCCATAACTCACCAGCAGCTGTGGTTAGAGTTCACAGTCTGGGGTGAGATCCAAACCCATCCTAGCCCAGTTCATTCACCCTGTGGAAGGACAAGACCTTGTATGTGTGTTACAAAGAGCATCATCACGAGGAGTAAGGGAAAAGGAATGCCATGGGAGACAGAAGTGGAATTCTGATCACATTTTACTCCAGCAGCTGCAGGATACTACTCTAATGCAAATAGCCACAGCAACAGAGTTGTTTTAGCCCATCCTCCCATGCTCCATATTTTCTTTGATTCCTTTTCTGGCTCTGTTAGAAGAGCAAATGTGAAATCACTGCTCCTCTGCATTGAAATACAGTACTGCAGTAAGGAAGAGTCAAGTGGCCAGCTTGATTCTGCTTGGCTTTTGCTATATTGGGACAATTTTAATTTGTAAGCCTTGGGAGCACACCTAGCAAAAATTAAAAAACAGTATTTTAAGTAGATAAAATTTAACTACTTAAACCCCCAGATTTACATTTATTCATTGTGATTCAAAGTGAAAAAAAATCACAAGAATGAATTGTTTGTATAAATATGTGATTGCAGAAGCAGCAGAATATCAGTGTGGTTCCCCAAATTTCTTCTTTTGAATCATATGCTAAGTGCAGAATGACTGGTTTGTGGAATAAGGAAATTACAGGAACACTTCCTTCAAATGTGTTTTTCTTGTTAGTATGTTGTGAAAGGTCAGCTATTGCTAAACACCAAAATTGTGTGTGAAAGAGAACTGCTGGTCCTGCTGCCTCCAGCCTGGAGCAGAGCTGTTGCTCCTCTCCATGTGGGCCTTCTCTTTGCTCAAGCCAATGCAGAGAGAGCCAAAAGTGCCTAAGTTTAGCCCTGTCTGATGTGAACAGAAGTCCATAATGGATTAAAGATGTTTATATGAGCTTTTTATTTTTACACAGCAGAAGTGGTAACTAATACATGCTCCACAGAAAAGTTATTTTTGATCCCAACACAAGACCAAAAGTCACTTTCTTAGGATGGGCTTTACTGACATTTTAGTAAACCTAAGTCAACTCAAACCTCAGAGCTGGCAGCTGCAACTAAAGTCACTCCACACTGTGACCTGTACTGTGTCTCTTTGCCATAATGCAAGTGAACAGAATTTAATTTTACAATACTATCACAGAAGTGAAAATAACAATTGCAAAACATCTGCCTATCAGTATTGATTTATAGTGAACTCTAACATCTGGTTGAGATCTGAGCAAGATATCACAGGGTCGTGTGTATTATTTTTCAATATCTTCCAGGTGTGTTGTTAAATGTAATTTTTTCCCATCCATATGAATTACAGATTTGAAATTAAATTAATTTGGGCTGGAATGGACCTTTAAAGCTTCTTTGGTCCAAACCCTGCAGTAGGAAGGGACACCTTCATCTAGATCAGATTAGTCAGACCTCAGTCCAACCTGGCTTTGAATGTTTCCAGAGACAGGGCATCAACCACCTCTCTGGGAAACCTGGGCCAGTGTTTCACTGCCCTTGTTGAACAAAAGTCTTCCTTATATCTAATCCTCCCTCTTTTATTTTAAAATTAATATCCCTTTTCCTATCAGAGTAGTTCCTGCTAAATTGTTTGTCCCCATCAATTTCACAGAGGCAATATATGCCATCATAGTTAGCCTGATGCATTTTTTTCTTGCTTTCTTATAACCATAAAGAATTTTTTAAGTGAAGTTAATTACAGTGAGGCTAGTACAGCTTTTTGTCTTACAAGTTATATCATGTAAGTAGTTGTAGTGAGATTGATCAGATATATTTTAATCAGAGGTAGTGTTTTTAATGTATTCCTTCACATACTTAGTGTTAAAATCTGATTGAATAAATGAATTTTCCCATAATGTACATGAAAAAATAATACATAAATGTTTGTGTTATTAGATTTGACTTTCTAGGGTCTAATGAAAATCGTACTGTAGTGATAAAAAGAAAAAAATGTGATATCCATTCTTTGTAGATGTGAACTCTTTTTTCCTTTAGTAAGCTCAGAATTTCACTCTGAAAATCCTCTGTGAACTTAGGTTATATTTTTATATACTGTCTCTGTGTTTATTGGTTTTTTTAATGACAATTTAGTTGCTGAAAACCATAAACCTTCTAAATTTGTGAAGTTTAGTGTTCATAGTTCTTGAAAGAAAAATTTGAGAAACTTTAGTAAGTTGCTGAGGAACTCTACTAAATTAATCATTCTTGTACTAGCAATTATAAGAAGAGAGAAATTTAATTTCTTTATTTGTGTAGCTATTTCTAACACAGTATCAGCAGTTTAAATTTTCCTCCTTTTTTGTTTGCATCACTATTTGCTTGGTTTATTTTTGTAGGCAGAAATTAACTCAAAAAACAATGCAGCATTATTAGAAAGACGACAAGAACTGCAGGAGGAGATTGAAACGCTCAAGAGAGATTTAGCTGAACAGGTGCTGAATTTGCTTTCTCATATTTTTTCATTTTGACAGTTGGTTTTCTATCATGAGAATTAAGGGACTGTTTGAAGAAAAAAAATAATGGAGTTTCTAGCTGCAGCTTTCTGGTGAGAAAATGCAATAGTATTTCATCAGTTTTAAAGACCACTTGTCTTTCATTTTTAAAAACATTTTTGGTGTTACTGGCCATATACTAGAAGGTAGAAAGCAAATCTACTTTCTAGTTTAAGTCTTTCTAAATGTTGTTGATGACACTGCAGTTAGAAATATATTGTTATACATTTCCTTTGGATATGAAACCGTGTCTTGTTGCAACAATAAAAATTCAGCATTTGTACATTAGGATTTTTCATCTTCACAGTTCTGTCATTTGTGGATGCCTGTGTGTATGCAGCACAGCCATGCAGAGTGTGGCAATGCAGATACCTGTGTTACAAGAGCATTAGTACTTGCCACTACATAAATGACCTTATAAGAAGCAATCTGTTTCAGACATACCTCCTTGGCACCTCCAAGGTCAAACCTTCTTGTCTTCTTGCCCTTATATCCATTTTCCTTATGTGTTTTGTTTGAATTCATTAACATTATCAAGTGGGGATCTGCTTGTATTTGGATACATGTGCCTTCCAGTACTTACAGTCATTCTTTGGGATATGTAACTTGTGTGCCACAGACAGGCATGCAGTCAGTGGAGCCTAGGAAGCTTCCACTCACCTCCTCCTGAAGACATGGCACTGAACTTACTTACAGATTATATAGCTATAAATATCCATTCTGTCCAATGGACAATAGCTGAAAGATGTTGGACTGAGGAACAGAAATGCTCCTAGGTGATAATATATTCTGAAATGTTATTATAGGGATTGTGCATGGTGTTTTAAAGCAATAATTTATTATGGTTTTAAATCTATATAGTCTGTATATTTGTTTACATTGCAGATAAACCCAAAGTATTTCCAACTTTGGGTTTGCCAACACTGATACATTGTTGCATTGGGATTTAAATTTAATCTTCTTTAGGAAATGATATCAGATATGGATGCCCGCTTGTTAGAAGAATGCATTGCTGCAGAACAATTGCTTTTCAAAGAGCAGGAAAAATGCAGAAATGAGTTATCCACACTTACACATCTGACTTTGCTCAGAGCTGATGAGAAGCAACTGAAATGCAGGGATGTTCAGAAAGCCAAGGTAAAAATTATATATTTGGAAGAGTGTTCAAAATACCAGCTGGTATAGAGAGAAATTAATTTACTAGTGAGGGGAGTTCCACCAGAACACTGGAAACTCACAATACTGTGGTGTTTTATTGCAATTTGTGGTGCAGTGCAGTACGTTAAAATATGACTCCATAATTGAAACAAGGTATTGGAAAGGACATTTAGAGAGTGCCCAAAGGAGGGCAACAAAGATGGTGAAGGGCTTTGAGGGGAAGCTGGGTGAGGAGCAGCTGAGGTCACTGGGTCTGTTCAGCCTGGAGAAGAGAAGACTGAAGAACCCTCACTGCAGTTACAGCTTCCTCATGAGGGGAAGAGGAGGGACAGACCCTGATCTCTCCTCTCTGGTGACAGTGACAGGACCTGAGGGAGTGGCCTGAAGTTGTGCTGGAGGGAGGTTTAGGTTCAGCATTAGGAAAAGGTTCCTCACCCAGAGGGTGGTTGGGCTCTGAACAGGCTCCCCAGGGCAGTGGTCACAGCAGCAGCCTGGCAGAGTTCAAGAAGCGATTGGACAATGTTCTCAGGCCCGTGGGGTGACTCCTGGGGATGATGCTGTGCATGGCCAGGACCTGGACTCAATTATCTTGGTGGGTCCCTTCCAACTCAGCTTATTCTATGACTCAGTGGTATTTCTTTCAGCTCTCCTTTTATACTAACCTAGTATGAATTGTTTTAACTCTTTATTTTTCCCTTGTTCTAGTATAATTCTGACATATAAAAATCTGTATCTTGCAATTTAAAGTTTTCACTTAGGGAAGAGTGTGCAGAAATATTCACTATTTTTTCACAATTACAATTTTAAAGTCAGTATTTCACTACAGAGTGTCTTTAAAAATCATTTTGCATTTTCCAATCTTGCTGACTTGCTGAGTTTTCCAGCCTGAGATCTGATGAATCAATACTGCATTATTATTACTAGCACCTACAAAAATATAATTAGAATGCTAAACATTATTTCAATGCTTTGAAAATCTCATATCCGTTTCAATCAGCTGCCAGCTCATGAGAAGGAGGTGGTGACTTATTGAGAGAGCAGAAAGGGCAGCAAATTTCTCAGAGTAGCTTGGAATGATTCACAGGAGAGCAATAGTGAGAATTGCAGGGCTCACAAATGATGATCAATAGACAATCTTGAGAGTGAAGCCCTTTGTGCAGCCACAAGATATCTATATCAGCTGTGGGAGTGCTCCCTGTGAAGCCATGAAGCAGAGCGTGAAGCCTGGGTCATGGGCTGAAAGGCCCATTCTACAGTCCTGTGGACACACTGCGCCAGAAAGCAGCCTGGATGGGCTGTGTCAAGTTTGCTGTGTTCATAAATGAGTTTGGAGCATCTAGATAGGTAGGCTGGATTTGAGGCATCCAAAGAAAGCGTGCTGATGGCCCTGTGTGCTTTTGCAGCTGTATCTGGCCAGCCTGCAGAAACTGAATTCCCAAAGATACTAAAAAAAATCGGTGGAAGATTTTGCAAGGGCTACAGACCCATTTCCTCAGCCATTTGTCCCTCTTTAATGTTTGAATGCCTGTAAAGATGCTGTCAGTTAGCAGTGATTTGAGTCTCACTGCAGTCTGTCAGTCCCTGCAGCCAAGGGACGGGAAGCAGCGTTTGCTTTGGATATCACCAGCTCCGACTCACAGGAAACAGTGTGAGCTGTAGTGACTTTAATTTCCCCCACTGTTTCCACATGCCTGAAGATGAGTGGGATGGTGGCCTCCTTTCCACATTGCTGGAAAGGAGATGATAATCCTTCTTCCTCTGGCCAAATGTAAACTGACACTGCTTGAAAAGCCTCCCCTCTAGCATGAAGCATCCCTCAGTGCACTAAATTAAGAGCCTGGCCCTAAACAGACAGTGCTGACCTTTCAATGCTCTCATACTGTCCTGCCTTTAAGAAATATGACTCTCCCCCTTTCTCTACTCTTTTTTCTTTTACTAATCTTTATGGTTTCTTTCTCCCTAAGCAGCTTTTTACAGGTACACTGAGGTAGTGAGTGCTACTGTCTGCTCCAGATGCAGCTTCTCTGAGTCAGGCAGAGGAGCTTCAGGCAAAGGTTCAGCCTCCTAATAAAGCAATTATATTCCAAGATAAGTCCTGCATTAGAAATTGTGGATTTTCTCTTTTGCAAAGTTGATGGTTAATACAGAAATTTTGTGGGTTTTTTTCCAGCTAACTTTGGAGAGAAAATGCTGGGGAAGTTTTGGGTTTGGCTCTGAAGCTTGAATCTTCCTAATCCTACAGCACAGGTCCCTGAATATGTTGTCAGGCTTAAATATTAATTTCAGATAGCAGCAAACTGTGGCAGGGCCTCATGTGTGGGACTGACTTGGCAGACTTTACAGAGAGGGAAGAAGTTCCCTAATCACTGAGAGCAGACCAGCACAGTGGATCACAGCTGCCTTGCAGACAGCTGGCTGAAGGATGGAAATTTTTAATAGAAGTCATATATAAATGCTGCAAGGACAGAGTTGCACCAAAAATTATTTACAATTTATTAAGTTGAAGGACATTTCCATACCAGAACATAGGAGTAAACAACTGGAGACTCAAAAGTGAGCCTGGGAGGTTTGGGAAACATGAAGAAAGGCAAGGCTGAGCACCTGCTTATCTCCATTGCAACCCTGTGTAGTGCAGCAAGAGTTCATGTCAGGGCAGTAAGGAGACAGCAAGGGCAGGTTTCACATGCCAGCACACTCAAAGAAGGCATTTTTGTGCATGTTTTGTTTGTGGCAACACTGAAGGGATACAATGACTTATCACTGCACTACAGATATTTTCTAAATTTTTTTATTACCACCTAATTTGAAGCAGCATCCCTAGAAAAGAAGGGACACTCTGGGTCATGAACAATGCTTCAAGTGATCCCCTGCTTTCTGCAATTTTAAAATGCCTGGTCTTTCAAATGTTTGCTATGACTGAAATATTTTTATATGGGGAAAATTGTAGGGTTGGCTTGTGTGTTTTTAGAAGTTCAGATTCCTGGTCTGTCAGCTTGGCAAAAGTCCTTTTAATGAACTCAGGACATCACATCTATGCAAGTTTTTTGCACTGAATGGGCAGAAGACAAGCAGAACATTTCCAGGGTTCCTCTAAAACTGCCATTTCTATAGGGTGCAATTGTTATTTTAATAGGCGTCCTACCAAGACATTCTCTTTTAAAACAAACCTTTTCCTTCTTTTAACAAATAGGCTTCTGTCAAACACTAATCGAGGCACTTTTGTGAGCTGAGGTGGTGACTGGTATTAGTGACTAGACACTTCTGACTGCATCTTGGTGCTTTGTTCCTCACAGGATCTTTTCCCAAGCTGTAAAATGTGATGCCAGATTTAGTTTCTAAAGCCAGAATAACACTAATAGACAGTAAACGGGTGTGAGTTGTCACACACAGCAGCATCACAGAGTTAGTGCTATGTCTCAATTAGCAGCAGACTGAAAATCAGTGGGAGCAGACAGTATTCTTTCTGGTATCTGTTGCAGTTCTTGAGCTGTAGAGAAACTAAAAAAAAAAAAAAAAGGAGTGCATGTTTACTGGTGAGGAGAGAAGTCTAGAAGCCTGTGACCTCAGTGCAGCCATGAGCAGTCCCCTGACCTGCCTGCTTGGCATTTCTGGATACTTGCATGGATCAGTTTATCCCCACACACAAAGCTGAACACAAACATGTAGATATCACAAAGGCTAAAACATGCTGTTTTCTAATGGGAAAAGCCAGTGCAATTCCTGCTGGACAACAAATGTTAGGTAAAGTAAATGTAGGCAAAGTAAAACTGGATATTCCTAAAATTAACTGATGTTGCAGCTTCTGCTGGTCCTGTTTCATATATGTAGGAGTATGTCAGCCCCAACTCTTGTAGAAATCATCTGAAGTTTTACTACTGATTTCCGGGGGACAGAATTACCTTTTCTCAGTTGTGAACTGTTTTCCAAAGTCCACAATGAACTCATTTTCTGGCTGAGATGAAGCAAAAACTATCAGAGATTACAGGGATAGTGAAATTATATCAACAGTTTGCCAGTTCACCGTTGTACAACGCATTGGCAAAGAGCTTCCGGGAGGGATGCTTGAACTCATAAAATGCTGTTCCTTTAATGCACCTGAAACACATTTTCATGCAGTTTGCAAAGTCAGATTGCTACACTTAACAATGACATAACCTGCTCTATAGCTGAACTGTCTGATGTCATTTTAATACTGGTACAGGACTTGAAATCAGTAAATCATCAGGTACTAAGAAAATATGTACCTCATCTAAGAACAATATTTAAATATACTTCTATTGAGTCAGGGTTCATAGTTACCTTTTAAACATTTCAATATTTAATTACTTTTAATCACAGTCTCCATAGTTCAAAAACTCCTATCAGCCACACAGCATTTCTGTTGACTAAATCCAGCTATATCAGATAGGGAATTAACAGTCTTTCTGTGTAACACATTTCACAGATTCTAAACTTCCCTTTTATTCTCTGAAGCAAGCCATGGACAAAAGTGCATTTCCTTTGAGAAGCATATGCACATTACCAGCCAAGCTGATAAAAGGGCCTCTAACAGCTAAAAGGTTCACTCACATCATCCAAAACCAAAAGCTGAATGGCTGAAGTTAATAACAGTGAAAACAAAGCTAATAATACAAAATATATTTAATTATTTTTTGTTTATTTGGCCCTTATCTGAGACATTGAGGTTGTATATTCATGAGAATGAAAAGCAATGAGTTAAATAGGCAGTTGCTATGTATTGCCTATACACATGTATCCTCCTAGGCACTTTAAAATGCCTTGATACACCCCAAGATAAGCAGAGCAAGCATTCATATCTTTCATATCAGACATCCATGCAATATGATCTGAAAAGGGAGAGGAGCAATCATTTTAATAGAAAAAAGATTCATGGACCAGTGATCTGTGGTTAAGTGGAACAGTCACTCACAAATTTGGGTTTGTCCTCTCTTAACTCAGTTCTAATTAAGCACACTAGAAATAACTGCTCAAAATCTTCTTAAACTTATCCACTTTACGGCTTTGTGTAAAAACTGGTAACAACACCACGTCAAAAAATAGCATACTTTCAGGTTTTTGAGGCCAAACTGAGAGCTAAACAGACCTCACACAGAAAAATTCCTTTAGCATAGCAGGCTTCACCCACAACTCAAAACATCAAAGGAAAGATGCCCAGAGCCTTTGCTATATCCTTCATACAATGCCTTTGAAGTTCCTGTGTTTACATGACCACTGTAAATGTATAGTGCACTGGTGGCATCAGCCAGGGCTGAGGAGTAACGTGCCGCTTGTGTCTGCTGGATATGTGCTGCCTCTGGGGCTGGGAGGGAGATGCAGAACCATCCACAGTGGCTTTCACAGCAGCTTTCCTTTCCCAGCTCAGGCCCACGAGCACACCAGCCATCCCTCAGTGCAGCACTGAGCCTGACCTGGCTGGGAGTGGACACCACCACTGGTCCCTGTCACCATGATGTTTTCTGAACAATCTCTTTGCCCAGGATTTTCTCCTGGGAAGCTGAGAAGCCTCAAAGAGAAATGAAAACAATAATTATCTGATTGCTGCTCCTGTGTTTGCTGTTTTGGAATGTGGCTTGGACATTGTTTACCAACAGGGGCATGTTTGATTGGTTCCATGTGAATTGTTTTCAATTTCTGACCAATCACCATCAGCTGTGTCGGACTCTGAGGAGTCAGTCACGAGCTTTCGTTATCATTCTTGCTAAGCCTCCTGATGTATCCTTTCTCTTTCTTTAGTATAGTTTTAGTATAGCATTCTATAATATAATAAACACAATACAATAATAAATCAGCCTTCTGAGATCTTGGAGTCAGATTCTCATCTCTCACCTCATCCTGGGGACCCTCACAAACACCACAGGTCCCTTCCCATGTCCTGCTGTAAGGACCCTCATGGGTTGCTCCTGCTCTGGATCCTGCTCCAAAGCTACACCAGTCCCAGGGGACCCTGCAGGCTGTGCCACAGTAGTGCAGATGTACCCAGCTATCAGCACAGGTACCAGCCAGTGCTTTTCCACAAGTCCAGCTCTGGACCAGCCCTAAAAAAATTTCTGGACTCATTCCACATTGCAGCTATGGCAAATCTTGGCTCTATAAAGAGGTACCTCAGTGTCTTCCTTGCTGTTGAAATTTGACCATATGTACAAATTTAAGAACTGGCAGGAAATATAATTTTCCAGCTACTTTAATGTGACATATAAATGATCTTTGCTGATTTTTTTTAGCAGATACCAATATCATTATGATGTTACTTAAGTTAAAAGTCCATCTGGGACATATACATACCTCCACTTACTGTCCTAAATACCTATGTTTTATTCCTCTTTGGAAAAACTAAATTACATTTTAGAGGAAAATGAACTGGTTACATTTCCTCCAATTTTCTTTGTAACTATCTCTCATTGTATTATCACCTCTTTTTACAACCTATTCATGTCAGCTTGCACAGCATGAAGAAAGCAAATGAGTCCTGCCAATAAAATATGCCAGCTTATCTGGTGTAGTCCTAAACCTTTCTCAGTTTTGAGAAAAGTTCATCTTTCAGTTCATAAGGAAAAATAACATTTTTATCATATAAGAGGCCCAAAGTATACTCTTTCCTTAGAGTGAGAAATTGGAAACTTACTACTATCTCAGTGGTTTTTTTTTGTTGTCATCTATATTCTTGGGCCACTGAAACATAACATTATACTTTTGCCCTTGATAAGGTGTAGCTACATTACCAACATCTGAATAATCACACAGTAATGGAGCACGAAGTAAGAAACATAAAAAAGTAACATCAGATTGGAGGGTTTTTGGTTTAAAGAAATTTGAAAGTTATTAACAGTAGAACTTCATATTTTTATCTTTCACTTTAAATTGATTAAAAAAACCCCAAAATTTTCCTTATATTACTGATATACAGACAAAAAGGAATGTCCAGTGACTTTCCCCAAGGTCAGAAAACAAGTTAATTGGAGTCAAGGAAAGTGTTCTAGAGAATTCTGATCCACTAATTCAGCATGTGGTTTGAACTCTTCAGATAGTTTGAAAAGCAATCAGCGCATTTGTGATATTGGATTTGCTTGTTTTGATTTAAATTTTTGAGGGCAGTATCTTGAAAGAAGAAAGATGCTGAAAGGAAATGAACACCTTGGTACAATGCTTTACAGACATATGTTAGGTAATTCCTCACTTTGAATATGAATTCAGATACATCAATTAGCTTTAAGTTCTCTTCTGAGTATTTTCAACATGTTGAGTTTAGGCATAATTGGATTTTTTACCCCTGAAACACTTAATCAAGGCTAAATCAAAGAAAAAACTAGCTTTCAGAAGAATTCTGCATTATACAAAGAAAATACTTCTCTATTTGCAAAAGATCTGCCAGCTTTATTAAGTTTCCTTCATTTAGAGACTTACTTGTTTTTCCTTTTATCCAATTAATGCATTAAATCACTTTGATGTGTTGCTTTTTAAATATGCAGTCTCTGCAGTTATAAAAAAGTACTAGACATATCAGCACCATTCATTTTCCCAAACTGAGACAACACCATGCTCATCTCAAGTACAGAGATGATTTTAAGGTGACTTGATTATTCCCCCCGTGTTTAAATGAACCTTTCATCAGTTTTAAAGCTACACAGCTGAAGTGTTTTCTTCCCTATAGAGCAAGGATTTCTGTCATCAAGTTAGCATGAGTCAAAGAGATCCTGAGGAAAAATCAATGGAAAGCAAGTCTCGTAAGATGAGTGTATTTGAGAAGTGTAATCCTTTTCTTCCATCTTACACGTTTTCCAATACCTTCCAACGCAGAAGAAGCCAGCATATGTGAAATCTGAGAGCAATTTTGTTGTAAGCAACCTGTCTTCTCTCTACCCTTGCACACCCAGAGGTGGATATATATGGAACTTGTTATGCACCTGACAGAAGTGCCAACATTCTCAGGGAAAATATAAACAAAAATAAGATGTGAAATAAGTATTCAGCAACAAGCCCTTAAAAATGAGTTTATCAGTATTTATGTAAGGCAGACATTAAATATTGCTTATAAGATTATATAATTATTTTTATTGATAATGAAAACCAGGTCACTTTGGAAAAATGCATAATGCATAATCACATCTCTCATTTTAAGCATGTTGCATAGAAGCATGGCATGGTTATCAAGCTCTGTATTTCACTGTCAAGAGATCAAAAGCATTAGGGACTTAGGTATGAATACAGACTAGCCCACCATTAAAAAGAAATCCAGAGCTCATTGGAATCCCAGTCCAGTCTCCAGTGTTGTCTGTGCTTCCAGGAAGCCAAGTCACAGTTTATTCTGCCCAACAGAGCTCAGCCAATTCACATCTATCAAGGACACAAAGAAAGGACTTGTCTCAAGTACCCAACTTTGCCACAAGCATTAGTATCTGTGTTTGTATTGGTGTATTTGAGATCGATAATAACAATAGTTCCCAGTTTCAGGAGAATACACTCAGCAGAGCATAACCCATTTGTATGGAAAGTTGGTGAGTTTTATTGCTATACAGAGTCTATGTGAAGACATGCTAACTCAGATTTTTACTGATATAACTACACGGGACACACGCAGAGATTCCACACCCCATCTCTACCAAAAGTGGTTTATAAAAACTCCAAAATCAGATACAGTGCTCAACCTTGTGTTTGTCACCTATTGGGAGCTGCTGTTCAGTGGAGGAGGTTCAGCTCAGAGAAACTGTTGCATGCCATTGCCATGGCAATGTGGATGTGGCTTCCAGGATGACGCAATCTGAGAGTCCAACTGCTCTGTGAACTCCTGCTCTGCCTGGAACTAAAAGCCATGCTGAGAAGGATTAGTACTTTCATTTCTTCAACTGCATGGTTGAAGAAATGAAATGGGAAAAGCTGGGACAGCCTTAATTCTTCATGAGAGGCTTTAGCCTTAAGTAAAGCCTCTAGCTAAGGTTATATGAAAGGTTCAAGAAGGAATATTGGATGTTTCACAATGAATCTGAAAACAGTGTATCTCTAGAGTCATAACATTTCTGTCACAGACTATGGTTAAGTCTTTAAGGAAAACAAAGAAAAGGTTTACATGAAAACTAGCATTTTTTTTCTAGGCTAATAACATGTATTTTCAATCTTTTTCTGTCTTTCTGAGATATGCTTCCATCTTTTGTAAGCTTTTTTGTGCATTCTGTACTCAATGTATTTGAAAAATAAACTTGCTTTATGAGTGACTCTCACCTTGTGTCAGCACTTTCACAGTGTAAACACAGGAAGCTTTATATAATGTAGATTATGTTTAAAGTAAAAGTGTCTTTCTCAAACTCCCAAGTATGCCTTTTTTTTTTTTTCATTAACTATATAAATCTTAATGAGATCAGAATCCCTGTGTAAAACAGCAATAACAACGAGCCGAGCCATCCCAGTGCCGCCTGTTTCTTCCCACTCTCATTCTGGACTGAGCTGTGTTTCAGTTGACACAGTCATTTACCAAAATATACTGCCCCAGTAAGGGCTTGGCCATCACAGAAAGATAGCACAGTGTAAAGTCCTGGCCACTGAATCCTTTCCTTGTAATTTCCAAATTACTGAGTTAATCTGCAGAGGTTTTTCCTGACTTCAGCCTGTTTAGAAATGCATGTCAACAGAAGGAGCAATTTCCACTCATTCCTCCAGTTGCTTAACAACAATTACAGATTTTATTCTCACAATATTTCCTTTTCAGATTTGGTTTCTGTACTAACCCATCATCAGGTTACAATGAAAAAATAATAATATCCTTCTTTTAGCAATTACACAGCTTCCTACTATGTCAATCCCTTTGTTATTTTCTAAATAAATGCACAAATTTTTTCTTTATTATTTCTCCATTTACCACCAGCTATTTCAGAGGTCCTAACACTTTTCTTGGAGTGACTTTATGCCTCTTTGATTTCTGTTAGTTTTGAATCAGTGCTCATAAATGTGGGTGTACAATCCTTGGGTTGTTATGTTTTGGTTTCTTGTCATTTCATCACATTTCTTTCCTGCTGTATTGGTTTTGCATGACCTGCCAGAACCAAGAAGAGGTTTACTGCTGGGACATGAGCATTGGTCAGTAAGCTACATGGGACAAAAAGCATGGCACACACTCCTCCTACTTCATGTTACATGTGTGAAGAGTTTTTTAAACTTCTTTTTATTTTCCATTTCTAATGTCAGCTACAGAAATCTCTCAGTAATGTTTTGTGTGTGCTTACCAAAATAGCAGCTTTCCAGGGCTTATCAAGCTATGCTCTGTTCTGAAATTCTTATATGAAAATGTTTTTCTCATGAAGAATTCACCAGCCATGGTGATACTTCTTCTATTTGTCAGTCATCTCTTTACAGGTCATAGAACGCTTCTCACAGGAAAAAAAAAAAAAAAAAGTTGTTTCAGGAAGCTAAGTATCTTCTCCAACCAAATGGGAAATAAATGAATTTTCACTCTGATTGCCTTAAGTGCTGTGGCCAATAAAAGTTTGTCATCTGCTTTTATTGAAAGGCTAGAGCACCCAGCCACCCATATGTGGCCACTTCTTACTTCTGCCATACCTGACTTCTGCCTTCTCTCCCATCTGTCAGCCTCCTCCTTTCACTTCAAAAGCAGAATCTTAAACCATTCTGGAATGTGGCTTTTTCTCAAGTGACATCTCAGGGTTGAGAGACACTTGTGAGTATAGCTAAAAGTTACCACTTCACTACAGGGTTCAGTCTCTAATTTCTCTGCAGGAGATGCTGCCTGCAAACCGACAAGTGGTTTGAATCCTCCTTGACAGAAGGGTCTGGAAATGTAACAGCCCAGAGCCACAGCAGCTCCTCATGTCCAAAGTAGCACTAAAGAGATAGAAAATATTCAAGAAACAAAAGCTACCTCACCTACACAGAATAGTTTGTTTATGTAATAGGATTTATGTCACAAACTGCTATTTTAAGAACAGGAAATACTATTTTTTTTACCACCGGATTGTGTTAGCACAGTACCTTAACTGCTGTTTAGAAACCCAGATTTTGTTTTCTGCCTGTCTGGATCTCTAGCTAGGCAAGTCCCATATTGATGTAGAACACGCTTTTGCAATTATCTCTCTCTCTCTTCTTCTTTTTTTTTTATTAGAAGAAATAAACCCTGAAAATTACCAATTTGCTTCCTATCTTGTCAGCTCCAGGAGGAGATCAAAGGAAGACTATTAATATAGAGAGCTGGGTGCTCTGTAGACAAAAACTGTTTCTTCATTGCTGTTTCCCAGTACTCAAAAGTTTATTCTAGTAGTCTTATGGAATACTGATTTTAATTGTCAACCACAGATTTTTTGAGATCCCTACAACACCGAAGTGCAGAAGAAATGGCCTGTATTAATTCTTAAAAAAAAATCCTTTACTGAAAGTCTGGACCAAGCAAGGCCACAGGAAGAATAATTTAAGATAATGTTGAAATGCTGAAGCACAAAAAATAAAATAAATAAATGTGATGTGATTAAAGGAGTGTGATGTTTTTCCATTAAAGATAAAATCATGTAAGAATAAAAACACAGAAAGAATCAGTTCAAGGGGCTACAGCTGGTGAAATTGCAGACATCCAGAACTGAGAGTGCAACAACTACAACAATCATGTTTATACATGAAGGTTGTTTCACTGATCCATCATTACCACAGACTGAACCAAGAGCTCAGAAGAAGATTGGGCATAATGGAAGTCTCACCATCACACATTTTTAGCAGCTTAATGATCTCCTCTTTTGTGTAGTATACACCTTGATTCAGGCACCAGGGGCAATGCTTATTTGTGTTACTAGATTTGTGTTATTAGATTTGTTTGACACAAACTGGTTGTGCACTGTGGCAACAAAAGTTAAACCAATCTCTATTGTGAACAGAATTTTTAACCAAATTTATTTTTAAAGCATAAATTAGAAATTATTCTTCGTTGTATTGATTGACTCATCTAAAAATCACCCATTACTTAATATTATGACTATGAATTTCAAATAACAAATAAGAAGGAGAAGAATTCAGTAGAAAAAAGTATGATCACAATGCAGCTAGACAGAGTATAAAGCAGCAAATCTGGCTGCCAGATGAGAGATTATTTTGCAAAATGTCTGTATTTGGGCCAGTGAAGGTGATATGCCTAGTTAATTGGTGAATAGGGCACAGCACTGAAATCAATGAAAAACATTGATAACTGGTGAGAATGCAGTTGGTGCTCCACACATTGAATAGAGAAAAACTGATTTGCTTTTCCAGGAGATTTTATGATACAGTAGCCCATAATTATAGGGGCACTGAATTCAATGGCTCAGAGGTCTCTTCCAGTTCTATACTTTTGAAAAAATGGTAGAGATATTTTAATTAAGAAGAAAATATGCAATCTCTGATACAGTATTGTAACTCTACTAATTTCAATAAGTGGTCACTATTTTGCTTCTCATTACCAGAAAATTGTAAAATAATCTAATTTGTATGTAGAAAGGCTTCAGGTTTGGTCCTTCCCATGCAAAAAAAATCAGTGTAAAACTATAATCTTGTATATGAACCTCATAGTGTCTCTCTGTTATGGATGAATAGATGAATAAGTTCTTTGAAATGCTTTAATACTGCATGCCTTACACTTCTAAAAAATAACCTTTGTAAAATATGCTTTTATGTGGAGATTTCTGAAATCCTGGAACAGTAGAATACAGTTGTAGAGCTACAGAGTATGTCAAATGTAGAAGTGCACGTTCACAACCCCTTTAAGGTGGACACTGAATTTCTGTTTACAAATGTCTACAAATGATAGTGATCAAGATTTGTAGTACCTACCGTATCAAAGTATGATCACTAATAAGTTAATAGTCATCTTAATGAGGAGAAAAGGAATTATTTGTGAAGGACTAGTAAAGAGGACTAAAATAGAGCATGATAATAATGTAAAAAAAAAAAAAAAAAAAGATGAGAGGATTAGGACTAATGGTCCTTGAAAAGAACTTTTTTTATTATCTCCTGGAATATTCTCTCAGTTTGACACTACCACCTGGAATGCAGAATACAGTGTCTAAGCAAATGAAATTATTCACCTCTCTTGTGCATATTCAGTCTTTGCCTCTTGCCACTTTAATATAAATTGCAACACTGACTCCTCATTAACCACCATCTACACCTCTCCTCTGATAAACTGAGCACTTTTGTCATTATTACAAACTGACAAACCTTGGACCACCCTGAGATTTAATGCATCTGTAACTGTGAAAACAGAAATACTGATAGCAACATTTCAGAGACAACTAGCTCTCCATGTTTTTAATATGCATTCCCATGTTTTGGGAAACACCCCTGAGCATAGAATTTAAAGTTAAATAATAAGTAGGAGTTTTAGCTGAAGTAAGTTTCCTACAGTGTAACAGAAGGTTTAAAACATAATGATTTAACTTAATTTAGTATAATTGTAAAATGAAGGTGATACTGATTTCTAATCCTCCAGATGAAAGTAAGTGCCAGCACTATATCAGGAGAAATTTACTGTGCCAGCTATTTAGAAGGAATTTATCCCCCTGCTTGGGAGGAAGGGGTGAACTTCTTCTCTTCCACTGATAGAAAAATACCACAGATTTTGAGCAAGTAATTGCAGATTTACACCACACTGCCTCAGATCAGAGTATAGCTTGTAATAAAGCTTCAATATGCTTCAGGAGTGAAGACACTTCTTCAAAGACTTTAAGATAAAGCACATGTTCTAGGCTTTTATTTAACCAGATTTCATTCAGGCTGAGCTTCAAGGAACCTGAGTGTGAAAATGCTAGAAAGCTACTTTCTGCCAGAAACCACAATTTTCTCTTGCTCTCATATAATATTACACCACAAAGCACTGAGGATTTTGGACGATTTCCCTCACAGTGCTTCCTCTCTGCCTTTTGTCATGAGTAGGGATGCTGTGTAGAGGCCACAATGACTGGGTTTCTTCATCTTCACCCTTCCATCCTCTTCTTCCTCAGCAGCCTGTGCTTCACCAGGATGCTGAAAACCTGAACAAGACTTTTTGCCCTGGTGAAAGCCCTGACATCAACCCCTCCCCAAACTGCAGTGATGGAGAGGAGCCTGGTACAACACACCAGGCCCTGGGTGCTTCTGGAGGGAGGAAATTGTGATGGTGGGATATGGATGTTTTAGAGCAACAGGAGAATGGCATGAGCATCAGGAGCAAGGAGAAGAGCCTGGGGTGGAAGTGAAGGTCTCCATTGCCCTGAAAACCTTACCACCTGGGAAAGGTGGTTCTCACTGGTTTAACTCTCCTTAGACACAATCCAGCTCACAATTATTTTTCTTTTCAAAGACATTTTTCTCCTTACTCCTCAGGTTCTATAAGGCAAAACCATCCATTTCTGTTAAGTAGCATGGTGTGTCAGTTTTCTGGCATTTGAGTTAAACAGTAACCATAAAGAACACTTATGAGAGACAATATCTGTTCTTGATGTCAAGTCTTTCCAGAATGGGGAATTGCTTTTAAATAACTTATTTGAAGAATAAAATAGAATAATTTCCTGATAATTGTTTTATTTCCATGGAGAAGTGAAGGAAAAGTTGTTGGGCTTATATTCTTTACTATGACAGCTTGAGGATGTGCATAACAATTCCTGCTTCTGCCATCATTCATTTTATTTTTTCTTTCTCATTTCCCTTAATTTTGTTTTTGGTTGCTTTCTCTGTTTCTCTATGAATTGCTTGATTTCATTCCTTTTTGGAGCTTTATTCCAAGCTCTCTGCTGTCAGCTCCTCTCCATGCCCTTTCTTCCTCTGCACCACTCATCCAGCTTGTTAAATACTCTCCCTCCCACTGACTTCTTTGTGTAGAGATAGTTGGTTACAAACCCCTTTGTAACAATGGCCAAAACCTTTGACAATGGCCAGTTCTCTCTGTCAGTGTAAGATGCTCATGCCAAGACTCAAGGACAGACATTTTCAGAGAGAGGGTCAGTAATTTTAAGGGCAAACAGAGACTGTCTCTCACAGACCACTGTACTGCACTCAAAGTCAGAAATTTTTTGTTCATCAACATCTATCTATTTCAATCCAATCTCCCCTCACACCTTTGGGAAAAGGTTGAAGAACCCTAAAAAGGATGAACAAATAGGCAAACCAAATTCATATCCAGAGTGATAAGATGAACTGGCATTTCAAAGGCATGTCTGCAAAAAAATAAGGGGGAAAACATTCGCACCCAGAGAAGAGGTGATTTAATGGAGAATACTATGATCCCAGAAGAGGAAGCACATTCTATATCAAACACTTTCCTAGATTTTTTTGATAGCAATTGCCTAAAAAAGAGTTTATTCTGATTCCTTTTATTTTCTTTTATTTTTCCTTTTTGGATTACTGTACTTTGCCTTTGCCAGGCATGACTCATATGCACAGAAATGCCTTTATCATAAATGAAACACATTTTCAGATTTACATGCTGACTTAGCCAAAACTCAAGGCTTTTCACTTTTAAATTTTTTAGGTATTTCTAATGATGGCAGGAAGGTCTGATGTGCTTGAAGATATAAGGCTCATCACCAAGGCAGCAGAAAGCTCAGTGAAGGCATAACAAACCAATTTTCCTCCATGAGTGGGTCACCCTGTACTGAGGTGTAAAGGTCTGGTTACATACACACCACTGAGCATGTATCCATGGGGCCAGTGCTGGAAATGACATTTCTTCTGCATTGTGTGACCACGTAAATATCAATTTGTGCTTTAGAACAAGTATGTCATATCATTTGGAAAAAATCCTAGTATCCTGGTGAGTTATACTGGAAACTGGAAGGCATAAAAGAAAAGTATTACCCCACAAAACCTGGTGCTGGAACTCTTTCCCAGTGTGAAAAGCAGGATGCTGGGCCAAATACCCTGCTGTTATTCCAGCTGGGGAAACAAATTCCATATCAAACATTTAAGATATTTTGCCAGTAATTTTTGGATTTGCTGTTGAGGAGGAATCTGGACTACCACATATTCTCATTACAGTGGATAATTCACGTACACTAAGCCTTATACACAGAAGTGACTGAAAAACACAGATTACAATTAAAAAATAATGCTTGGTAGGAGGTAAGAGTGTGTCCTCTACCTTCAAGAGCTACCACACCTGATGTGGGCTGAGAACCTCAAACTGAGAAAATCAGTGCTTCTTAAAAGCCATGGTCATTCCCCTGAGAGACTGTGGGGGCATGTGGGACTTTCTTATTAAAATGAAAGTGGGAAGAAGAAATGAGCAGGACATGAAAATATTCAAGAGCTGGTCACAGTACAGTGTGCCTCTGCCAAGGACAGTCTGCACCTTATCTCTTGGCAGTACAAAGCACCAAAACTTTCACCTTGTTTCTCCTAGGGCAGCTGTAGGCTACACATCTTTTTCCATGGACGGCTGTGGCTATTGCCAAGAACTGTGGCAAAAGAAGCTCACTAGTATCAAGCACTGTAATGCTGAACTAGCAGATAATACCAAAGCACCTACATTTCTTGTGCTCTCTCTCCTTTTACTTCTTTCCTGCTTGTTATCATAACTATGCCATGGAGAGTTTTCTTTGAAGCATTCTTCGAAACACAATAGCCAGCATACATTATTTATCCTAATGGAATAGTGTGCAAGGCACCTCCTGTATCTCACTTCCTCTGAATAACTTCAGGAGAGAAAAGAGCAAGATAAAAACAGACTGCATTTTTTTAGTGAGAAAGTAATGAAACCTCACAGAAGACAATCCTCATGTGGATGAGTTTGCAAAACTAGGAGCAGCAGGAGATAGAAAACCCAACTTTGTTTTCTCCTGTGCTATTGAGTCATTGCGGGAGTCAGGTGCAGGTACTTACAGACTGACCCACACACAAATCCAAGAGCAATATCATTAAGACTTGGGAAAGGCCCTGAGAGCCTGACTATCTCTACAAAGTTACTTCTGTTTAAAAATGATTGTGTACTTTGTCTGTCTCAGCCTCAATTTATTTTCACACTTGCAAAGGAGTGAACCCCTATGAATTTTTTTATAAAATTAACTGCACAAATGTAAACTACTACTTGTAGGAGAGAGCTGTCAACATTGGGAATTTGACTTCTTTACATATCAGCAATAAGGTATTTTTTTATTTAGGTTTTTTACAGGTTTAAGGGGCAGAGAGCATTTACTAGTGTAAAGGAACAGTTCTGTAAATGAACACTGCCATTATTCTGTTGGGATGAAAACAGCAGCAAACATGCTTCCTCAGTTTAGTTTTGAATTCTGAGCAGAGCTCGTATTTCACACAGTAATAGTCAGTAACTTCCATGGACAGGGAACATAATTACAGTGTCCTAGCTCCAAATGGCTGAAGGTTGTAAAGGATAATATATAGCACCTGCTGAATCTGCAGAAGGAAAAAACCTAACACAATAAAGAGCTCCCTACTGGCACACTCCTCCTTTTTCAGAAGGACTTTCCAATAGGCATAGGCAGGTGTTTTTTGATGGTTCTGTTGCTGCAGTTGGTTCAACAACAGCATTTGACGGCTGCAATGACAGAATGGGAGCAGACTATCCCCTCAGTTTTTCCAAGTTTTAAAATCCAGCCATGAAAAAGCTAGGAAAGTTTGGAGTTACTCTTTCCTTTTGTGCAGCAAATTCCTCCTAGTGCTGTCCGAGGGATAGCTACCACTCATCCCATCAGGATTTCTGGGGTGCAGTGATCCTCACATTTCTACAAACTGTTCACTTGTGTTTTCCAGAACCTCTTTCTATTACATCATCTGAACAAGAAACACCAAAACTGCAGTCTCCTTCTGTCAGTCAGGAGCTGCAGAGCTCTGAAGACAGAGACACACAAGCTTCCAGTCAGCCCAGTCAGTTATGTGATCAAACAGTGAACAATTATGATCTGATCAAGCTCCTTTATTCAGCCATGCACAGTTCTCCTCAGATGTTCTAGATTTATGGAATATTCCAGTGGCTGGTGTCATAATCAAGCTTTGCTTTTAGATATTCTTGATCCCAACCATTGATAGAGAAACTTAATTAGGGACAAATGCACTGTTCCTCATTCCTCTTTGGGTCATGTGCACTGTTAAAATACAAAATGCTGGACTGTATCTGACTGCATAGCATTACAGGATGAAGCCAAGTTACCTTTCAGAATTTTTTCCAATAAGCTAATTCTGAAGGTGAAAATCCTCTAATGAAAGGGAACTCTGCCCTGAAGGTCCTGTCCCTGCAGAGGCTCTGCTCACCAATGTTTCATTACAAATATTATCACCTCCTGGATCTTCATGGCTTCTGCCATCACAGAGATGAGTACAGTCACTCCAATAACTTTGGCCAATGTCATGAACAATCCTGCAGATTTAATTTAAGCCAGGACCTTGGGAGAGGAGACAGATGGAGAGCAGGAGCAGCACAGGAGTGCCAAGGCTTTTTGCTCCCATCAGAACAGGTTTCTCAGCAGATGACCAAGCCTGAAGTTACACTATCCATATCCAATTAGTCTGCTTGAATCAATCCAGACTCTAAGAGTTCCTAAATCTTTGCAAACTTCCAGAAATATTTAATTTTTGTTATCTAGGACAGACTTTTATAGCTTACTTCATCTCTGTCATCAGAAAAGCACTCTAGTGGCAATAATTCTTCCCACTGTACTTCACTGCAATTTATTTATTTGACTGGAAAGGAAAGGATAACTGAGAAAGAGAGCTTTTATTGTGATGTGCTCTCTATTGCAATGCTTCCCACATCCATGCCCCTTTGTATTCCATCACCTCTGGGTTATGAGCAATTCTGTCAATGGGGATTGTCATGGCTGTAGAGACTTAACTCCTAATACCTTCAGATTAAAGAATTTTTCCCAGGCACTTTTTTGTTGTTGTTGTTCATATTTTCATAAGGGATAACGGGGGGTTTAGAGGTTCCATGATCACCCACTGTCAATCCTATTTGCTTGTTTTCTTTGCCAGGAAGGTGATAAAATGTATTTAACCTAATCCCCCCTGCAAGATAAGATTTTCTCTACTAAATGTTCTCTTGTCTCATCTCTAGAGTGAAACTTGGCATCAATTTCATCAGAGGCAGAACTGAGCCGTAAACCCCACTCTCCTTTAGTACCATTCCTATGATCATACAGGTATTCAGGATACAGATTCAGATCATAAAATTGTCCCAAGAAATCCACCAGCTTTCATTGCTCCCTTCAGCAGTTTGAACCATGGGAATATTGGCTAAATTCTTTATGGTATACGTGGCTGATGTTGGGATGAAAAATAATCTCCTTTTTGTCGTAGGAAGACTGATGACATTGAGAGTATTGTGTTCTGTAGGCATCTGGATATGCACCTCTCCATAACCCAGTTCCCCAGAACCAAATACTGATTTCACCTGGACTGAAGAAAGACCTGGTGGCAGAAATTGCTTCTCACTGTCTCAGAACATGGAGTTCTGGTCATAGATGGTTAGTAAGTTTAAATAAAAGAAGGTTTACATAAATAAAGAAGTTTGTAGAGAGTCAGAAAAAACATATGAGAGGAGAAATAAATTAAAAAAAATTAGAAGGGTTACAGGAAATGTAATGTCAGGTTTGAAGCATCTTGCATGTTTCCTGGTGAGTTTTCTTTATTTAGTTGAAAAGTCAGCCTAACCTTCAAAGGTTAGAGAAAGAACAGACCCAGCCAACTTTCAGTTTACAGTTTTCAGCTAAACTCTACTATTGATGTTTCATTTTCTACAAAATAGTGGGCAGTCTAAACATAGGTATGCTCTGTACCCAAACACCAAAGGTCACCAAAAGAACCATCCTCCTCTTTATCCCACAGCACAATGTAATCAGAAAGCAGTTGCTACAGTGATCAGAGAGCTCTCTCTGAAACTTTTGTCTGGTGCTTTTATCAGACATGTGGGTCTGAGGTATGCTATATACATGAGGAAGCAATGACAGAGAAATGGAAATAGGAATAGTTGGGATGTTCTTACAGGGAAAAAAAAAAGGCAAATTATGCTGACCATACTCTTTTCTTGGCCCTGTGGGCTACAATCAGCTCTGTTATAGCGACATCATTTACAGCAAACTCGATTTAAACTGGTTGCATTAGGGCAGCTGGGAATACTATATGGTCTTTAATGTTCGTAAGCTTATTTTGCAGTGGGAGCATGATGGTTTCTGTACAGGCGTTTGCTACTGAAATGAGAAATAGGTGGGCTGTTGAGTCTGTCAGCTGGAACACTGGCAATTGCTACTTGGACTGCTTCAATGTAAATAGAATTTTCTTAGATTTCAATACTCTGGGTCTGAGTCTTTTTTCCTGTTAGTATATACTAATCTGTCTAATTCTTGTTATTATTTATTTTCATCACAACCAGAAGACAATCCTGACTTTTATGTTTATCATACGTTTATCCATTCAGGATTCAGGATGTATTTACACAGCTTTCAGAAAGTGATGGTAAGAAATTTTCCTAGTGCCACCATTTTATTTGGGTTTCTCCTCTCCCTTTACAGAGGTCCAGTGTGTCAGTGTTGCACCACAAGAAAATGTGCATTTCCAAGCAAAGTCCCTGGACAGATTTTATTTTGTAATGACAATGCAAAGTCAAAAGTCATGCTAGATTTCTTAAATCAGATTTTGACTGTTAAATTCCCCTTTAAATAATGTTGTAGTTAATAATCACATAATCAATAGACAATGCCCCTAACTAGATGTGTGTGTTTCTTTAGGGTTAAATCTACTAATTTAATTCCTTCTGGAAAGTTTTCTGCCTGTAGTGATCTTCAATCCAGTTCTTCTTAATGTGTAAAGTTCTGAAATCTAATTTGTTCCAGTTCAGTATTGGACTCCCATTTTATTCTGATTATGTACATACACATCTGAAAACCAGCCTGGTTTGGTTTACCTTCCAAAACTGCAGCTGCATTCCAGTGCTTTGTAACTATGGTCAGTGTGAATAAGGCATCTGGAATCTTTCTGTCACTCAAAGCTTTTTAACTCAACGTATTTGAACATCTCTCATTGACATTTCTACTTGTCTGATGGTTTGGAAGATGTTTGTTTTCTTTTCCACAGTCCCACTGTGCAATTGTGTCACTTTCCATGAAGCAAGTGTTTACTACTGTCAAATTATCTACCTGTACAGAAGGAGCAATGGGATCTGCACTCAGTGTTAAAGTTCCCTTTTTGCTCCTTTCTGGCAGTAGTGGAAGCATTTAGGTCTATGAAAATTAATCTCAAAAGACTGCAATAAGTCTGGCAAGTAACATTTGGGGGTTTATAAGTACTGCACACAACATGCTTTCTAAGCACCAACAAAAATAGTAGGCACTATTAAGCAGTCACAAAAAACACTGACCACATTTTCTGGAGAAGATCCATACTACTGACAACTTCTCACAGCTACCCTTCTGCCTCCTACTTGCCCTACTTTTGTGTTGAGGAGCCACCCTATCTTAGAGAACATTTAAAGAAGCAGTTTTCACTGGAGGAAAATTCCCAGTCGCCCCATGAATCCCCTGGCACAGATCCCTCTGGAGAAAAACGGTCTCCTTCCTCTCTCCCCTGCAATCACCCCACACATGGACAGAGAGAGGCTGCTACCAGCTCTGGGCTGCAGCTGCTGCTCAGGAAGGCTGGAGCAGAGCTGCAGAATCAGACTGAATGGCCATTCCATGCGGAGCTCTTTCCACCCAGCACACTTGTAGTACAATTAAAGGAGTGCCTCCCCTGCTCCTCCTCTCCCCTTGCTCTTGTAGTATCTGAACGTGAACTCCCTTGGATAAACAAATGCTTGTACCCATACATATCCTTCTGGCCTTTAAGGACTTTATTCCAGTGCCTTTTGTTAGGATTTTCAGTTTTACCTGTCAGCTGCACTCACCACCGGCTGGCATTTCTTTTTTACCTGTATCATGGGCGGCACATTATTTAACACACATGTTTTTCAACCCACTTACCTAATTCCAGCAGAACTGGCAGAAGCTGCTCTATTAGCAGTATTTATACAACACATTTGCAACACACACTTTGCAAAATTATTTCTTTTTTGTAAGCAGTAGTATTTGCACGAGGTTCTGATTTCAGGTAATTCAACCACTGCCCACTACAGCCCCTCAGTCAAACAGTCAAAGAAAGCAAAGCAAAACAAGCCAGTCAGACATTACCAGAGAGAATGGTGATTATAACAAACAACAATACGAGGGGAAAATGCATGGCTATTCAGAAACTGTCTTTTGGGAACTGAAGAAGAGATCTGGAGCCATTTTTCACTAGGTTCACGAGACAACGTCAGCACACAGATGCTACTGTACTGTCAGATTGCATCTTAATTTGGCCAAAGGGGACCCAAGCAGTCACCCCTCACAGACATTTTTAAAGGCCCATTACAAATCTGATTTATTGGTTGCTAAGAGTCTTCCTGCTATAGTCTGCAGATTTTGCATGACATGGAGCTGAAATACAGTTACAGATAAATGTCTGCTTCTCTGTATGATCTAAATCCATCTGAATTCAGTATTTCTTGGGCATCGGTCAAGCCTCCCCCGGTTTGCCCACCCCCTCTCCTCCTAATACCTTAAGGCAGTTTACTTCAGAATGAAGCAGAGCATTAACCTGTATAAAATTGCTAATTTGTATGTAACTCTCTTGCTGCCATTAAAAAAAAAAATAAAAGAAAATGCCTTTTGTTCTACAGAGGCAGGGGAAAAAAAATCAGGAACAAAAGAAATGCGTCTTTCCAGCAAAAGAAATGAGAAATTGCTGGGATATGATTTAGATGTTTAGGATGTTGGTGTTAACAACAACCATTCAAATATAAATGCTAATTTGATCTTGTTCTTTGATATTTAAAAAAAAATCTGATGGCTTTTTCCTCAAAAAAAAGAAGAAATTCCTTGCCTTCTGTGAAAAGCCAAAGATCACACCAGTGAAATGCATTTGTATTGCTGAAGAAACACCATTCAAACTTGCTTTACTTGAACTGCCCATTGTTACAATTCAGACAATGTACAACAACAAGCACAGCTCAACTTCTAACCATGCCCGCATCACAAGGAATTAAAACTCAACAGCTCTTCCTATTTCCAAAAAACTCACCTCCAAAGCCTTCATTTGCAGCTTCTCTGGCAAAAATCTACTAGCATTGGAACTGTCAATTTGTTACAGAGGCATGCAGCTCATCCTAAAGCCTCGTATTTCGTGAAGGAACTATTCTAAACAAAGACAACGTCAAAAGCTACACAAGGATCGCTCACAGCAAGTCCAACTCAGCCCAAGTTTGGGTTCAACATCTGTCTGAACACCGTAGTGCCTCCCATTTTTGTTCTGTTTTGTGGGATTAAACCCCATCTAATCTCTTTAAGTGACCCTGACTCAGGTTCCAGCTATACTGCTTTACAAATCCAGAGGGAGAGAAAGGGAAAAAAAAAGGCAAGAAAGAGAAGGCAGCGCCTTATCCCACCTTTCCATGGCTCTCAGCCCGTCTGTCTTCGCATGATCTGCAAACCACCTGTACTGGATCCAGCCCATTCTGGGGACGGAAATTATCTTCCCGGTAGATGTAGTCTCAGCTGTGCTTTGATTTTTCGGCACGAATGTCTAGAATCTTCTGCTTAAGCCAGACACAGCAACACAAAAACTGCAGCTGAGCTCTTTTGTTTTCCCTCTCTCCAGGGCTGAGGCAGCGGCGCTCCCGGCGCTCCCGCTCCCGCTCCCTCCGCCCCCGGCAGCGCCGGAGCGCTCGGCTCCGCCGCCGGCCCCCGCAGCCACCACCTACCCCAGCCCGAGCCGCCGCCGAGATCCCTTCGTCAAGGGGCAGCTTCGGGGGGCGGTCAGGTGATCTTCCGGTTAAAAACCGAGAGGATGCTCGGGGATTGAGCGCACGGATCCGTGGTGGGATTCAAACTAGCCATTTACATTACAAAGCAGGGAGGGAAATAGGGCTCGGAGGAGATCATCAGGCATCCTTCTGCTTTCCAGCTCTGCGCTGGCAATCCACACAAGAAGGCACAGAGCAAAGATATGCAATTAAACTTTTCAGTGGAAATAATCATACATAGTTTGGATACCATGACGCTCCTAAATACTTAAAATTAGGGGCTTAATCCTAAATAAACATAATCTTTTTTTAAGATGCTATGCTGCTTCTGTAGCCCTTTACAGATTCTTCCCAATTATACATTTTTTTACAATACAATCTTTAAATATTTATGCTGAAGCCATGTTTAATTTCTCATCAGCAAATGGACCGTACTCAACTAAAAACAATTATTCATTCTTTATTCGTATTATTATATTGCAATTCAAAGTATCTTTGATGTAAGGGCCATTACATTTAAAACTGAATCTCTGAATTGTAGGCTATCCAATGGCCCTGCTCCCTGGGATTACCCTGATTAAAGCCACCATATGGTGCAGGGCTTTGGAATTTAGGCTCTAAAAGACTGAAAGAATTCAGATTCTGTGAGAATCCTAGTTATTGCCAAGTAATAAGGAATACCCAAATATTGTTGCAACAGTCAGAATTACTAGCAGACAATACGTTAGAAGAAAATCTTATAGGAAACACACTGTTAGTCTCGATTAAATACTGCATTTAGAACCCCAGTTTCCATTAAAAATTTTCTATGTTTAATGAGACCACAATTTCACTCAAAATATTCCTTATGCATTCATTATAAAATGGTAACAAACAAGACTAGGCACAAAGGAGAAAGTAGGCATCCACATTTAATCAGTCTTTCTGAGAAATTAAATGTGAAGATGTAATGTACCACCTATTCCAGAAGAAACCTAAACCCATTTTCCTATGACAATGTTGTTAAAGACTCAGGTTAAAACCAGAAAACCTACTTATCCATCCACCATCCAACAGAGGCACTACTAATACTTCCCAATGTTTCCAACAATATATCAAATAACCATTTACTCATCTTGTATTAACTGTGGATCTGTCCGCAGACACCTCAGTTCCTCTGGCACTACACCCAGAACACTGACTTCCACTTTTACTTTCTGTACTATCACTCTTATGATGTAAGGCAATTCTTTTGATAAGTACACAAAGGAGCAACCTGGATTTCTTGTAGGACACTGAGGGAAAAGAGTTATATGAGAAATCATGGGTTTA
Organism: Euphonia xanthogaster; assembly: GCA_034509185.1. NCBI lineage: Eukaryota > Metazoa > Chordata > Aves > Passeriformes > Fringillidae > Euphonia > Euphonia xanthogaster. The sequence goes on along the minus strand of JAYDZK010000056.1, from coordinate 10,972,668 downwards.
TTGCACCATATGACTAGGCTATTATTATATCTACTAGATTGATAATAACAACTCTATCTTTCAGAGACTTAGGGTTTTTAACCCTGACACATCCTTTTCAGTAATGCTCTAGTAAGAGTGCTTCACATCATTCCTATCACAGCCAAAATTTTTGCCACAGCTTTTGGCAGAAGCCAAGTCTGACTCCAAGGGGCTGGTAAAATTCCCATAACTATTTTTTATATATATATGAGGCATTATTTCAAATCAGTCTTTGTGGGAAAAAAAAATCACTGGACTTTTGCTTTTCTACATTTCATTTAATTATATATTGAAAAGAAAATGTCAGAAGTGGGACACTTGTCATGCCTAGGTAAGCATATCCTTGTGGAAAGATATCTAACAACTATTGCACACTTATATCTAACAACTATTGCACACTTAACGCTAGAACATGTTTAAGATGTTCCCAACAATGAAGGCCATAGGAACCAACACAAGACAGGAACAAAACAATTTCATCTCAGTTGTCTCAGTTTCTGGTTACAGGTGGAATTCGGCAGTTCTTTTGGGCACTCTGTCTAGCCACAGCCACTCTATTAATAGCTTTTTCCTTTCACTCTCCTGAAGCCACAATATTGCAAGCAGAGTAGTGATGTTCACTGGATGCAATGGGTCAAATATGAGAGAGCCAGTTGAGTAAGTCACTTGGAGAGGCTAGCAGGCCAGCCAAGCTACACAACTTCAGAACTCAGAATTGCATATATATTGGTATTTTCTAACTTGGATACTGTCAGCCTTTTTATTATTGTTATAAAGTCAACATAAAACTTGGTTCTAGTACAAAAATAGGCGTAAACTATCATTGGTGAAAAGGCAAATAGACAGAAATTACCCTGCCTGGTACTCAAGAGCAGTTATAATAGTGTGTAAATCATGGGACTGCTCAATAAAGTTTCTGATGTAGTCAATTACTAGAATGCAGTTGTGTCGTTCTGCACAGCACTGAATGTGATGAGCTTCCTGATAAGCAAGTGGATCACATCTTACGCACACTTTTTACAGTCATCAAAATGTTCACTTTAGCAAAGCTGAGTACAGTAGAGCTTTCCGACAATGAAATGCTGCGGTCACCCATCTATTGCAAAGTACGGTTTACAACTCTCAAAAGGAAGTAATTCAGTTTCTAAGAAATAGAGCAATGATTTTAGGTTTCCAAAGAAAAGCCTTTTGTAAAGCCTGAGCTGCCATACACATTGACAGGAACATTCAGATTTTTCATGTTGATGCTCTAAGTACAGGTCTAATCCACTGGAAGAAAACAGAGGCTAAGCTTCCATCTAAAGGCTGCATGTATACATGCAAGTAGGTATGTAAATAATGTGTACAGACATGTATACATAATTAATAAAACCATGTAATAAATATGGATGAAAACCTTTCTCAACCATGCAGATAACAATTATGTTTTGGAAATTGTGTGCAGTAATATTTATCAAAATAAAAATCAGTACAAACTGATACTTTAATCAGGAAATAAATACAGGTTTTTTTAATCATTAAGTTTATCTCCTGTAATCTTTAGAGAGCAATTTGAGAGTTTCCCAGAAGAATCACTAGTTTTAAATCATACTCTTTTAAAAATTAGAGCTTTAATTCAAACAACACAGACATAATCAAATTATTGAGGCATGACAAAAATAAATTAATGGTCCACTTTGTGAGAGAAATAGTCTCAATATTTGCAATGTTAATTTCAAAGCAGTGAAAAAAAATGCATATATCTACATAAAATAACAATAAAAAAATCCCTATTTTAGTTATAATAATATCAGCCTTAAGGCTGGATTTATCCCTAAAAGAAGCCATAGAAATAGGTTGCATCTTTTTTACAGTTCATTTATATGCAAGTCAAAAAGGTATATCTTTAAAAATGAAACCACATTCAATCAGTAAGAAAACGGGTATGTCATGTATTTATGAAGTCTTTTTGAATTTGTGCAGCAAACACGCACCAATGGCTTCTTTTTCCATTACTCTTCAAATGCAGAATTTGCAAGTCTATGTTTCAAAATTAGTGCTAAAGGAAGAAAACAGGCATTGACTTCAGATCCATTACATCAATATTATTGATGAAAGAAAATATCCAAGTGCGTACAAGTTACACATGGCTTATACAATGGGGCAAACCGCAACAAAAATTGCATTTACAGTATTTTAAGTATTTTCCACCCTTAAAAATACTGTAAATTATAATTGAGAAATTTAACATTAAGGTAGATTTGGTTTGGGTTTTGGCTTTACCTACAGTCCTTTGTCATCAAAGGTTAAAGATTACAAAGAAGAAAGTGAAAGAAGGCTGAGATAGAGATGTGGTCTGAATCCAGTTATATTATAAATAAGCCATTTGACATGTGGTCTGTGACTCATGCTAGAGAAAGCCTCTATAGAAGGCCTTTCCATGGAATGGACTAGTTGTTTTATTTAACTTTAAAACAGACAGAGAGAACTGTGAGATGATTAGCTATGTTAACACAAATATCCTTTGGAATTCATGACTTTTCCTTATCAAACTATTGAGGCATGACAAAAATAAATTTGCTACAAGAAGAAATTATGGAAACTTTCCCTTCTTTAAAAAAAAAGTGAATTATAAAAATAGAAGTAACAAAATTCCTTTGACAGTGAGGAGGAAATTCACCATCAAGTCTGCTGGAATGCCCATGTTTTTTTTCCCTTGTGGGTATGTTCCACATGGCACAGGATTACAACCAGATTTTCTGATTATTTCCACTGAGGGAGACTCCACAACCTCCTTGGGCAATCTGTTCCAGTGTTTGGTCACCTACACAGTGAAGAAGCTCTTCCTTGTGCTCAGCTGGAACTTTCTGTGAATCAGTTTCTGCCCATTGCTCTTTTCCAGTAGCTCAGCACCACCAAAAGGAGCCTGGTCCATCCTGTTGACACCCTCCCTTCAGATACTTACAGACATTCTTAAGGTCCCCTCTAAGTCATCTCTTCTCAAGACTGAACAGACCCAGCTCCCTCAGCTTTTACTTTCCCTATAGGAGAGATGCTCCAGTCCCCCAGTCATGTTCACAGAACTGCACTGGGCACTCTCCAGGAGCACCAGGTCTCTCTAATACTGAGGAGCCCAGACACAGCACACCAGATTCACCAGCAGCCTCAGCAGGGCTCAGTAGAGAGGAAACTTATTCCCTTGTACAAACTTTGCACAGGGTTCAATTAAATTCCATAAAACTTAACTTGTGGATGATTTGGGGTGTGGAATGTACAGCTTCCAGTGAAACTTTAGCAAAATTACTTTGCCAACCAATTCTGAGACTTGTGTTTCAGAGAAGACTGAGTGTCTTCATCTAGCTGATAAACACACTAGCCTTAATAACTTTGGCAGAAGCCAGTGGGTAGCAATGGGAGAAAAAGTCCCATAAAAATGCCTGGTTATTTTTTTTGAGGATATTAATTTAACTTTCTTGGGATAGTTCAACTGTTTCTCCTTGAGCTTATAATATTGCCTGTTCAGGCTCATGATGAGAAGGAGAAGATAATTATAATGCTCTTCAGACAGTGTGTTCATTAAGTGTGTTATTTTGGATAAGTAAGTTTTTTAATTGGTTTCCAGTGCCTGCCAGTAGGATGGTCTATGGTAGCATTGCAGTGAGGATCTGTGCCCCTACTGCTTTCCCCTGTTGGAATTCAGTACAGTTTAATTGAATTACAATAGGGGTAACCACAAGATGTCAATTACTAGTTTATTCAGTGTTCACTCTTCTTCCAATAGCACTTGATTGACTCACTCTGCACACTTCTCTTATTAGAGGACCTCATCCCCTCTTCCCAGAGAATAAGATGCCATATTCTCTATTAAACAGCAGCATAATTCACACAACTCTGGTGGCACTGACTGCAAAAATTAATCTCTACCTGGTCTGAGTTTATAGCATGTGACCTGCTTTATTTGAAGCTAGAGTTGGAATGTCTTCCTGCTCCTATGATTTTGCCCATGTGTTGATAGTTTTCTTCTCTGGAACTTGGAAGATACCATTTTTTGAATTGTGCAAAACTGTCTTTTTTCTGATAGAAAAAAACCCAAAACATTGTTTGTTCTTTTGAGAAAATAGAATAGTTTGGAAAGAAACTTTCTAGATTTCAAGTGTTTAAGTCATGTGAAAGAATTAAATAAAAATAAATCCTTAACCTATCTTTATGACTGCTCCCTAGTGCTCCATCATCCAATTTGAGACCTGAAATCATAAAGACACCAAAAATTTTTGCTAAAAGCACTTAGTATGTTGCAAAGACAGTTACCTAAATCCATGAAAACTGGTCAAGTATTTTGCCAATTCTTCATTTATGTAAGTGATATCTTCATTAAATACAATTTAAAAAAATAACAAAACAAAAAATAATATTTTTGCAGGTTTTTTTTTTCCTTTTTAAAATAGCCAAGTGTAATAAGTTTTGTAAAACTTCTTCACAGAGAAAAATGTAAATGTTATTTAAAGTGTAAATTTGAAAAACCACTGTGGTTGTATCAAAATTAATATGACATGACTATGTTTTTACTGAAATGTTATTTCACCATGATTTAAGAAGAGCTAAATTACATTTTAGCAAACACTCTTTAATCCTATGTGCTACTACTAGTAGGAATGAAACAGAAAGAATAAGAAAATTTAAACTTGCAGGAGAAATGGATATAATATTAGAAAAAAAAAGACTCTTGACTGAGCCTTCTCACTTCTCAAACCAGTATTGTTGCACTGTGCTTCCAAGTTATTACCTGCTAGAGACTATTTACTCAACTGCATGTTTGCTCAGTCCTCGCTAGTCCCTGTATATGAAACAACCCTTTTCTAAAACAGTTCTCAAAATTTCTATTGCAAATTTTGGATTAAGCTAATGCTAATAACAAGTTAAGAAAACCAGTCTTTAAAGCATTAAGTCTACTAATTTATTATATTCCTATTAATTGTAACTATAAAAATGTTTATTTATTTAATGTCATATTAAAATAAAGGAAGTCAAAAAAGAAAGCAAAATACATTTTAGTATTCTGCTTGTATATGCTATATTAAGATACCTCGTTTAAAATAAGTCATGTTTGGGGTTATTGTAATACCTTTGAAAAAGAAAATGGAAGGTCTATACTTTTTGCACAAATGGTCCAAATCCACAGCTTGATGTTTACAGAAAAGCAACACATCCACTACTGTAACTCCTAATGGTTGCTGACCAAAGACTATAATCCTCCTCTGAAGCCAACAATATTTAACTGGGAAGTGACTGATTTTAAATTTCATATATGATTGTTCTGGGGAAACTCAGCATTTGGAAATTATGAGTTATTTTTCCTTCCCCCCCCCCCCCCTTCTGCTGTGTTGTATGGGAAGAGGAGGTAAGCATTTTTCATACCATTGCTCTTCCACTCAGAAAATTCAAATCTGAGGACTCACTGGGGCTTTTGTAGGCTAGGAGTTTCAACTGAAATTCTATGTTTTTTGTTTCCTATTAACAAAAGACAATCATTAAATTACTCAGAATACTTATAAAAAATGTATCTATATGTAACTATGAGGTATGACAGCTACCATTTTAATTATTTTATCTAATCTTTCTTGTACTTTCAGTATTTAAACAAGGTGCGATAACATTTTCTCATTAATATGAATCTGCTATTATTGTTATTAATAGTATCCACCTCTGTATTCATGCAGTGTTTTAAATGCTATGTTTGCATGTTATGTGCATTTTAAAAGTCCAAAGAATTATATCACTGTATTCCTATAAGCACACATAGAACTGATAGTTTTGTATTTAAATCAATTACTTGACAAGTGTGCAAGAAACTTTTCTGGTACCATTTTGATTTTTTTTTCTTTCTATAAGATTTTGCCTAAATAATGAAAGAAAGCCTCATATTCATAGATAGTAATATTCCATCTAGTCATTAATAGTCAAACACTCACACAGTGGCACATCTGACACAGGCAGCTGAGTTGGGAATTGAAACCATAATAATTAACAATAGATTTCCTGATCTCACCATGACAAGTAAATGAAACACTCTGTGGTGTGCTTGCCCACTAGAAGAGGGAATTAACTCAGTATGAAAAGCAGAATGGAAGCATATCTCTGATTAGATCTAATGCACAAGGAATGCAACAATGGGAAGCTTGTGTCAGCAGAACACATCAAACTCTTTTCTAAATATTGTGCATGAGTATGCAAAACCATGCACATTCCCTTTAAGAACTATAGTGAAAAGCACAGGATGTACAAAACAATCCCCACTGCAACAGGGAAATAAATACATAAGTAGATACATTAATTAACAATAAAATTGATGAATTTTCTTATTTACACAAAAAATTTAATCCAAAATTTACATTTCGTCATTGATTTTGGCCCCATTCACTTCAAATTTTCTATTTAAACAACTCCTCTCCCTGTTCCTCCGGACCAAGCTGGCGGCTCTCAGCGTTCAGCACCCTGGAGAGCAGCATTGCCCCGAGCCCCGCAGCACACACAGAAGCAGGCTCAGCCCGGCCCTCCCATGTTCCTATCGTTGTTATCCCTCTTCTTATTCTATGTCTCCCATGACTGCTCCATATTCCCTTCCTCTTCCTCAAACTGTCTTTTTCTCCTATAGCGACATTTACTGTTGTAGCAACTTTTTCTCCCTTTCATTCTTCAAAGTGCACTGGTTTTGTTTGTGTTTGTTTTTGTAAGGCTGCCTTATCTTTAATGTTGACAATATCATCATGGGACATTCAATATAATTGTTGTATCAAGCATTATAGTTTTGTTGTTTTAATATGTACCTGGCTGGATACACTGCATTATTTTACACTGTTTATTGTTGCAAAACTTACTTTATAGAAATCCTGAATCAGAAATTACTGTATTTGTAGTCATAAAAAGTAGTTCAGTACAGCCATAATAATGCAGTTGTAGTTACTAATATTTTTGTATGCATTAAACACATTTTAATATTTCAGATTCTCTTCAAAACTTGAAAGAAAAGCTAAAATTTGAACTCATAACTAAAAGTCTGATACTGTAAAAACTTACAAGGGTGAATAGGCCCAGTCCATTCACTGCACCTATTCACCTGCACAAAGCCACATAGTATATCCTTGCAGACCTGTTCCTAAATTATCTCATTAAGCCTCAGAGTTTAATTAACTCTCAGAGAGATACAAATCAAGAGTGAGTCCCAAAAGTCAGTACAGACTCACTGGTGTAACGCAGCGAAATTTTTTTATTTTGGTTTCTTAAGGAGAACCAAGTTTCTGTAATGGCATTATGAGAGGCAGGCAAGAAGGAAGGAAAGGAGGATGTGGGTATGGCATACACAGAAACATGCATTTGTTTGTCTGTCCTTCAGTCTACCCAACTATGCTGGAGCACAATGGGCAATTTAAAATTATTTTTATAATGCAATAGTCATCTTCAACCTATCAAGCTTTTAGAATTTTTGTGGAGATACAAAGGGGTAGGGGGAAACAGCAAGGCCTGAATAATGGGCACATTATTGAGATCAACCACAAGATTCATAAGAGAGCCTTTTTGTGGATTTGGCATCATGGAAACATTCTTTCTTTCTAAAAGCCATGTGAGTTCAGAAAACATATTTCACATCTCTCTTTCAATTTGTGGCTTTGTAGGTTTACTCTGCTATATGGAATTCAGAGTGCATCCTCAGCACTGGCTCTCCCATCAGAATAAGAAATATCCTTTCTTTCTTCACAATAAACCAAAACACTCATGCAATGTGCTTTGAAAGATTCAGACACGCACAAAAAAGAAATCCTCAGAACAAAACAGTCAAACCATTGCCATGCTGTGATGGACTGTTTATGGTGGCTCCAAGGCACCTTTTACCAAAGATCCACTTTCAGTCAAAGCACTTATAAATACACAGCAGGAAAATCAGGTGATATAAAGTGGGAGGACTGAAGGGTAAACCCCACATATTTTCAAAAATAAGGACATTTATGCATTAAAAAAGAATAAGTTGAAGGTGCCTACAAATGCATCACATTCAAACACCATCAATGAATCATAACCCTGCTCTGTCTGGATCACTCAGAACTCAATTTGGCTAACATGTAGGTCCTTACATAAACTGGCAACTGAGGATAAAAAACCAGTGTGTCTGGCAGACAAACTTCATAGGTTTGAGGTGAATTTTAGAATCTACAAAGCTTATTGGGCTGAAGAAGCCTTTTCTTCAGCACAAAATCACAGATCCGATTTCCACAGGCAGTGAAAGAGGAAGGCAACACATTGTCATTGCAAGGCAGGAGCTGTTATTATAACTGAGACCCCCCCTGCCTTCAACCTCAAAAGCAGAGCAAATAATCCCACTCACTCTGTAGGCACTGACTAAATTTCAAATGGAAACCAAAACTGGTACAGCATGCTCCTAATAAATAATATTTTACTTCTGTACGTCTTTCCTTTTTTCCTAGCACAAATAAAAATCTTTTCTTTAGAAGAATCTTTGATAACTTGACTCTGATGGAAATCACAACTTCTCTAACCTCCTAAAAAAGTGGTTTTTTTCTATAAGGATTCTGGAATTAAAAAGCCCTACATTTGGCAAAAGAAAGTTGACAAGTAAAGATTTTAAAGGGAATCTGTGAATTTAAAATGCGAGCTAAAAGTTAGAACTGGCAATAGGTAGTGATTGTTACCAATAGGAATCCCTAATGTACAACTACCAAAAATTAAGGTTTCCTAAGTCTTATATCCTATGCAGTGGGAGCATTATAAAGAGTTAAAATACAGAGGAACAATTGTTGTTACTATATGTGTAAGTCAAAAATAAATTCTAAACACCCACTCTTTAATGATACTTTAGGAGGAAATGTTATGATTTACAGCTGTGAGTTGGCATCCCAAGCACACAGCTAACAGTCTCCTTAGAAGGTAGGTAGCTGCAGCTACTCATTTTCCAGAGTGTCAAGCCTGTATCCAGTGTCAGAATCAACACCAAGAGCCTAGTCTTACTTTGTCTTCTACTGTATTTTTCTGTATTCTGTGGAACACCTTCACACATGAAGAGAAACCCATTTTTGACATACATGTCAAGATTTCTGATATCATAGTTTACCTCACTGTTCTCTGCTGACAAAAAAATTCTTGTGCATTTTTTGCATATTCAGTGCATATTCATTCAACCCTTCCAGTTTCTTATATGGAATTTGATAAAATAAGAACAAACTTTTGAGTATTGTCAAAATCTTGTAGCGTAGCAAGCAAAAAACACAATCAGAATATTATATTGCAAATATCTCTATCTTGCCACTCCATTAAAATATGATACAGAAAGATTTTGCATTTTATTGAAAGAGTAGAACAGCAGCAAAAGTAACAGTATACAGCTACTCTAAAGTGAGGGCTGAAAATTTGACTAGATTATAGATCTTTACTGCTGGTCTCATGTTTCCTAGAGGAGTCATAAGAGGACTTGTGGATTTTTTGCCTTGCATCTGATTCCAGTGATGGCACAGGCAACAATTTTCATATGTAGAATATTAAGGGTACTTTTAACTGTGAATAAAGAAGAATTCACCAGTATTGGGAGGTACTGCAGATGCTACATTGAGCTTTGGAATTCTTTTTTTGCTATTCAACTTTTTTACTTCATAGCAAATATTCTATTTCACAGGTAGTCCTAGATAAGGAAGAGTTCCTTAATCAATAAAATGATCTTATTGCCAGTAGCACAGGCTATTGAGTGTTATTGGCATTTCATCACAACAGCAGAAACAGATGACTGAAATGGGGAGAACTCATTTCTTTTAAACCAGGTTCCAGTCAGATAAAGTGCTGTCTGAATTGAAAACTTGATAATGAATGGCTGGATTGCTTCTGTCCTCTCTTTTAGAAGATAAAGCAGGATGTATCAGGAGGAAATTCCTTCTTATTTAGGGCATGGTTAAAACTTCCATCTATGCATCTCCTTTCATGAGATATATATATTCCAGAGGGAAGGAAGAGAATAGTCAGAGATGAGTGATGAGCTGGACCACCACTTCTTTAAGTAGTGACAGAAAACATCCATTTTGAAAACTATGTCCTTTTTGAAAGTCCTTTCTGAAAACTAGGCCTCTGTACATAGAAAATAGGCACATCTCAGGATTCTCAAAGAATACCTGTATCCCACTTAAGAGCATTGGAAAATCCATGAGATAAATAATAAGAAAGAAGCTCTTCAAGTGTATACTAAGAGTAAAAAATCATGTTATATAATTCTTGCTCACATTCTGGATGGGTTCTTTTCACTTCCTTTCTTTGGAAACCTACTTTCCTTGAAATCTGATCACCATGCATGCTTCTACTATAAAATGTATTTATATTAATAATTTAATGATAGCTGAGCCACACAAGGTCATTTGTGTTCTGTGAGCTAGAGGTTATTTTACTAGATTTAAAAATGATGGAATAAAAGAAGCATGACATGACTCAGTAAAAAGGCTTTTTTACTTTAGGACCTAAATATTTACTTTTTACTTTAGGACCTAAATATTCTAATCAATAAAACTGTGGAATTGTTGTTCCCTGAGGAAAGAAACAAATTAATAAATAAATATATTTAATTGGCATAATAATTCCTTAGACTGTTCCCATTTCAAGACAGAGTTTCTTTGGCATAATTGGTCTTTCTTGTTTTCATTCTCTGACCTTAATGTCCATTTTTGTCCCTTTCTGGAGTATTACCAATAGATTAATAATTTTGAAAGCCTGCCAAGCTAACAGTGGTGGTGATAACAGTAGATTGTGGTATTTCCTCAGAACACTGAATTGTGCAGTTAGTTAAACTGATGTGAGAGATGATAAAATAATCTAATGGTCTGTAGTGTATTGTAGTTTCGGATATCTATACCCTCTCTAAAAGCAAAGAGAAATAAAAACGTATTCCTGACAGAATTCAAAAAATAATCTCCAGAAATGTCTCAGGAAATAGTTAAAAGTCTGTGTAAACAACAACAACAACAACAATCTATCAAGTTAGATGACCATATCTTTAGATACCCAAATCTCAAAGCAGAACACCTAAGCCCCAACAGTCCAATAACAGAAATATTGATAGCATAAAAAGGAGGATACCTCCTCCCATCAAATGAATTCAGATGCTGGGATTGCAATTACTAATTCCAAAATTAAACAATACAAAATGAAGTAGATATTTGGGCCTTGGTTTGGAAATGTACAGCAGAACAGACACCAGTATTAGGCATACCTGGAAATAACATAGCTGACATAATTACAGCAGAAAAAAAAATAATAAAAAAACTCATGTACTATGGAACTTATGCTTCAGCAAGTATGAGATCGATGGATTATATGGCTTTCGAAGGCTTTCATTTACAGTTAAATCCAAACTGAAACACCAGAGCATTAAAGCCAGAAAAATCTGGAGGTCAGCTTTTTTTTCAATGAACAAAGTATTTAAAGTACTCTCTAAGTGAGCACTTCTTTTGTTATATAAAACCCTGTTCACTGAACCGATTTCCTGTTAGTAGACTGAACCATGGATTAGGTACATTTGATTTGAAGAATGCCACTAATGAAACAAATCATCAGGAAAGGAAAGAGAATTTTAAACTCTGCTTAGCACACTGCAGGGTCCGAGTGACAAGGTTTTGCAGAGCAGGGTGGAAACTCAACGGAAAGAAATAAGGGAAAAATAGAAAAGGGATGTGTGCAGTGACTTTAGAAAGCTAAACTTTCTGAAGAGGTACTTGGACCTGAGGTAGCTGACGAAATATAAATGTCAACAACCATTATAGCTTAATGCAAGTGAAACACTTGTAGCACAAAGTTATAAAGAAGCGTAGCTGTAGTTGAAGTTTGTCTGGGTTAATGGATGCTGTATGTTCTTACAATTTGGATCAAACAACTGCTAGTCAAAGCTCCTGGCTTGCACCAATAATATTATCATTAAAATGGTGTGATTTTAGGCAAGTCATGCCTCAGTTTACCCGTTTATGAAACCAGAATGGCATTTAACTGTGCTACAGGGCTTAATTATGCTCATAAGGTACAGGGGATCATTGTAGAAGACATATGCATGTGAATTTCTATGAGTACAGCATCTGTATCAACAGTTCCTTGAATAATAAAAGATGTCATCTGCAGGATTGGAGGAGAAAAGATAGTGCTTTTTTCCATCATTGTATAGTAAATTACACATTCTTAGAAAAAAGAAAACTAAGACAAAATAGGACAACTTTATAATTGTGCTGAGAATCCAACACTCATCATCCCACATGAAAAAATCTATGATCTTTTAGGACATTTTTCTGATATTTGTCTGGAAGATAGTCTAGATTATGCATCAAAATCTAAAGGTCCATAGTTCATAATTGTGCCGCAGTCACAAACCATGACTGGATCCATGATCCTATATCAAATGATAATGTTAATTATGACATTTACATTACCATCAGGACAAAACAGTTCAGCAAACTGTTTCACTATTTACCATAAAAACTTCAAAATATTGTTAGATTATATCCCTTCCTGAATACCAACATGCTGAAGAGGCAACTGCATTTTCAGCACCTCTTCAAATGTCCTTGAATCTTCAGATAGTGAGAAATTTGCATGTATGGTTCCTTTGACTTACCAAACAGCCCCAATTCAGTTCTAGAATCTTTCTTTTAATTTTTTTTTTCTTTAAGTTTGGGTTAATTTATGAGGTTTGTTTTGTGGGGATTATTTGGTTGGGTTTTTCTTTATTTTGTTGCTGTTGCTGTAGGACGATTCTATGTTTTAGTTAGGCTTTCAATCTTAAGACAACATTCCTGTATGGCAGAAATCAGATATAAATCTATATCCTCCCACACTAAGAAATTACAATCTCTGAAAAAAAAACCTGTTAACACACATTTAAGACTCTCCCTAGTATCTCTTACAGAGCATCACTTTAGAAAAATTAAACCTTCCGAAAAGCATAAAATAAAGAATTACAGTACATGACAGCTCAGTCTAACTCACTCCAATTTTACCTCTGCAAAAGCCACTGGGAATATCTGTGACAGCCCATCTCCAAAAGCCGTGCATGACAGGGCAGAGTGGTAAAATATAGAGTGAGTTAAAGGGAAGAAAAAATGTTTCTGTGAAGGAAGCAAAGTGCTTTTTCCATGATTCTTTTATATCATCAGCAAAACCAGAATGCAAAATATATATGGCAGGCCATGGATTAGCAAGGGCAGAGCTAAGGTTAATTTTGTATTTCCTCATTTACTTCAGTTTGAATTTGACAGGTAAAAGCAGTAGTGGTTAGCTTGTGAATCAGGCTACAGAGGGAAATTTTTAGAGGTGTAGGTAACTCATATTTCAATGAATACATTGGACTACTTTCCATAAACATTAATTTTGTTTTTGTGGAGATCTGTGAATGCTGAAATATAAAAGCAAACCCCATTTTTAGACAGGATTTGAAGCTGATTTAGGTGGATATAGCTGTTGCAGAAGTTGAAAGCTGAGTAACTGTTGCAATTAGGCAGAAGGAAGTTGGGTTTTTTTCCACTCTTGACTACATTGCTAGAGCAGAAGAGCAACCATTGTTCCCATTGTTCCTATAATTCTCATCACTGGATGCTGGAGTTACTAAGATACTAAGAGAGATGGATTGTTAGTTTTTCTCAAACCTAAATAGTATCAGTCTCTGTGTGTTACACTGCTTTAAGTACAAAAAAAAAAAAAAAAAAAAAATAAAAAGGCACATTTTTTACAGAT
>JAYDZK010000056.1:10901737-10949439 GCA_034509185.1 Euphonia xanthogaster | reverse complement strand
ATATCTCCCATGTTTTTTCGCATACAAAGTAAAAAAAAAAAAAAAAAAGAAAAAAAAAGAAAAAAAAAGGACTGTTCCAACAATAAAAACTGTTTAAGTGACAAATTTCTGATGTGACCTCTTACAGTTGAAGAATTACTGTGCTTGGCCATATAGGTGATGTCATATAAATAAAGGTGATGTCAAGTTCAAATGAATATGGGTACTAAGAACAGCAGAAGTCTTCTCACTCAGCTTTCCTGAACATTTCCAGGTACTAAAGCTGTCTCTGAGGTACACAGCATGGTAACCATGCAGCCTATTCCTCTGTTCAGTTAAAATAACAGCAAACCTTCCATCAGCAGGTCTTAGAAAAACAATTCCTTTCTCAGTGCTTTTCAGGTCAAGCACTAAAACCAATCACTGGTGATCCACAGGGCATCATTCTGTGCCTTTTTCAAATAGGCATAACAGGTAATATCTGGCCACAAAAAATCCCCTAAGTAGAACTGTGAGAGAGAAACTGATGTGAAAATGATGGACAGTAGCCAAGCTGCATGGGAATGCTTCTCAGTATCCACTGTGTCTGTGTCTTATTGTTACTGGGTCCTACAGATCTATCTCAATTACCATCTCAGCTGTAGCAAGTTGATAAAGTGATATGTTAATGGGTAAGATGGAGTTCTGACAGCAAGGGCACAGGAAGGCAGCAAACCTCCAACTAAACACACACATGAAGAACAGACAATTAAATCCAAGGTCTGTTAGGAACTTTACCAACAAATCAGAATAAAGAACATAAGAAAACTGTGAACTGAAAGAAGGATTTCAGAAATGAGGCTAAATAAAATAAGTTATAGTCTCTCTTTTTTACACCCACCCCCCTCTTTATTTTTAATTTTAAAAAAAGATGTAAGAATTCATGGAGTAATCCTTTGTTAAGATCAGTAGCCTCTGTTGTGGTCTAGAAACTCTACCCCTTTTCAGTAAGCTCTGATCACTTGGCCATCTAGCCAAGCACATCCAGGGATTTCTGATTTGTACCAGAGCACTAACACAATCCTACCCAACACAAATGAGATTTTGCTCCATTTTCCCTTCTGTTCTCCTGACTACCTACTTTTTTTGCTCTCTGCCCATCTCTCAATTTCACAGTGACCCTGAGCCTCACTACACTTCACAGCCCTGGCACAACAGGCTGCAGCAGCTCCTGCTGAGAAGGAAACAACTTGCCTGGTGGTGCCTTAAGCTGTGAAATAATCAAAAATAAAAAGAGGTGTTGTAGAGGACAGATTGCAGTAGATGTTGACTGCAACTGTGGGTACCACATTAGGGTGCCCGTTTGTGGCTGTTATAACCATTTGCACTGAGAAGATATTCTGCTCTTACTACTATGGGTTGCTTTGACAAAATTGGAAAAATAGCCATTATTCACACTTGCCAACTCAAAATTCAGAGACAGGATTATTCTTTTTAGACTTCTATATGTGCATGTCTAAAATAGCAACTCTAACCAATATTTTTGGTCTGAGGAAGATATTTATATAATTTTTTGCATTCATTTATTTTGCTTTTGCATTTTGATTTTAGTTTTCACTTTTTTCCCTTTCATCCTACATAATTTTGGCATGGGACTAAATTGTCTAAGATTTCTGTACTTAAACACAGAAACTATTGAAATGTTGAAATTCACATGGAGTAGGGTCAAACTCTTAGCATATTGGTATATTGAAATATTTCTATTATCCTGGGTAGTTACATTACAGATATGGTCAATGCCAAATGATCAATGCAGTCTAAATAAATATTATTGTCATATTGGCTTTTTTTTTCTGCATTCAAACAAATTGAAATAAATTCAACTATCAGCTAAGAAACTGGTCAGCATTATACAGATAAAAAAATACAACCCCTCATCTTTCAGAGGTTATTCAATGCAATGTTTTTTAAAAATAAAATGCAGTAGGTATTTATATAACTCCCTCAATCATCAGACAAGTTCTGTTTTTCTGTTAATGTTCATGGAGATGTGGGTGACTTTGAGCTCATCTTGTGGGGTGCAAATGATAACAAAGTAAGATGAGTTCAAAATGGTGTAGAAGGTAAAGGATCAAATTATCTGGTAGCAAATACCAATTTGGCTCCATAGATTTGGTTGCCAGACAGCTTTGCTGCATACACAGTTTATTTGAAATACAGTTTGAAATAGACCATGTGAGAAATAGGGAGAGGATACAGTCAAATTACAGCTAGATGTTAATGTATATCTCTCCTGTAATCAAAATGGTAACATCAAAATTGGCTATTATGCCAAAAATATACCAAATAAAACATGCCCATGGAAATATTTCAGAACATAACTACTTGCAGGAAAGAGAATCTAAATACAATATTACTACCATATCCTCTGTTCTTTCAAAGTTTTAGTAGGTTTTTCAATTTTTTTTAATCATATGAAAGCAAGCATTCCTTTAAATAAAAATTACTCTATTTCAAGATAATACCTATTCAACCAGATGTTAATTCACTACCACTGAAAAAAAGATAGGTTTAAAGAACAGGTTGAATACAGCTGGTTTTCCCAATTAATAAAAAGCACAAGTGGAGATTAACTTTGATAAGTGGTCACAGGAAGATTTGATTTGGCTGTTTAAGTAAATTAGATTTAAAATATAATTCAGTTTTTCCTTTAAAACTTGGGAGTGCTAACTAAACTACTAAACAATTTTTAGAGATATTTAATTGTACTCTAAATGGTCAAATAATTAAGGGCTTAATGCTGTAATTCAGTTTATTCTCAACTTATACAATAAACCTATTATATGTTCACTCAGAAAGAAAATAGACCAGACAAAAGCACTTTACGAGCTCTGCTATAACTAAGGAGTTGCAGTGTTTACATTAGTTTTGTAACTTAATTACCAAAGATATCATTAACTGTGTAGACTGGGACACTTTTCTTTTATAGCTGCTGTAATTTTATTTGTCGGGCACTGGCTTCATTGCAGGATAAACTGCTGTTTCTTTTTAAATTTTGGCTTTAGTAACTTACCCCACTGAATCTCTTTGTTTTTAACAAATATAAGGGTAGTTAAAGCTCTTGCAAATGTATGATGAGACTTTGTGGAGGTCAGTCACAGCAGTGGCACAAGAGCTCATGGGACATACGCAGTCTCAGAGTAGTGGGTTTTAGGAAAACATTTCCCAGGCCCATATTTAGGATATTAACTCTTGAACTTGCAAAGAAACATTAAGTGCTCCTTTGTGTCTCTGTCTGAAGCACAAGCATTGGGCCATTTATACTGCTATGCTAGTTGCACACTGAAAACCAAATTATATCCACCCTCTATAATCCAGGAATATAGAAAAGTGAAAAGATGAAACAACACTAAAGGAGAGTAGTAGTGACTATGTATACTCTGCAAAAATGCCAGTTCACCTTTGCACGTCTCCAAAGTCTCTGAGGAGTCCCTGAAGTAGAGTCCATCCCAAGAGAACTCAGAGAAGCCTTTTGACTCAGTTTATCTTTTCCTACAGGCAAATGACACTTGTGGACAAACCTTAACATAATTTTCTTCATGTTTCAGACAAGGACATTTTTTTTAAATCAGAAGACAAATGAGGCTGCCTATAATGAATAAATCCTTCCATGCACATAAAAAAATTTCTTCTATGATCAGATTTATTCATATAATTTCTTTAAGCACTCAAAAAGATTAGCTTCTGAGCCTACAGCTCTATAATGATGCCTCAACCTTGACTGTGTGATGATGAATGCTTTAGCATTCAGTGTTTTCCTGTTTAATGCAAGAAGAAAAAACTGCAGTTTACCAAATGATCTTACTGGCTTGAATCTCCTTAAATATATATCTGGACATATAAATCTAAATCCATTTAAGTGAGTACTCAAATAAAGAAAAAGAGTTAGGAATCAACCTGTATCTATTGCACTATGGACATGGCCAAGTTCAGAGCCTATACATAAGATACATGTAATATTTCAAAGCTTACATAGACTGAGGAAAATAAAGAGAAAAATAATGCTGACTGGACTTTTCCTCTACTCAAGCTGCTTTTTTTCAAGCTGGGTATTTGGTACAGCTGCAATGACATCCCCTTCAACTCCTTAGCACCATCTCCCAGACTGATTTTTGGTCATGGATCAACTCGCCCATTTACCACTTGCTCAACCTTGTCATTCTTCAGCTTTGTTTCTTTTTCCATGTCTCAATGGATGCATTTGACCTCCTTCAGAATCATCTCTTCTCCTCCATCTTTCTCTGCAAACCCATGACCCATCAATGTCCAGTACTTATTTACTATTTCCAACCTCATTTTTGCCTGTCTTCCACTTTAGTAGCTCAGGTTTATTTCTCTCCCTACCACAAAACAACCTTTACTCTTTTATTCTCTACTATGACTCTTCAACATTTAAATTACATCTCCTACATTTCTAAAATTAGAACATTGTTGAAAATCTTGTATACTTGTGAAATAAGATCACAAACAAAATCCTGAGTAAAATTTTAAGCTGTTTCTTGTTACAAGTGATTGAAAAATGATATTTGAATGCTTTGTATGCACAGACTGTAGTTAAGTCTCAAAACTCAGATTATGAGGAGATATATTGGAAATAAATAAATTCTGCAGCCTCCTTATTCAGTCTATGCATTTGCTGTCTGGCTGGGGCATTTAATAATTGAGAAGGACTTTTTTCTCTTTTTGAGAATGTCTAATAAAGCAAGAATAAAAACCTGTATAGCATAAATGTATTACTGATAAGCATGTGCTTGTCCAGGATTACTCATTGCTAACTTCCACATGAAACTGTTTACTTTGTGTTTTGCTCCATAGTTTAAAGTATCATATTTGTGCAATATGCATCAGTCAACCTTAATACCAGCATTTGCAACCGAGGATAATGAGAAATACAGAATCTGTCATTTATCATAATTGTATCTTTTCCTAAAAATGCAAGAAAAACATGTTATCATAATTTGAAAAATGGGCATTTAGGTACATTGACATAAACCCTTTTTTTTTTCTAATCATATTAACATTTACAAAATTAAATACATTTTATTCATTTGGGATAAATCTAAATATTGTCCCATGAAGACTTTATTATCACAATGGATCCTGGGGCAGTATCATGGTACATGTTGAAAAACTTCTAATAGCAGACAGATTTTTAACATTTACCTATGTATGTCAAGCTGTGTGACTCAGACACACACTGTATGTATACACCTATATGTAAAGTGGATATATAATTCAGTCTATGCATGAAATGCCATTTTGGGTGCCCAGGTTGGTCTTATCTGCTGTTTGCACCATCCCTGCACTAGGACATGTAGAGGAGTCTGAGGAACTGCTCCATTTGATATATTTATCTGTCTGAAAAGCAGAGGCTCATCTGGTTGTTCTGTGGGGCAGGGTGTGACAGTAACCTGTGGACACAGTATGTTCTCTTAGGTAATGCACCTTTACATTGAAATTCCCTCTTGTGTGAATACATGCCAGGCACAGCTGGCCACCCACGCAAGCTCAGCCAACCAGCTGCTTCTCAAACCTGGGACCACAAAATGAGCAAGGCTGCATAAGAGAGGAATTAATTATGAAACTGTGGAAATCAGTTTTTCACTCAGTGCTTGACATTTGAATTGCCACTTTCAACTGCATGATCTAAGCAGCCTTCCATATCACTGCAATTCCTGGTCAAAGTTTCCCAGAAAAACCCACGCACTACGTGGAAGAATACAGGCAAATCAACAGGAGGATTTATTTCAATCACTAGCACTATAAATTCTGAAAACTCTAAAAATAAAGGCACTGATAAATGAGTGTATTAAATGAGTTCAATACACCCTTGTGTAGAGAGCTATTGGCATATTTTGTACTTACATTTCTCCTTGTATTCCTGTATTTTGGGTATTGGAAAAAAATTACAGAGAAGCTACATCCTGAGCAAGGCAAAGCAAAGGACTACCACCTTCTTGCTTAGAGGACTCTACCACTTAACCTTCGTAGGTATACTGTTTAGCTAAAGACATGACATAACAACTAACCAAAGTGCTAGAAAAACAAAGCCCAGCACACTTTACATAAAGAAGATGGGAAACCCAATGCATAAAATTTACTCCATCATTCTTGCAGGTCATGCACTATTCTCAGACTTCACTGAGTACAAGAAAATCCATCTAATGTGTTTCTGATTTCACTGGTCCCCCAGTAGGACTGCTGCTGGTCAGCTGACCAAAGAGCTGATTCAGTGGACCCTGTCTGACAGCATTGTATAAAAATCTGTATAACTTAGATGTGGTTTAAAGATGCCCCAGGTGCCCCACAGCCCCAAGAAGCACAGGGTTGAAATGGCCATCACACAGCTATCTATAGAAATGAACACAAGAAATTCATGCCTTGCTCAAGATCTCAGTACCTGTCTGGCATTAGTGGTTAGGTAAGTGCTGCTCTAAAAGCTACTGCTGTAAATTCATGATGGTCAAGACCATTTGACCTCATATTTCTACAGCTGCACTCCTCTTTTTTTTTTGCTGCTTGACAAGCAGTCTCCAGAAAATGTTGTTTTTCTGTTATTTTTCCACAGCAATCTTTTACTAACCAAATCATACTGGAATTTTTAGAAGTGGTCTAAAATAGGTAATCAACCTCTATCAAATGGTAATGCTAGAGGAGTGCAGAGCTCACAATATTAGCCATTATGAAAAATATGAGATACATTGTTTTGAGAATAATGAGTCTCATCATTTTCTTTTTTTACTCATACATTCTGTTTCCTCGCAGAAACAGTCTCCTTTTCTGTTTCTAAGCTTTCCTTCATCTTGTGAGCAGCATTTTGTCCTTCCAGTGACCACAGCTGCCCAAAACAGTGCAAAAACAGACACGAAAAAAAGCAATAGAACATGGAAGGAAAACAAAATGTTCTCTATGTCCTGATGTACAATGGAGATTGCATGGAGGAAAAGTTTGTTGTTGATTCATTAAATAACTCAGGGTTGTTTGTGCATACTCTCCTTGAAAACCAAAAGCAAGCCAAGAAGGAAGGAAAGGACTCTTTCTTTCAAGCACCCTTCAGCATAAAAAGAACTGCTCCTACTATTTCTCTAATGAAGAGATGACTTTATTATGCAGACCTGGTAATCATGTAGATGTTGAAAGGTAGCTACATCTATTTTTACCTTGTCAATCTATTGGACCCAAAAGGCTTAAAATGTACATAACCAGTCTAAGTGGCTTGTGATGTTTATTCCACAAGGATAAGTACAGAGAGCAGAATATGGGATCCTATACATATATTTCAGTGGTCAAAGGAAAGCTGCCTAGGATGCCAGAAGGAATATTACCACACCTACTGGTAAGTTAGGTAAGCCAAGTGAACGAGGCTTGCAGCACAGCAAAGTATATTACTACAGGCAGAAGGCCATGCTCATACAGCTTTAAACCTTTCCCAGAACTTAAATTAGCACAATCTACTTCTACAAGGAATTGCATTTTGGAGCAATCTCCAGAAATCCTCACTTCAGTGTTATTTAGGTGTAGCAGAAATGCTTGCAAGGATTAGCCTCCCCACAAAACCCCACCACTAGACAGTTGCTTTCATCTTCAGACAAAAGTACAAGCTTGATTTTCTTCTTTACTTTGACTTTACATAGAATAATTTGAGCTGTCATGAGGAGTCAGACCAATTATCCATCTAATCCACCATCCCATCTTTGACAGAGGCCATCACCTCATGCATCAAATGAAGGTGAAGGGAACTCAGCACTTGACAATTATGAAACAATCGGCCCATAGGCAAAAAAATGCCATTAGTTAATGTTTTGTCCTATACTCAAAAAAATCTGTGAGTCTGTATCCCTTCACAAAAGGACATGCTTTATCTGATATGACTATGGGTATTCTTCAGTCACATGTATTTCTTGTTGTGTTTTTGAATACTTTCAACTCCAAAACTCAATTTATTCAAAGACAAATTCAATGTCGCACAAAAGAAAAAACAATAGAAAATAATTAACCATTTTATCATTCAATATTAGTGGCTATCTCCAGTTTTAATGAGTACTCCTTCTGTTTGGTATAAAGGTAAAAGACACAATAGGAGCTATGGTTACATTGTCAGTACTTCCAATTTATTACCTCTCACTATTACATCTTGCTTGTGTACACAAGTTAGTGTCAGACTTCTCAAGATCTCTTCATTACTTTCAAAGTCTTCTGCTCCTATTTACGTTGCTCTTCAGAATTCTTTCAATTTTTCTTAAATGGGGTGATTAAAATTTAGCATGGGAAATTTAAACTGATAAGATGATACTGAATACTCTGCATTTTATTTTCTAGTTAGTCTTTGATCTCCTTAACGCAATTGTCTATTTGAAAGCTCCTGTGCTCTAAACAGAATTATTAGCAAAACCTCCATGAAATGATACCTTGTTCCTCAGCAGGAGCAACTTCCATATCTTTAGGCCCAGCGAGGTATATAGATAATTCAAATATATATTTTAGTATTTTTTACTTTGCATCTGCCATCTCCAAATTTCTTCTGCTATCATACCAACTATGTAACAAATGTTCATTAAGTCTCTCAGAAGCTAAGTGTGCCTAGCCCTTAACTATTGTGATTTAATTTGCAATCCCCTCTACTGCTCTTGATCTTCCTGGAGATGTTTGAAAAATTTTGCTCAAGTATGACAGACATTGTCAAATCAAACAAAATCACTGTTTCTGTAGCCTGATCCAGAAGCTATGTGATTTTGAAATAGGTATATATTAGGTATATATAGGTATATAACCTCGGGCTCAGCACTCTAATACAGCTCCTTGGCACTTGGACCACAGCTGACCAGTGACCAGGATGGCAGGCAGAGTGAACAGATGATTGATCGTGTCTACTCATGAAAAGATACCTGAATCAGTGGAATTTCAGTGTAATTATTATTGATTTACAGCATACCAATGTATCAGAGTAAATGCCTAGTGGAATTTAAGTGTCTGATTGTAGAGACTGGATGTTTTGATTACAAAGACAGTATATATGTTTGTGTCAATCAGACTTCTGTCACAAAAGGCCAGTGAACTTCTTCTGACTTGAAAGCTCTCACAGGAACTCAAGACTTGTGAAAATTGCAAGTTAAATGAAAGCAGTAACACACGTCTGGGTATATATTGTGATTACAGGAGCATGGGGCTGATCCAAAATACATTCTTGTTTGGCTCCTGTGAGTTTTCACACCAACTTTCAGACAAGTATCTTTCCAGGCATATTAGGTTTCTCTTGTCCTATTTTTTGCAACATTGAACATTGCTATGTGTAGTTATTTAAGGACAGGTACGTTTACATTTGCTTAACAGAATATAAGGGTTCAGCCACCTTTTAAGACCGATGCATGAACTTCAATAATAACCTTTCCAATTAGAAATTCACATTAAAATAATTAATACCAAAAATTAAAAAAAAAAAAAAACAAACCAAAAACAACAATAAGCAAGCCAGGGAGAAATATCACCTCTGAGTTTTCAGTTCCAGTGTGACTTAGGGTTTACAGTACAGCCTCCAATATAATTCCTAGGTAATAAGTTGTACTGAAGTCTAAAGCAAAAAATTTCCAGCAAAAGGTAAAGCTTTCTATTGCTTGAAAAGACAACTAGCACAGAAACATGGAGATCAGTTAGGAAATACTGAAAAAAATCACTTTATTATAATGGCCAAAATGTTTTTTCACTTCTACTTCATTCTCTATATTTAATACAGAATGATTTTAATCTACTGTTCATATGTTCTAATCATGTCAGATGTGTGGGCGTCCTGTAATTCTTTATGAATAATAAGGAATGCAAATAGTGCTATCTTCACACTCACAGTTGACTGCACTCTGTTGGCTCCCCATCAGCACCTAATTTATCAGCTACTAATTTTCAGAGAGATAATGTCTAAGGCTAGAAAAATATATTTGTGCAAATAACATTACATTGCTGAGGAAGAATGTTAGAAGCCTCTGACCAATTACATGTGCATCAGGAGTCTTATTTGATGGAGGTGATTTTCTACAGTTCTATCACCATATTTATCAAGACTTTTTATTATTATAATAAACAGAAACTAACAGTGATTTTTGCAATCTCACAAAATATTCAGTTACCTCCCAGTTAATACAGAAATTTCTTCTTTGAGGCAATTATATATTGAAGTGGCAACAGCCCACTTTAACTGAGGACTGCAGAAAGAAATGCCTAATATAAACTGAAATTATTAGGAACCAATAAATTAATCTAATATGAAAGACATTATAAAATGACTAGTAGTATCATTAAACAACATTAGATGACTGAGACAATGCATTTTCCACTATTTTCCATTTCCTTTCTTTCCTACATAACACAGACGTTTCTGCAGAGTTAAATTGGAATTTAAATTTACCTTCCTTGAGAAAATTGATTTAAAACTTTTGATGCCATAAATAAATGTTTATGTTTGCAGGTTTTTAAATTTTAGAATGGATGAAGAATAACATAATTAAATATGTTTCATTTTGTCAATAAACTTCCACCGTTGTACATAAGGATTTTTCCATCCAACTCATTTAATATACAAATAGCATTTCCTCACAGAAAATAAATTTTGAAATAACTTAGGGAGTTACAGAACCTAATCATTCAGGTTGCATTAGCAAGTTTCCAAGCTCATAGATTTGAGCCCTGGAGGAAATTTGATACACAATTCATCTCTGTGTTTATTTGTTTGGATGTCATATTCTAAGACACTACTTTAATTTTATGATATGCCTTACTAGAAATTATTTTTTTGGGGTCAAAAGTTTTCTGTGCTTTGATAGCAAACAACAAAATAGATTTTTAAATCTTACTGGAACTTTGAAATAACTATCACTCTTCAAATATCTGGTTATTAATACCTCTACTGTCACTAACTGCACTAACAAAAATAAAACCTTAAATCTGTCAGCCCATGAACCAAAGAAAGCCTTTTCTAATATTTAGATTCCTTTAAATTGCTGGTAGTGACATGCAAACTACTTTAACCTCATAGCATGCAATAATTTCTATGATGCTGCAAAAATCTTCATATCTCAGAAAAAAGAAGGAAGAAACTTCTGGAATGTCATAAATGGCACTGAAATTATTTTCCCATCTATATGGAAAATCTTTTCTTTCACAAAAACTGGGGAAAATCCTATGGATAATGAATTTAAAATCAATTTCTGGTTGCCAAGGGATCTAAATTTATAAACAAGATGTCTGGTCTATGCCTAAGTCTTCAACTAGCTTTTCATGTGACCTCAGGAAATTAATGTGACTTATTACATTTTCAGGTTCACATCTCCACAAAGAAATCATTATTTAAATCTTTTCACAGTATTTTTACTGCTTAAGCAGAAAATATTCTATAAATACTTGAAAAATATTATTAAAGCCTGATCTTTGGAGATGAAAAACTTTGGGTAAAAGTAAAAACTTTCTAATACTACGAATGACTACCATTTTTGGGATATTTTTGCTCCCATAGAAGTTTTTGGGGGGGTGTTTGTTTGCTTCTTTTTGTTTGATTGTTTGTTTTCTGGGATATTTTTTTCAGTAGAACAATATAGTTTCAGTTTTAGTTCATTGGTAGTTTCTGTTTATTATAATAATAAGTTTTAGGTAACTGAAACATACTGGGAGAAAATAGGGTCTCAGAAATATATATCAATATATACTGAAAAGATTAATTCTAGCCTACTTATGGATAGATAGTAAAAAAAAAAAAAAAAGAAACAGTATTCAGGGATAACATGGAACAGTATTCTGGGATGCACCTTTCCCATTATTGAAAACACTGCAGTGATGCTGTGAACTTTGGCAAAAATTGTTGGTTCTGGTTTGTTTTGGCATAGGAATGTTTTACCAAACCTGGTTTGTTCATCATGGTGTCTCTCCTATGATGGCCAAAGAAAGGGGGATATTTCCCATGCTCTCTTTGATGTCAATACCCAATTGTGCCTTGTCCAAGCTCTGCCTGGGTGCTGCCAATCCAGGGACTGCCAGTCCTGGGTTTTTTGCAAGATTGTATGAAGCCCATCCTCCATGTAATTTATCTGAAGAGAAATTATGCAATGCCTATAGTTCTTTTTTCCCCCTAAGCTTTCTCTGAGTGGAGCATGCCATTTCTGTCTAGTCTGTAATGGTTTTGTTATATAAACCAAGCCACTGACAAAATCTGATGTCAGATCCTATTCACTGGGGATTGTTTATAGCCAAAAGATTAGAAATGACTTTCAACCCGTTTTGTCAGGACTCAGTGTCTGCTCTCCCTTCTAGAGTTGTCCTAGGCTCATATTACATTTTCTTTTTTAAGGTTTTAGAAGAGTTATTTCCAAAAAATATGAACAGCACTGGAATTTTAATTTTTTTCTTTGTACCACAAACATAAACAGATACTTTAATATGGGATCACTAAACCTGAATTTATGTTGTTCCATATTTCAGTTGATTTCAAATTATTCTTGCAAATATTTTTAACTCTGTATTTAGTTACAATAAAAAGACAGAAAATTATGAGGTTTTTTTTCTGACTAACTTCAAGTTTATAGTACTGAAGTTGTATCAGTTAAAAATTTCTTGTTAATTTTTATCAGCCTCTTATGCCAAGTAAGATGTTATAGAAAAAAAATGTAAGAGAAGCTTTTGGGCGTGGGGTATTTTCTGTCTGCATACTTTGTCTGTGGAACCCACTGATTAAACCAATCAAAGTGTTGGGCAGAATGTCATTAATATTTGGGGGGAAAAAAAAAGCTATTGCTTATTTCTCTCTGAGAAGTACAGGTATAAAAAATTTGATCAGTCAAAACTCTCTCTTACAATTAAATAATGTGTATAGAGATTTTTAAAACATCATTATTTTGGATTTCAGCTCTACTTTTTTGTTTTACTGGTTTTGCTTGAGTGGAAACTACTGAGTGGATTATCCAAGACTTAGAGACACAAATTAATCATAGAGGGATCAACAGAAGTTGTAACTGTCAATGGATCAACTTGGAATTTATTTAAACTGCAACTTTTTAGGTGTTTTAAATTGGTACTCAAGCTTTGGTAAATAAAAATCTTTTTACTTATAACTACAGATGAATGGTGCTCAATGAATGGAATTCACAGCTAACTAGTTGGATGAGGCTCTAACTCCAATGAGTAGAAAACTATGACCAGAAATAAAAAAGCTACAAATTTAGCTTTGATCTCTAAGTAATATAAAGACATCCCAAATTGCCATCTTTTAATGACCTTAAAAATGTTAGTTTCATTTCTTAGATTGCTAGAAGGTATGGAATTTGGTTATTTACAAATATAAATTACTGATGCTTCAGACAGAAGTGGAATGGTTAGGAATTCTGTGGCAGTTCTAGTGCAGAAGGGATTTTGAGTGAACAGGTATCAGGCACATTTGCTTTGCTGTTATTTCACATGGCTTGGCTCCAGAGAGTGAACTCCTACAGGCAGATCCCCCTGGACACTGGCACAGGAACAGGAGCTGGTGTTTGGCCAGTGTTTCCGCCCTCCTCCAGTTTGTTCTCAATCTGTCACAGCTAAGGGTCAGCATCTACACTGATCACAGAGACATGTCCAAAAGCCCATGGCTAACACTTGCAGCCAGTTCTGATGTTACATTAATGATTGGAAGAGTAATTTCCACCCAGGTGGCTTTTCAGGGAGCACATGAACACACCTGCACATGCAACTATAAATATATGTAAATATCTGCACAAATAGAGAATTTTGAATACACTTTTTCTTACCTATAATACACTTCTGTAAGACTTACAGGAGAAGAAGTTAAACTTTACATGGTCTTCCCTAGTCTTTATTAAGGAAAAAACAACTGAGTTATGAATATGCAAGTCTAATGGAATGTACTCATCCATTTTAAAGTATTTTAAAAATTTTATTCTAGAATGTTGGAATACCTAATGAAAAGCTTATGGGAAATAGATGGCTCCTTCCTCTTAGGTTCCATAATATATTCCATACTTTTTTACAACCTAATTTATTAGCTATGATAACGAAAAAATGCATTTTTTAGTGACTCCCTATTCAGTTACTAAATTTTTTTTCAGCACTAATTTTCTGCTTGGAAAATTTACTCCTATCTTTGCATCTTGGTTAGCAAAAGATTTTGAGTTTTAGCAAAGAACAGAGTTTGTAACCCTTACCAATGCTGAGAAATATGGAAATATATAACTTTATGTCATGTAAACATGAAATCTATCTTTTCTATTCATATTGTGAATAATTTCATTCCAAGAGACAAAAATATAAGTGTTTATATTTTCCCACACTTACATATTTCTAAGTTAAAAAAAAGCACTTTGCAGTGATGTATTGCATAACTCAACAATGGAGAACAATTCTTTTAGCACAACTATGCATGGTTGACTCAAAATCTGCTGAAATTCAAGGGAAAAGCTTATGATGACTTCAAAAGGTTTCAAAGGTTTTTGAACAGGCCCCCTAGTGTCTCATCCACTCCAATTTTTAACACTCCAAGCAATAAAACTCCCTCTAGTCTTCTTTAATTAGCTCACATAGTAATTTTGTGAATTATTTTAAACACAGAATCTATTTCACATCCTTGTTGATTTCACAGTTACTTGTGTAGAGCTCTCCTATTAGTGCATTCTCAGAGAATTTAATCTTTTTTTTTTTTTTTAATCTGTTCAGAATGCCTTTCTTCCAGATGTAATCTCCAGATGTTTCCACAATCACAAGGATAGCTCTTTTATTACCTCGAAAATCCTTTGATGTCTGTTTGTGTGACTGTGGTATAGCAGTAGATATTTAGACCAGTAATATTTCATTTGATTTGAATATACTATATTTTAATGCATCTTGGATTTTTTTTCCTCTTTTTCCAACAGACCTAATGGTTTGCAGTAGCTGTTTCTAGTGCTTCTATTCGAGACAAGATAAAACAAAACAAATTGATCTCACCTAATTTGTCCAAAATCAGTTTGCTGGAGCTGTGATTATTTTTGATACACTGTTGTCATATTATTGCTACTTCCTTTTAAGAAGTACTGTGATACTTTTACAATATATAGTGATTGATGATCTATCTATAAGTAATGTTACCCAAAATTTATACTGGGTCATTTGGTCTTTCTACATTGTATTTTGCATAATGTTTTAATTCATATTCAGAGATACTGAATAAAAGCGTATATTGCCATCATCTTAACCTCTCTAGCCTTTGGCACTTTTGGCAGTGGTTTCCTACTTTGATACCAAGTCCTATAAATGACTCAAATTCTCAAAAAATAATTTCTCAGTGTGAAGTCAGATAAGAGAAATATATTGATTTTTTTTTTACAAGTGCAATACTAAGGATGTAAACCACTGCAAGGGCATTTCATAACCTTTAATGAATAACCAGGTCTTTATTACAGTCAGTCACAAATTTCACACCAACTAAACTGAACAATTTGTGCTTTAATTATCATAGAATCATAGAATGGATTGGATTTGAAGGGACCTTAAGGATCACCTCATTCCAAACCCCCTGCCATGGGCAGGGACACCTCCCACTAGACCAGGTTCCTCACAGCTCCATCCAACCTGGCCTTGAACATTTCCAGGGATGGGGCAACAGCAACTTCTCTGGGTAACCTATTTCAGTATCTCCAGTCTTTTAGCCTCACAGGGAAGAATTTCTTTCTAGCATCTAATCTAAACCTGCCCTCTTTCAGTTAAAGTCCACTGCTCCTGGCATCACTACGCGCCCTTGTAAAATGTTCCTCTCCACCTTTCTTGAAACCCCCTTTAAGTGCTGGTAAGTGCTCTAAGGTCACCTCAGAACTTTTTCTTTCACAGACTAGATAGATCCATTATTCTCAGCCTCTTAATAGGAGAGGTGCTCCAGACCTCTGGTAATCTTTGCTTTCTCCTTTAGACTCACTCCAACAGGTTCATGCCCTTCTTATGCTGACGACCCCAGAACTGGATGCAAAACTCCAGGGTTTCACCTGGGAGCTGCTCTCAGTCTATTCTCCACCCAGCCTACATTTGTGCTTGTGATTGCTTCAACTCACATGCAGGACCTTGCAACTGACCTGGTTGAACTTCATGAGGTTCACACAGATCCACCTCTCAAGCCTGTCCAGGTCCTGCTGGATGAAATCCCTTCCCTCCAACATGTCGACAACATCGGCAGACCTGCTGAGGGTGCACTTACAGAAAGATGACTAGATTCTTCCTGACTATGAGTGACAAATTTTCTCACACAAGTAAGCAGTATTTCTTTAACATCCATGTTCAAAACTATTGTTCTGGGTTACAGATAAAAAAAAGAAATGTTAGATAGAGCTCTGTCACCCATAGTCTCATGCCCTTAGTGGACCAATATAATGAGTGGCTCACAGAAACAAATCTTTTCATGTTTGGTGTGTTCCATTGCTCACTTATTTCATCATTTTTTCAAAGATTTTAGACACATGATACACATGCAGGATTTAGTAAATCTCCTGTGGTGTAGCTGTTGGTGTTCCAAGAGTCATAGTTTTCCTATTGTAATCTCTGAGTACAAGAGCCAGATTTGATTTGCTTAAAAAGCATGGGCATGACTTAAAGTCTTCAATGGTATCTATTCAGCAACAAAAGAAGTTAGAAATCACAGGACACTTTTTCTATATGACTTTAAGACATCAAAGTCTGAAAATACAGGGGGAAATATTATCCTTTTGGTATCTTATTTTATAAAAACTGTAATTTATTTCTTAAGAACATAAAAAAACCTCAAACCCCCAAAAGTTAATATCCTTTCTCAAATTTTTATTTGCTGAACTGATCTAAATGGAAAAATTTTCACGGTCTTGTCTCAAACAGACCAATTTGTTTCTGAAAAAGAATCCTCAGCCCTCTTCTTCCTATATGACTGAGATAAGATTATTGTAGCTCCTACATCTTCCAACAGCTCTCATACTATTTAGACATTTATATCATACCACATATATAAAATACCCTTAGTTGGAGGTTTTTTTATTGACAGTGCTTTTCACTCTCACTTAAAACTGTCTCTAGGATTATTCAAACTCCCATCAAGTCTAGAGGAAGCTTGTGGTGATTCAAACAAGATTCTTTCACTTCATGAAAAACATATCCCCTATTCAATTCTCTTCACTAAAATATCTTTGAAAAACCTGATATAGACTTGCTGCTTAGAAAGACAAATTGTAGTTATTTTTACTGTTGAATGTATAACCTAGAAGACATGTTACATATAATTGACGGCAGTTTACAGGAAAAGATCTGCTTTTTAGACATCAGAACTTCTTAAGAAACTTTCTGTCACCTTGCTGACACTATTGACTTTTCTCCATAGGATTGACTCCTGAGTCCAAAGAGAGGGTGAGAAAATGAAGTCTTAATTAGCACCATTAGCGACTGCAGAAAACTGAAGTTGCTCATGTGTTCTTTATTAAGACATCTCTTATGTGAGATGCTCTATTTCCTCTTCTATTTTAAATACAGGTGGGTTCAACATCAGAAGAAAATATTATCTGAAATTATGTTTAAAATAACAAAGTGGGAAATATCAGTTCAAAACAGCAGTAATATCAGGTGTTCAATACAAATGATGACTGCCCAGAGCAAAGCAGTCAGTTTATGGTTGTACTGATCAGTAACTGTGAAATCTTACTTTTGGGGTGGGGTTGGGGATGATACTTATTTGTACATGCATGTGTGTTACCCTTTTCCTTTTTTTTTCTTTTTTAATTCTTTTTAATGCCAGGGCAGATAAATAGCCCTCCCTCATCATCTATCCTTATCTGAATAATATTATTAATAAGGAAGAGATTGAAGTCTAGGGATCCAAAATACATTTGCTTACCTAGAAGCAAACCTTTTGAGAAGCTGTGCTCTGCAAAAAAACCCCACCCCACTTGTGAAGTTACAGTTGAACATTATGTGACTGCCAATCCACTACATGGTCTTTTACTGAAAGCCTTGCAGTCAATGAGTTACCTCTACTGACACTTGACTTGCAAACCACAATCTCAAAACTACAGTCACTTGTACTCAGTCAAAATGTTATGATGCTATTCCATGTCCTTGGCAGATTTAACATCATAATGATACCTTGCAGTAGCTCTGCTAAGAGTGGCTCCTGTTTTTAAAGCCCTTTCAATAAACAGGAAAATAAAATCCTTAAATAAGAATAAAACAGCCAACAGTTTACTTAGCAGAAATCTGTAACTTCTAAATGGTAAAAAAGAGATTAATATAATGAGAAAAAATGATGTCATGCAAATGACATGATCAGGTTTTCAGTTTCTGCAGTGAATTACATGCAGCTGTATGTAGTTGGACTACAACTGTGCATGCTCTGCACTGCATCTTGTTGGCAGTGTGTAACAAGGCCGTTTGCCACGCAATAAGAGATTTGCTCAGATGGAACCTCAAATATTTACTTAAAACAACAGGGCTCATTACAATCAGTGTTTCACCACAGCAAGCTCCAAATTCAAAGGAAAATAGATGACTGTGTATATATGGAAATACCATATTTTGATCCATGTACAAGAACACTTCCACATAACACTGGGAAAATGTCCAGAAGATGAGCACAACATCATCTTTAGTCTGGTACTGTGAGAAACACACAACTCAAATACAGGTTCAAATGTTCAGGACAGCTCCTGGGAAACTGCTGCCAACCTGGTCGAAACTAGACACCTGGTGAAAGCAAACAATAAGCAATCTATAGTCTTCTATCAGAATAAGCTGCGTTTCTGTGTGCTGTTCTACATTTGATTTTTTTTTCAGTTCTATTTTTATACAAGTTTCAGAAACATCTAAAGACATTTTGTTTGTTAAAAAATTCATACTGGAAGATATTTTTAACTTTACTATGCTATTCAGCAGAGCATACAAAATATGGAAATATAAATCCTCCACAAAGTATTCTTATTCTTGTTTTTTAAAAAAAATACATCATATTCTGACTCCTCATAAACTTCTATGACATAGCTTTTGAAGCATAGACCAGCAAGAGCAGTGGGTAACAGCGAGAAAACAAAGGCAGAACAAAGGAGATTCTTGAATTACTCCATATGTGAATTACTAACACACAGCTCATGTTTTGTGAAAAAAAATTAAAACTCTTCTTATTGGCAGACCAGTGTTTTACTTTGACCCTCCTTCATATGACAAAGAATGCAACTGATTTGCCATGTTTGAGGGGTCTAAAAATTAAACCTATTACTCTAGGTCAGTCACAGTCAGTTGTCTTCATTTTTGTCAAAGACAAACAAGCACCTCCAAAAGATAATACATTTTATCCTAAAATAGCTTCTAAAGTAGGCCAGATTATTTATCTTTCAGCTATGCCTATTTATTCCATTTACTGGAAAGAAAGCCTTTGTGACTAGCATGAAATTAGACAACTCTCTTTAACAGGACTGAAGTTACATAAAATTAAACCTTTTCAAATCATCCGTTATTCATTTAAGGATTGGCATGGGAATATGTGCATTTAATACTGCATTTAGTTTTTCTGCAAGGATTTTTTAGACAGTAGTTAAACATTTCCATGATGTCTCATGTGTTCCATACAGTAATGCACAGATCTCTTACCTGGATGTAAATACATTGATCAAGTAAATGTTGAGCCTGCAAACAAGGTCTATTAATGAATTTTGCATTGAATCAATGTCTATTACTTTCAGTTAAACAGTCATTCACCATCACGCTGGTTATTTACTCTGTTTTTCTTCATCTCTCTGCAAGGAAAATTTTGAAGCATCTCCACTAAAAGCACGAGGAGTCCTCTACAGTCTTTATTTCTCAAGGGTCCACGGGAAGAGAGATCACACTTAATCTAAAGAAAAAAATTCACCACAGCAATTGAACGTGGGCTAGCTGGTAAATGTTGTCCTCACAGCATGGTTCTGCAAAAGTTGCCCATTGTTAGAAGTACTGTAGCTTTCTGTGTTATGTCAAACCATTAATTAGATTTTTTTTTTAAGCTAACATATATTGATTTTCTGCAAAACACAAACTATCGTCATTATTTTTCCCCATCTCTTTTTTCCTTCTTTCTGTAATCTCTCTAAAAAACTTTCCCTTCGCTTGCATTTAATTTTTTCTGTTTTGATTGGATTTTTTTTCTGTAACTGTCTTCAAACTCTTTGCTTGTTCTCTTTGCCCAGTCTTTTAGAAGAGTGGGCCATTCCCATAATTCTTAACATGGTATATAAACAATTCACCACCCAAGCCAATAGCACCACACAGAAAACAGCCATATATTAAAAGCTAGAGGTCTTGAGGTCCTGAGGGTTACCTACAATGCTCTCCCTACCTCTCCTCTTCTCTTCCCTTTTGCAATTAAGCTCACACCTTCTATTAATAGACTATCCTGTATCGGGTTTTTCACACCATGACTGCATTTAGTGACTACTTTAGCTGTATTTCAAAAGTCTATTCAGGCACCCATCATCTTCAGTACAACCCAGTGGCAGGGTGTAATTTCTGAAGATTTATTCTGGTGATATTTTCTGCAGCAGCTAGCAGTACTGTAGAAGCAGAGAAACAGGCCTGGGAAGCATTTATAAGGCTTGACAGTTTTCAAAGGACAACCGAATGTGCATCTAAAGCAGCTTCCAACCCTCTGAGCTTGGCCAGTCACACAGGATTTTCATCGCTCTCCATTTCCACCCACCATTAAGTTTTCTATGGGCAGCATAATTTCTGCAATGAATGGATGTATTTAACTGATTTTCCTCTGATGTTTCTGTCTTCCAGCCTGATAGGGTCTCCTGCCTCTCATGTGAAAAATGAAAATCCACTCATACTAGAAGAAAATGGCACGGGCTCTTGGATTTTAGTTGTTGCAACTGTACGAAGCACTCGGGATATATTTGGAGGCAAAACACTTTCTGATGCCCAAAATTATTTTCCTTTATGGTCAAATAAAGAAAACTGCCTTAGGAAATAAGTGATTTCATTCAGCTTGGCTTTGAAAAAGGCAAAACCCTTTAGATTGCTAAGTTTTTCTGCAGGAGAAAACAAGTTGGTTTTTTAAGATTTTGTTGTGAAACAATTCAAGGGGAGATGGTGTTTATCATATTAGGACAATCATTTAAGGCTAATTCTACCTTTAAAATATAAAGCACAAGGCTAGATTGACATCTAAATGAAAACATAGATCACTGGTCTCAAGCAAGACAATTCCCCTTGTGAATGGGTTAAACTGTTGCTGTCAGATTGAATACAATTAGTACAACTGATATGCAAAGAATTGCTCTGTCAGGAAATGTCACTGTCATTGAGCACTGTTCCCAGTCTGCCTCCAATTTTTTGTCTGGCTCAGAAAATTTTAATAACAGGTCAGAATTCAAATGGAAAAAATTAACCAAAGTGCACAGCTTCTCCCCAACTTCTATTTCAATTTTCATTTTGTGCTTCACATAATGTTTTGATTACAAGAAAACTATTCTTAACTGCCCATTTTCTGGTTTACTTAACTCTTCTCCAGTTATTGTTAAATGAAACTAACAGTTTTTGTTGATATCTCTTACACAATTTTGTCTTTTGATTATTTTTTCAATTAACCATTAAGAAATCACAGGGACAGCAAAAGACAAGTACAGAAGAAAAAACAATTATTTTCTATAGAGCATCACTTAGAACCTATCCACTGTAATGGCTACCCACATCCTGTGATCATTCTTTTTCCCATCCTTTCTTATTGCAGTCCTCCAAAGGTTGCTTTTGGTGCCAATCTTTTTGTCCCTCTACATGCTTGCCCTCAGTAAGTGAGGCATTTTGGGACCTTGTACTTCTGTGCTAACTCACCAGATCCTCCTTTCTATTTTGGAGAGAACAGTCACCTTTCCAGTACTTTCCTGTTATTTTCCAGCTGGTCACACATTCCTGCTGGCCCTATGCATGACACTCTGTGCCAAATCTTTGAGTGAGTTTGAAAACTTGTCCTGCAAGGCTGGTGGCTGGGAAATAATACTCTGGGAGCAAAAGTGCCCTCAGGAAAGTGGGTTAGGGATGGGTCATAGGGGAGGTTAAGTGCCTGTTCCTAGAGTAACACTCTTTTCCAAGACAATAAGGCAGGCAGGGTGAAATGCTGCAGTGAGGGCAGGTTATCAGTCATTGGCTTAAGGAAATGGGTGATCAACAGGATACTCAGCTTGACCCATCTGGGACCTGTCTTTGGGCTGGAATGCCATCCAGTAACTAAAGGACAGCAGTGCCAGAGGACAAACCACGGGCTTTAGGGAATTCCTTTTTCTACCCTTGCAGAAGAGCACCTTTTCCTATATAATGTACTCTCCCTCATGGTCCAGAGCTCCCAAGAGGCTCAGAAAGGGGCTGACTTTCAACTTCTTCAGCATCTGTGATCCTTCTGCCCTTCCAGATGGGAAGAGCAAGGGCTACTTTCCCTGCCAGCCCCAGGGAGGCTTTGCTGACCTGTGTGGGCTGAGTGCTGCAGAGCGGCCCAGCAGCCAGCCCACTGACCCCAGCAGCCTCAGCTCCTCCTGCCCTGGCACTGCCTTACATAACCTCTGAGAGACCCAGATTTGTCACTTCCCATCTCCTCCCTCTTCTTCCCACTCTGAGCAAAGACATTTCCTCCTGTGTGACTCAAGCACACAAGTGTACCAGGGTCTGTAAATCCATTTTATTATCAGTTTGTTGTGAAATTACAGACTCTGACCCTTTAGCCAGAATCGAACTTCAGGTATGAACTAAATTCCCTCTCTTTAGGGAAAACCATCATAATGCAAGGATTAATCCCACTTTAATTTGCCTCCTGGTATGCCGAGACAAGTTTGTGTACAGGTTCTTTTAGCTGAAGACGTATTACCTTTCTTACTTTTAACTTCTTGTAATAATCAACAGATTTTTTTTTAAACACTGACTTCTACCAAAACATGTGATGACAGCTTTATTTCAGCCCATATCCCTGCATATACCATCCTGAGAAACATCCCTTTTCTTCCCCCCCCCCATCAAAACTCTCATCTCATTTTCATCTTCTCAAATCTCTTCAATTTTCTTGACTCAGGAAGCTTAAAGTTCACTTACTGTTTGCTGAAACCATTATGTCCTTTTTGCTTGAGAGCCTTGTATGTCCATAAACCACAAGGCAAGATGAGGGAGCAGTTATTGTACTGTCATTGCCATCTAATTAAAAAGATCCACTGCAGAGAAGTGTCTAAAATTTCAATTAATTCACTAAAATATATATCTACAGCTCTTTTGTCTGTGAATAAAACGCTAAGCCTGAGTACAATGTCTTCCTGAGAGTATTGGCTTCCTGAAATAGGAAGACTCAGAGGCAAGCAAATTGTTCTAATCAAAGCTGCTACTTTCACCTACACTATTGCTAACCATAACACATCATTTTATTGGAATGATTGAACTGATGCTTTGTGAGTGAATGTAATGGCAGATAACAGAGCATGGTCTAGGGAAACCAGCTGTCATGAAAATCTGCAGAAACTGGGGAATGAGATAATCCTTCCTCCCAGAATAAAGAAAATTGTTTCCTCTTTCTCAAGATGGGACAGAAAATGCATCTTTTCCTCAATATTAAATGTTTCAGTAAGCTCTAGATGTGTGAAATACACATCCTTCATGCCAAAAGTCCCAGCTGTTCACTAATCACTTGCCAATATCTCTTTTCTAAATATGCTGCCATATTCATATGGAAAATGCTAAAAAGTACAGTATAACATGATATACACATAATATATATAATTATGTGCTGTAAGCTAATTTTAATGAAACAGTAACATGCTCATTTCTCTTTTTTGTCTTTCTAGAACCTTTATTTCTGTTTCACCAGTTTACCTAAATTTGAGCTAAATCAGATCACTAACTATGCTAAATACATATAAGCCACTCACTCCTTTATAATATTTAGTCCAAATATTTTTCTTCATGATCCAGTGTAAGATTTGACTACATGAAAAAGGTGAAATTTTCAAATTCAGTTTTCTCAATCAGACAAAGGACTCCAAAACAGCTGTCCACAGAGAAAAAAAGCACTAAAATATTATTTTTTTAGAAGCATGTATTTTTCCCTCATATTGGAGTGTAGTGTTTGAGAAGATGACCGTCTACTTCTACCTTATTCATCATTCAGTGACAGGTAAGTAAACTAAGAGCAAAATCATATGTATAAACTGATTTTCTCATTAAAATTATAAGCCTTGATGTCTTTTCAGAAGCAGAGTCCTCTGAGTAAGTAAAAAGTGTTAATGATGTTACATGAATTTGTTTTGAAACAAATATTCTTACAAATATGAAATATTAGATACTAAAAGACAAGTGAGTAATTCCGAAAATTCTGAATATTGTCTTATTTATGTATAACCCATTTTTATATAGCAAGGAGCCAAGAGACTTTTGCTGGTGGATTGCTACGAATCAAAAAATCATATTAGCAATGTTCTAATTTTCAGGACTATCACCTAAAATCATAAGCAAATTTTATTTCTTTTTAAAGAAGAATACAATTATTCCTTAAAAGTATTCTCAATATTTTTGATAGTCATAGATTGTGTATGCTAATTTCCTTGTAGATAATTTAAAATCTTGAGATCGATTTGTTTAAGTGCAACAACTACTACAGGCTAGGACAAAGAAAATATGATTGCTTAAATCTCATATATGCATCTTCCCATGGGAGTGGAATACAGATGAGCTGCAAATGAAACACTCTCATCACCACACTGCCCAAAGCAATTTTCCAGTATGCCCCCTCCCCTCAGGACATATTTTACTCCACCTTTACTATGTTTATAACATGATTTACATGTTAATGAGAAGTGACAGGGACTAAGTAATTAGGAAGCAAGACTGTAGCTCGTCATGCATTTTAAATACTGTAGATGGCAATTCTGAAATAAATATTCAGTCCCTTTCCTCATTTTCTTCTTAATTAGAAAACACAATCAATTTAGTCTTTATAACCCAAATATATCTTCCAAAGGTAAATAATAAAACACTCTGCATTACTACAATAAGCATGTCTGATCAGCCTAGTTCTCGTATATTTGGTAATTTTTAAAAATTATATTCTGTTTATTAAGCTTGTACATTACAGTGAGAGCAACATAAAATCTAGAGAACAGTCCTTCCTCTGAGGCTGTGACCTCTGTAAAACTGCAGGGGTTTGCTAC
This sequence comes from Euphonia xanthogaster, assembly GCA_034509185.1. NCBI lineage: Eukaryota > Metazoa > Chordata > Aves > Passeriformes > Fringillidae > Euphonia > Euphonia xanthogaster. The sequence continues at coordinate 10,924,258 of JAYDZK010000056.1, read as the reverse complement.
TGGATGGAAATGCTGCATGGATGTGCATCTCGGTGTCTTACCTGGATAATTCTGTGGGTGAAGAACTTTGTGTTGTGACTGGGAAGAACATCTCTACATGGGGCTATCGAGGCCCTACAATAAAGTCTGAAGGATTCTGTGTCTGGACAGAATGTCTTTCTGATGATGTACGGGAAGAAAAGTGAAGAAATTCAGGACAGCTGACAACGCCTGTGCACGTATAGATGGCAAGGAGTGGGAAATGCCTACCAGTACAGCCATTTCCATAGTAGGGAAAGTGAAAGTGGTGCCAGTCAACCACAACTTCTTTCCCTTTCATCTCCTTTCACACCCCTTCCCCACACACAGGGACTTTGCTCTTTCCAAGTTTTTACATGGTGCTCTTTGTAAGATCGGGACCTCAGAAAATAATGCTTACCATTTCAATACTCATTGTCTATGGTGCCAAGGGAATTAAGTTTCAGAATACACTTCTGATCTATGAACACATTACCATTCCAATTATTCAGGTCAGGAAAAAACTCAGAGCAAAAAAAGTAACTTGCTTCAAAGTATTCTAATTGAAAAAAGAAAAAAATCAAATCATTCTCCATGCAGATCTTCACAGTTCTTTGTGCCAAATATATAACAAAGTTTAAAGACCTCTGAAGCTAAAAACTCTGTTGGGTTTAGGTTACCATTCTATGCATTTTGCTTTCAAACATTAAATTCTTGGAATATGTTATAGCAATGTGGTGCTTTTTTTAGTAAGAGGTGCTGCTGGAAACAGAATGCACATTTACTGATCCTGATTTTGTTACTGAAAACAATTGTAATGTGCAGATGTGCAAGGTGCAGATGTGATGGAGATTTCTTGGTAGAGAAGTGACCACAATGGAGCTGACAACTGTTAGATATGTGATGACAGGTATGGTACCTCTTCTCTGAACAAGAAATACTTTATATCACCCCATTTACAGTTCATGACTGCCTGGTAAACTCTGTTCATTCACAGGACTTTTAGGTTTCCAGATATGTGCTGCTTTTGCTTGGGATACAATTTTCTTCATAGCAGCTCTTATGGGCTATCTTTTGGATTTGTGCTGGAAAGGGTGTTGATAATTCAGGGACATTTTAGTTATTGCTAAGCAGAGCTCACACACAGTCAAGGTCTTCTCTGTTCCTCACCCCACCCCACTGGCAATTGGGCAGCGGGTGCACAAGGAGTTGGGAGGGGACACAGCTGGGGCAGCTGACCCCAACAGACACCGTGGCCTCACGCTCAGCACAAAGCAGGGGGAAGAAGGAGAAAGCAGGAGGCTTTTGGTGTGGTGGCATTTCTCTTCCCAAGTCACCCCTGTGCATGATGGAGCCCTGCTTTCAGGGAGGCTGCTGAACACCTCCCTGCCATGGGAAACAGTGAATGAATTCCTTGTTTTGCTTTGCTTGCACACGCAGTGACTTAGCCTTAGCTACCAAACTGTCTCCATCCCAGCCCATGAGTTTCCTCACTCTTGCTCTTCTGATGCTCTCCCCATCCCCTCCAGGGACAGTGAGGGAGCAGCTGTATGCAGCTCAGTTGCCAGGTGGGGTTAAACCATGACAAGATGCTTACATAGTGCTAAGAAATCTAAGCATTCTCTAGGGGCATATTATATATAATTGCTATACATGCAAGGTCTTTACAGCCATTACCATGAAAAGGAACTTGTTGAGAACTAATCATGCATACACTATAAAGATTGAAGTATAAATAGATTTTACCCAAACTGAAGTGCTAAGAGATGACAATGATGTATGCAAAGATATCCCAAAGTAGCAGGAACAGTTTACTTTTGTCTCTTTTTCCAAAGAAATATGTTTATAACTTTTCTCTCAGTAACACAATTTATGATCTAGTTATTATGATATATTTGAATGTCCAATCATACAAATATTTAAATATGAACATTAATGTCAATCTGAGAGCTACCAAAGGTAAGCAAAACATGGCAGTGATTAATTGTTTTTTTGTTAGCAATTTTCATGGGAATACACTCTAAATATCTCAGCTTGAAGTACTTGTCTCCCTCACCTATAAAATATGCAAAATAGTTAATTAAAAAGGGACAGCCAAGCTATTTCCAGTTCCATATTACCTATATTGAACACATATGGAAATAAAGAGCCAAAGCCCAACACTGAAAGGTAACTGGCAAGTACAGGATTTCCTTGTAATTGCCTCTGAACTCAGCTAGCCAGACAAGCCTAAATTGCAGTCTGTCTAACCATTGAATATAGGATGATAAAAGGTGAATTATTCCTTTGAACAGGTGAAGTGCTGGCAGAATAGACTTTATCATCTTAATAAAAAAAATAGTTAATAAGTCAACTTGAACATCTCTTTACATATTGTATTGCTCCTACTGTATCTGAAAGAGTGTGAAGGATGAGATAAAAAAAATGCCCCTCCTAATAATGTTTAGTAAATTAGTTTTTTTTTAAATGAAGAAATGAGAGTTTGAAATGCAGAGGTTGTAAAGGGCCAAAATAAGTTCTGAAAGCTGAAGCAGGTACAGTCAACAAAGAAAGGTGGATTTACTCAGCATTGGTGCAGGAGCATTTCTATAAATTAACCCAAGGCCCATGTCTCATAATTCACTTGACAGTTTATCAGCCCTGAAAATGAATTCAGGCAATTTAGATGAAGGATGGAAGCAGTGGCTTCAAAGTCCTATGAGGCAGCTCAGAAATATTCCCTGAGCTTAAGCTTTTTGTGTTCTAAAGGTTAATGGTCCCCAATCATGCCTTCCACTGGGTTTTATTAGTGTAAAAACCAGCCTGCAAGATATGCTGGATGCAGCATAAGAAAGGTAAATAGCATGAAAGATAGTTCTTTTCAAACCAAGCTACCTTATGTCTGGCTAAGGGAGGACGGGTTTATGAGTCTTCAAAGCCACCCTGAGGAAGAGCCAGGACTACAAGGAAAACCACACATTGTCCATGGGCTTTTACCATGGTTTGCTAGGTCCCGTTGCTATCTAAGGGTTTATTTGGCACAAGATTTTTCAAACATGCAGTAGACATTAATGTGTCTTCTAACCAATCCATTATACTGATGAAATCTGGCATATGGTCATTTACAATTAGTTAAAATTATTTTCAATTATTATGCTTAGGTCTGATCCTCTCTGCACACACCTGCAGTTTAGAAGTCAAAGGTCACAAACCTATCTTTTATGAATTGAGCAGCTACATGCACAACAGACACTTTTGTTGGCACTGTGGTTTTTCATTTACGCAAAAAAGTCAAAAAGAGGATTCTTTAATTCATGTATTCTTAGCATTAAAGGGACAGATCTCACTTTTGTGAGACAAAATTCTGTCAGTAAAAGATAGATTTACTAACTGTAAGCAAAACTGACAATGTTTCTGTTATGAGAAAGACTGTCTCAAGCAGGAAACAGACTCAAGCCTGATAAACATGACTTTGGCTGATTCTTAATATTCTTAAATACTTATAGTAATGATCTGGATTTTTGGCTGCTATTTTTTTTTTTTCTGTCTATCATGTAGTGTTGGTCTTTCTGCCTAAGTTCTGACTCTACAGCAAAATTCTGGTAAGAATTTTATGTAATTAGGGCAGTCTTTTTCCTGCTCCAAATGGCTTTAGAGTATTGCTATGCCCTATTTAACTGCCTTATGCCATGCTGAGAGAGTGCATTAAGTGATCCCTGGCTGTGGGTTCAAAGACATAGCACTGTAGTCATATTGCATTGTGGATGTCACTGCATGGTTCTGTTAGACAAACCACAAAAGTTACTGCACTTAATCTGTTTAGTTAATCTTCCTGGCACAGTCCTTCTGTCCAACTTGGGGGGAAAATTCCCTGACTTCATTGCTGTGCAAAAAACTGAACTGGAAGGAGCTGTTGTGAGCATCAAAGATGATCACTTGCTGCCTTGCTCTTCCAGCTCCGCTGAAGTTTCTTTTACCATGAAAAACTCATTCTGAGGGTCAGGTTAGAGATCTCTGGAAGGTAAGGTGCACCTGTCCCAAGCTTGCTAGAACCTTTATTGGAGACTGATGGGAAAGAAAGAACATAAAGCAATCTCAGCAAATGAGAATACCCTATACACTACTCTTCTTTTATTCCCTAAAGTGATTTACAGGTCCTTGATATCTTTTACCTTTCCTCAGAAGGGCAATAGTAGTACTTCCAATATCACAATAAGCTCTTAGATTTCAGTTCAGCTTCACATGTTGCTTTTTATATAAAACACAAAGAATGTGAAGGAAACAGAAGGTTCTCCTTGTATTTTAGATGGCTGAAAAAGTTTGTGTACCTTAGACTTTTTAAAATGTAGCTAGATTTAATATTGCTGTAATGGAGGAAAGTGTTGGATTCTTTAATTTTAATCAGGATATCTATTTTAAACCAACAAACCTAGAAGCTTCTTGGTAAAAAAATGAATGAAAAAACCCTACACTGTAAAGTAGCATTTAAAAATATATATGCCCATCTTCCTTGTAAAGTTAAGCCTAGGTTTTAGAGCATTCACATCTCAATTGAGACTTTAGTTAAGTAATAGGATAGCCACTTCTAAATTTTTAATCCGGGTAAATTTTGATCATCCAATAATCTCTTGTGATATGATTTGTGTCTATATTTTTCAGACTTCAGACTTTGAATAAATACTAATAATTTCACAGTAGACAACAGAAGTTATAGCTTGAGGATGTTTTTCTTGCTGCTGTAAAATCATGTTACATAAATTACTAGAGAACACTAAAATGGTTTTCTTTAAAATTTGGAGAAACATATTGAAGTAACACAAAATTGATGGAATTATTCACTTACTCTCCTAAAACAGAATAAATAAAATTCCAAAGGATTAATACATATGAGAGGTCATAAGTGAAAAGAGGACTGAAATTTCTCTCTAACTTTATTAGAAATAAAAAACCCCATGCAATACTTTTCAAGTACTAAACTAGTGTTTATCTTTTCACTTATTCACAAAAAACTGCTAGTAGTTATTTAGTCTTAGATTTATTTTTTTTACAGCCCAAGTGAACCATTGTGATTAGCCAGTCTGACCTCCTCGATAAACTTTGCACATAACATTACACATAACAGAATATAACTTTTTAAAAACATTTCTTTAATACTTAAGGTAATACTATTTCAAAGCACTTTACATAACAATAAAATAAAACTGACCAAGCAGTTTCCAGAAAATATCCACCAGTGCTACAGTGGACTACAAACCTTAAGTGCTCCAGTGGAAGTGATTACATATCTCAGAGAGAGATTATATGAAACTTTAAAAGGTGATGACTTAACTAAATGTAAAAATTTAGCACTCATTTACACTCTGAAATATTTTACAGCCTTGCAGAAGACACATTTAATATATATTTGACCCTAAATTGATTTTTTTCATAATACTCAATACTTTCTACAGAACACTGTAAGTTTTAAGTAACAGAATTAAAAAAAAAAATTTTTGATACTATGAAGAATATAAGTCACTCTGGCACGACCAAACTAGAGCAACAAATTTTGAAGTTTACTGCAGATCAATTAGAAGACAATAATATTATTTGCAGATACTGAACATGGCATAGCACTGCACTAACATGACAGAATATGCAGCATTACTTTTGAAGTAATTAGAAATATTTAGATATGCAATTCTTTGATTACTTGGCATATTGAAATCAGGATTTGCATAATGCGAAAATATATAAATGTAATGGCTTCTTTACTATTTTTTCTTACTTTTTTAACCTTTTAAAAGAAAGATTTTTTTTAAGTTAAAAGAGCAGACGCAAATTATGGGATATATATTTTATGCCTAAATGCCTTCCAAACTCTTCACTTATCTCTCAGCTGCATTTTAGATGCTAACCTCTAATGCAGAAGCAACCTTTCCCACTTCTGACTGGCTTACAAACTCTTGTCATTTGCCCACCATCACACAGAAATGCAAGTGGGAAATCAGAGTGGCATGTGACTTTTACTCAATCCCACTTGATGCACCAGCACCAAGAGCTCCAGCAGGTCCTTAGAGCTTCCCTGTGCACTCTCCTGTGTGTACAGTCCCTGTGGGATACACACAGGTGCACCTCCCTGCCCAATGGGAGACGTCTGAATCAAGAGCAAGGTTTGGAATGTAGCTACAGAATAAACCATGAATTTCCTTTCTTCAACATAAGTGCAGAAGTACATCATCATTACCAAAACCATCCAGAAATACACAGAATAACCTGAAAGCTTAGCTGATATATTGGACAAAACATCTAGAAAATTCTTTATTATTTCTTCTTCTGATGTAGCCACAGCAAGCAATTAAGGAAAGCTCCAGGCTGTAAGAAAATGTCTTTCACAGAGTGATGTGATGGATTAATCTGACCTTTTCAAAGGCATGGCCTACACAGGCTTTCATACAGCGAATCCTGTATCAATCATGTCTCATTGACCTAGAGACTCTTCCTAAGGAAAGCATGAAGGGAATTACTTGCTTTTAAGAAACCTGAACACAGGTGTCTCCACTTAAAACTGATGCTTTAACTACCATTATGTTCAACAGAAATCAATTCAACACTGTAAAAGACTATAGAAGTCTGAACAATCAAGTGAACAATCCACTGATCTCCAGGGTGAGCTGCAGCGCCACCTGCTCTCCTGCATTTCTTTTCAGATCTCATCCAGTCCCCAGCTCTAGCTTTTATTAGTCTTTGTCTTTTAAAGTAAAATGCTTCTGCTCTCAGAAAGTACTTTTTCCATAACTACCTCATAAGTACTTTTTTGTATGATCAATTCAGATTTCATTTCTCTTTTTTTCTTTATACTATATATGTTCAGATTAGTTGGATCCTCTCAGATTTTCTAGAATTAGAATCAGTCTTATCTTACTGTTATTTCCTGAACACTTTCCAAATGTGCAGATTTTACTGAATAGGATATGTCTCTTCTGTCATGAAACCTCTATTCTCTTACATTACTGAAAACTCAGAATTATGCTTTCCAAGTAACACCAGCTGACTATTACAGGCTTTGGGAAAAGTAAAGGCATAAAGAAGCATGGTTAACTCTTCTATTTTGTGCCAGGTAGCTTACAAGCCTTATTAATTGTTTTTTATTTTGCATTAAAGGCACAGACTGGGAAAACAAAAAGTCATATGTTTAATTCTATGTATAGTTAATTTCAACAATTTCAGCAAGGCCACTCATGCCCTAACCCCAGCAGGTATACAGACCTATGGTAAGGATATGGTTTTGAATCACCACCTTAAAATCAAAAAAAACTAAGCTGTATTCTCAGTATTTAGCATTTAATTCCTACATATATGTTTAGGAGCATTGAGTCAAACCCAAAACCTTCTGGCACTGGATATTTAGGCTAAAAAATTCAGTTAGGCCCTTTTATAATAGACAGAATATTTAAATTCCCCAAATAATCACTAGTCAATTATGAACAGCATGGACTATGACTCAGTCCATGAGTGAACATGGTCAGATGGGCAATTGCTCTGCTGGCAGGTTGCTCTCCACTACTGAATTCTCATGGAGAAACAAGACAGGAAAGGGAAAAAGATTTTCCCTGACAGAGCTATAACTGGAAATTTTTGGAAGTTTCCCTACTTTGAGCTGAAGAATGAAAAAAAAATCTCTCTTAAAAGAAGTCTGATGGAATCATTTAGTTACTATGGAAAAGAAATAATTCATGCAATCTGTTCATTTGGCTTGAACACAAATAATGAAAGGTAATAAATTATTATAGCTAAAGAGGTTACCAACAGAAACTCATGAAACAATGTTCAGCCAAGTTGGGTGAAAATAGAACACATCTTATAAAAAATGCTTTTTAAAATGTATGGCTAATACTGCAAGAAAAGTTCTTTTAAAGTTCTTATGGATTAGTTGAGGACATTTTTGTTCGAGAAAGATATGAAAAATTCAATATTACACATAACATTAATGCTTGAATATCGTATTGCATCACTTGCAATTTCATTTCCCTGCAATTTTCTGTGCAAGACCATGCAACTGAAAGCTAAAGGGTAAAAGCTATTAATATCTTGTAAATATATGTATTTCTTTTAAAATAAAGAATCAATTAATGAAGCATCTATGCTGTTTCTACTTAAGATATGGTGATGTGTTCTGAAAACAAATAATATCATTTTGTAAGTGAATCTATCAAAAATAATTGTGTAGCAGCCGTTCAGAGGAGTACATGCTATGAATATCCTCATTGGCCTAGCTGTAACACTGTTATAACTGTTTAATAACTGCTTTTCATTAACTTATCTGAACATAGATTTTATTTGAAGATGCTTTTGTTATACAATTTAGACCGGTCAAAAGAGAAGTAAACAATTTGGGAAGAAATTTGCTCTGACTTGATAGAATCAAAAATATTATCTTTGAGTGTGTCAGTAAGGGCATGCTACATACATGCTGAAAAATAATTCCCTATAAAACAATAGTTGTTGAAAAATAGAAAACAAAAAGACTGAAAATTCACATGAATGTCTCCTGACTCTCAAAAAGGGGATAATGTTGGTGTGGGTATTTTCATCCTCCCCATCCATCAAATTCACCAAGTATTTCTAACTAGATCTCTCTGTTTTCTGGTGGTAGAATGGTTATACACTATTTGACTAAATATATGTCATTGACCTATCCTGACAAGTCTTTTCTTCCAAGTTGAACTGAGTCATTTTGCTCATGTCCACACCTGGCTACACAAAATATTGCTACCATACTGTCCTACCAGCTCAGTGAGCATAGACAATTTGACAGCTCTAATGAGCTCTGTACACACAGTCCTGAGAATTCAGTAGAATTTCTATTCTAATTCATTCAAAGAAAAGGTCAGTTTGCATATTCTGTCTCATTGCTGTATAAAAAGTATATAGTACATAATGACTAAAGGCCAGTTCCCTCAATCATTAAACATACAGCATTCATGGTGTTAATACCATAGTTAAAAATATATATTTATGGACATTTTCTAGCATATTTATTTCCTAACAACCACCTTATCAATAGAAACACTGAGCACCTTCTGAAAAGTCTTCCCTAAGTGTTTATTATTTGAAGCTAAGAGGCCTTGCTTTGATAGAAACAAATTTTGTGTTCACTAAAGCGTCAATATAATCCCTGGATAGCTAAAAGCACAGAATTCTCAGAGGCAGGGAACATACTTATAGCCAAATATATTTCTCAATATATTTTCTCATGCTGTAACTCTGTATTTTTGAAAAAGTGAACTATTTCTTCTTTAATACTTAGAGAACTTTTTTGAAGAATCATATTTTTTGTTTTAAAATATGTCAGAGAGAAATTACTGGAATACCCTGATTTTGAAAGTATGGAAAGAAAAAACCATTGATGACATTGTCATTAATAAATGGGCCTTTATTCCCTAAACAGTAAATTACTCAATGACATCATTGACAGAAGCTCTGGCTATGGTGGAACGTATTGATTCATGTTACTAGACAGTATCTAATTAATTTGGTGGATTTCAAACATTACAGAACTGACAAGTGGAAATGACCCAGTTGAATGGGGGGGGGGGGGGGAAGTTTGCACAGCTGACCAGGAGCAAACACTGCACAACCACCCAGACATGCAGGGAGGTTTTTGCAGGAGCTCTTCCAGTGCATTTGGATTTTGTCACTCACATTAACACCCTAGCCTTATGTTTTCTAAACACCTCATTTTTGTATCAAAAACCCCTAAGCTGTGAAATATTTTTCAAGTTAACAGTGTGCAAGCAAAACATTCAGCATGGAGTTCTATGAAAAGAACTTCCGAGTAGAAGGTTGGAGAACACTTCAAAAACACAAAAAAGATTGTGAAAAACAAGTGTTCAAAAACAGAGTAAAGAAAGACTTGTTTTAAAATCTGTTATGCCTTATCAAGTAAACCTGTATTCAGTGTCCTCTCCACAGGTTTTTGTAAAGGGAAAATGTCGCTATAAACTGACCTTTTCCTGAAGCATTTGCTAAAACTCTACAAATGTCAAAACAATAGTTCAAAATGAAAACAGCATCATCAGGAAGGAAACTCTAGGGGTACTTGTGCATGCAATTTAACAAAGTTACTCAATGTAAAAACTATTTTTACTTTGGTGTGTAAGGTCCCCATCAAACTAGTAGACCTCTTGCTATGTGTAAGGCAAAAATGTAGCCAATGGTTTTTCTAACATGCAATGTTCAACAGCTTTCCTGGCATAAAATGTGGTTTAAAAAAATAATGAGAAAAGCAAACTAATAAGGCTTAATTGCCACTGAATAACATGCAGGTCCAAACAGCATGATGAAATTTCAGGGCAGTCAGACAATAGTACACATTGTCCAGATCTCTTTTGTCCTTTCTCATCTTTTATTGTATCACAGTCAGTATTAATACATTTCTCTGTCATCACCAGTAAATGAATCCTCATTTTGTTTTGAGTGGGTATTCACCGTGCATCAGGAAGACCTGCCAGTTGAACTGGAAGGCCGAGAGAAAAAGAAATGCATAGAAGTGAATACCTAATATTTCATCCAATCTTATCTTCTAAAAATTGCATGACCCTAGGATGATAACTAAGATTATAGGGTTTTTACTGGACTATCAAAATATCAGAGAGCTAGAGTGGAGAACAATATAACTGTATTTGAACCTAACAAAAATGCCACTGCCTTTGGGATTGCTGGGTAGCTTTGAAAAAAAACCTGTCATGAGAGATTCTTACAAATGTCATTGATTGATTGAATAAAACAAAAAGCCACAGTGTTAATCCTAACCTCATTCTTTTGGATACTTATCCATCTCCTGCCTTTTAAATCTGTTGTCACACGCTTGAAGTTCACCGGACATTACAACCATGCATTCTTCTGAGTTATTGCAGAAAAACGACCCATCCCACCTCATTTGGGAAAGCCTCTAAAATCACTGAAGTTAATCAATTCACTTAAAATGCAGGAATAAATGATATGAATGAAAGCCAAACAACCAGTCTCAATGACTGAACCTTGCAGACAAGGCAGCAGACAGCACAGCAGTCTCAGAATGGCTAACTCTAATACTTGTGAGTAGAACCACATCTATGCAAATGATTTTGTGCAGTGAGTTTGTGGAAGGTACTGTTTAAGAGCATTTATCTCACTATTACCCTAAAATATTAGTTTACTACAGAGATGTTACGAGTAAATTAAAATACCCACTACCTAGTACAACAATGTTCCTTATGGGTTCCTTCCAGCTTGAGATGTCCTACAATATCCTACTCTCTTAGTACAGATTTTTTGCAGACCATTGGAGGTGAAAGTAGGTATTCACAGGATAGCAGTAAAGATTTTGTGACCGGTGGATGCACAGCTTTGAATACTGAGTTTTTTCCCTAATGACTCCAACAAAGAAAATACTTTCTACAAAGCATTTGTAGACCTCATCCTTTTCTTCATGTTCCCTTTCACTTGGGCCTAACTTAAGCCAAATTACTGACCTGCAGCCAAACTTTCTGGAGTTGCTGGGTTGAAAAAAATGTTGCAGAAAGCCAAATATGACCTTCAAGCTAACAGAGATCATGAAATAAAATAATTTCTTGTTATGGAAATTTAGAGGGTAGGTTGATAAAATACAGCTTCATGGGGACTGATAAATCCTTACAGTATAACATAAAGAAAAATATCCAACCCTTAAATGAATCCATTTTATTAGAAATACATCTTATACAAAAATGTGAAGCACTGGAAATCTGTAGAGCATCAGACTGAGTTGGATAACCAAGAAACACACTGGATGTTATATCCTGTTGGAAGAATTATGCCTGCTGCTCAGCTTTATGGCTGTCTAGAAGCCATTAAAGTGCATTTAGCTGGAAGTGAAACAATATTTTTCAGTGTTCAAATGTGGCAGTTTTGAGTGTGAGACAGAAGACAATTTAGGAACCTCTGAAACACTTGTTGGTATAATGGCAGCGATCCATCCTCCCTAAAGCAGCAGCTGATGCTTTGGTTTTCTCCTCTGTTTAACTAGCAATGTGCTCAGATGAGCTCTTGTTAAACCCTGCTTTTGCCCCAGCTGGCTTTGCTGGTCTTGACTCCTAGGATTTCTGGAGACTCACCTGTTTTGCACAGTGCTTCATGCCCTTAATTCATGCATTAAAAAGCATTTCCTCTGCCTTGTAAACAAAGTGGGAGTTTGTTTCCATAGAAACAACAAAAAACCTGGAGCTGTTTCTGTTTCCATAAGTGTGAGGCCCCGGTTTTATTCCTTAGGAAAAGCATAAGGATCCCACATCATCCCCCCTGTGAAGGGGATACAAGAGCAGCACTTGCCCAGATAAAGTCTAATTCTCTCAACTCTGAATCATAAACTGACCTTGCTATTCTTCTGTGTATTGAGATGTAAGCCACAAATGTGATATTTCCTAAATACACTGTTGTTATTCCATCAGCATAATACAGTTTTTTGTTCCAGCTAACATTTTAATATCATTGCATGCTATTCAGAACTGGACCTTTTTACATTATTTCATTAGCCAAATAATAAAATTATTCAATTATACCAAAAGTTGGCACAAAACAATGCCAAAACCATGAGGTTTCCTCGTAATATAGAAGCTGACCTAAAAAGAAGGAACAGTAATTTTTATACAACTGTCTTCATTTTCTTTTGATTTTCTCTCCCCATACTACACATATGAAATATCAATTTCTGTTTGCTGCAGCTTCAGTAGTATTGCAGCACAGCAAATACTGAACACTTTAACTCCTTTGAGTCCTCAACAGTCAGCCCTTGCTTTACATTGGGATTTTCTAAGGACTACAAGACTCAAGTATTTCATTCAAGTTATTGATAGGTTCATATTTAGTGGCTACTAAAACTTTTTCTTTTTTTTATGACCATATATTTCCATATATTTGCACTATCAGCTCCTTATTATGGAGCTTCTACCTATGACCAGAGTTGTGAATTCATTCCTGCCCTTTCCCATATGCACTCAACATGTGTGCACCATGTTTTGTAACATAGATCTAATTCCTTGTAAAGCCACATCATTCTGACAGTTGTAATCATTAGAAACACAGACACTCTATGTCTTCGTCAGCAAGTGACAAGGAAAAGGACAAAGAAAAGGGAAATCCTTAAGGCTTTGAATATAAACATTACAGTACAGCTGGCAAATTCAATTTTTTCTTTGATATTCTTAGTAAATACATATGATATTTTGATATCATATTTTGATATTTGATAATGAGCATTAGGTTTTTTCTCAAAATGAGTAAAAGCATCATAATTCCCAATCCCATTCCTTTCCATGTTAACTCTTCTGTTGCTTTAAATATCATTCTCTCTTTAGTTTTTTTGTTTTCCCTGCAATTAGTAGTCTTTCATTTCTACTCACTGGTTTTATAACTTATCTGAATTCATTGTAATCTCTGTCCTGTTGACATCTGTTTTTCTGAAAGTTTACACTATTACTCAGCTGAGTGATTTCACTGACTTCACAGGGCAGAGAGAGAAGGGGTGATAGATAAGTACTCAACAGAAGCCCCAGGTGCAGATAATCACTCCACTTATCACTGTTTTCTGCCTTGTTCCCTTTACAACTCTAAAAATATTTCCAGAACCTTTATGAGCTGTCTTTGTTATGCTCTTTACAGGGAAAAAAAAAAAAAAGAAAAAGACAGTCTGAAATAAAAAAGCAGGTCATATCTTAACATTTCTAAGCCTCAGAACTTGCAGTGAGACTCAGAAATAGAAAGGGGATGCCGAGAAAGAATTCTGCTCTTTCGAGAGCTTGAATGAATGAAAAGGATACTCATCCCAAAATCTTTTAGTTGATTTATATGTTCTTTGAGTCACTGTACAAGACCAACATTCACTAAGTTGTAAATCTCAGCAAACCAGAGGTTTCCCAGAGATATTCCCAATCACACGATTCATCACCTTGGTAGACCTAAGGTCCTTCATGAAATACAACAAAAGTCTCTTGTCTCAAGACTTCATGTGTAATTTATAGAACTACAAATAAAGAAAAAAAAAACCTTGGCATCACCTTGAGCAGATTCTTTAACTAGACAGGAGCAAGAAAACTATAAAATCTACCTGCCTATCAGGATTATGTAGAATTTACTTTCAAAGAACAGAATATGAAGGAAAAAATTCTGGTCCAGAAAGCAGAAAACATTCTGTATATTACAGACCCTAATCTTATTGGATAAATTAGAATAATCTTGTCAAGAGTACATGAAGTTCTACTTCTTTCAAGTTACATCAGGAATATAGGTCCTACTGTCAAATACTTCATCCCACTGCTTCAATTACACATAAAGAACAGAAATTGTGACATCTAAGAGATTGATAATAACAAGAATGTAGTCTGAAAGTATGCATGTATAAAATCCATACACAAATGCTTTTTCACAGCAACTACTGTTTTCAGGAAGAAAGAAGGGGATCAAATCCCAAACAATGGCATCAACAGAAAGCTGAAAAAAATCACACCAGGAGACTCCTGCTCTTTTTTTTTTTTTTTTTTTTAATATTGGAAATTAACTAGTGGGTTTTTTTTCCAAATGTCTGGTTTCTCGGTTGCCTTTATCTGTTCTTTCTCAAATGAACACTTTATGGCTACAAAAGCTCCCACTCTTTGACAATGAGACTGTGTCAACATTCACTTTTGAGATAATCCTCTAATCTCCATTGATAGTCAATGGAATAAGTACCTCATCAATAAGTACCTCATTTTTTTAAGAAGCAGAGCCTAAAGTATTGTATTGGTGGCCACATCATAGGCACTGGAAGTTCAGTGGGATGAATTTCACTGTATAATTTATTGCTGTACAGTGACAAGTACTAAGACTAGAAGATAAGGATGTAATTGAGGTCCTGGAAAGACAGATTGTGTCAGAGGTTAGGACACAGACCTAGGAATGGTGAAATACTACTTCAGCTTCCTGTTCCACTCTTATGTGGTCTTGACCAAGTTATCCAGCTGCTTTAAGTTAGATTTAGCTTAATTAGTTATCTTCTCTGTAGATATCTCAGCTAGTTATCCAGACTCCCTGTGTGGTTAATAAGATGACTCATGCCCTCATCACCCAGTTCCCACTGAGGGCCTACAACAGGAATTTAGCAACTAGTTCAAGTGCAAAATTTGCATTATAAAAGTACAAACATAGGTGAAAGTAATCTTGTTCTGCAT
The DNA here is from genome assembly GCA_034509185.1 of Euphonia xanthogaster. Classification (NCBI taxonomy): domain Eukaryota; kingdom Metazoa; phylum Chordata; class Aves; order Passeriformes; family Fringillidae; genus Euphonia; species Euphonia xanthogaster. Next base: position 10,909,079 of record JAYDZK010000056.1, on the reverse strand, counting down.
TAGAGATCTGGCTAGACTATACAGACTAGATATAAAAGAGTTTCCATTTTTCCTGAATTTAAAAGTCACTTCAAAAAATGCCCAAAAAGGGAAAAAAGCACTTTGAAGCATGCTAGACCCACTATTATTTCCTTTACCATTCCCTAATGGTGTGCCTAAGTTCCTAACTGAATAATGGGTCCAGTTACATTTTCTTTCTTGCAAAGGTGCCATAAATTTACAGAATAAAAATTGTGAAATACCCAGATAACACAATAATGGAACCATATAAGTGCCTGGAAGAGATGTATCCAGCAGTACCTGTATATGATCTTCTAAAGGTGCAAAATTAAATGAAATAAATCCCCTCTACTACATCATTATGCTGAGGCTGAACATAGTAAACATTTAAGGTCAGAAATAGAAAAATGAAAAATTTAAATCTTTTATATGGATTTTTTTGACTTCTGCTAAGGCACAAGTTTGCATGTGCATGTCTAGAAAATTCAATGTGTATTTATCATCTTCCATGAAGCAAACAGTTGGGAACAAGCAGACTGGCAAGCAGATAAAGTGAACATAATCAGCTATTTTTACAAATGCCCTTTTGACTTTCATGATTCATTGATCAAATGCTGATTTTTTTCTTCCTATTTTTTATATAGGAAATTTGCACACCTCTTTAGGCTGCTTGGTTGAACCAGCTGGCAGAGATTAAAGGTTACTGAATTCTCTCTCAAATGTTATTCAAAAGAGTAATCCCAGTGCACATGGAAGAAAATAATTTTACACTAATGATTAAAGACATAGATTTGAAATCAGCTAGAGATTCTGGAACATCAGGCTAATGCCTTCCCCATCAGTTGTATTTGCAGAGTTCTAGACCCACTGATCCTGGGGCTATGGTGCCTTTCTTAAAGGGTTGAAGGGAGCAGATATGTCCTCTGGATTTTCTATTTGAGCAGGTGAATTGCTCGAGGCATCACAAGCTCTACAAATTTACCTTGCAGTTTTAGTGAATCTTTCTGGCTCACGTTACATAGGGGGGCATTCAAAGTGAAGATTAGGAATGGCTGCAAATGGATACCAAACACCAAGAGCTGCTTTTGAGCTGCTGCTTGGAAAACTTCATCTACACTCTCCAAGTGATGTCAGCAAACCACAGGCAGAACTGTTACTCAATCAGGAAATTCACCCAGTGAAGTTTAGCCACTGCAGCCACCAAAGTGTGAGACTAGACAAGCCCTTGGTTTCTCTCTCATCTTGCATTTCAAAAAGAAGAGAACTGTGGACCTGTTCTTTGGTCAGCATCAGTTATCTTTTGATGCAGAACATTCAGTGAATATTATGTTACAAACATGTAGAAAACAAACCCCTTCAAGCTAGTCATGATACATTTAATAAAAGATGATAATGTGGATTAATACATTGGATTTAGTTTTGACTTCAGTGAAAAATTGAATCTGCTAAGAGTATCAGCTTTAAAAAAGCTTATTGAATATTTTCCAAATAATCAAGTCCAGCCACCCTGCTGTTTGCATCATTGACAACCATTGCATATTAGGTATAGTACAATCTACTCATTAATAACATTCTAAACAACTCAAGATTGTACAAATTTCTAAAACATCTCAATGTTTTCTTCATATATAGCATTTTGATGTCCTGAAAAAATTCATTTAAGAAATCTATCATTCTTGAGGTTCTGCTAGCACTGTATATGACAAAAGTACTACCAATAAAAAAAGAAATATAGTAATTTAGTAACTGTCCTTTTGCCCTTTTACATCTGTCCTGTTACACGTTTACACTGGAAACCTAAACACCAACTCTCATTTCAATATACAGAATATAAAATGTTTACAAGAGAAACCCTGAAAACTTGCTGAAATGTAATCAGCAACGTGAAGTCTTTTATACAAATCCATAAGTCAATGTGCAAATCTTCACTGGTTGCTCATCATTAGCTCCTTACTTAAATGGAAATGTGTTCTAAATAATTTAACAGAGATCAAATTACCTTCCTGTCTTATACATGTGTCCCTCTACACATTTCACTTAATATTGTATGATATGTCCTGCATTTACTTTAGGGAATTATTATCCATTCCATCACTTAATGTATTAACAATCCAGATCAATTCCAAACATGCTAAAAGAGAAATATTTTAGATGCCAGCAGTATTAGGAAAACTAGAACATGAACTGGCAATCTATTTGCACAGACCTGCTTTGTACCATATATACAGAGAAGTATTTATCTCAGGACAAAAAAAAGCCCAAACCAAACCAAAACCAAAAAAGCCCCCCCAAAAAACAACAAAAAACCCCAACAAAACAAAGAAAAAAACCTTTCTATGCAAAAAATGCCAAGAAAAGGGAAATGTTCTGAAAATGCAACAGCCACACAAGAAATCTTGCATCATTATAGCAATATCCTTACAAAGAATAATCAATTTTTAAACAATTGATGAAAATAAGTCTTCATACCTCTGACCTCTGTCAATACCAATCAGCATTTACTGATCCATAGCATCTTGGAGAAGTGGCTGAATTCAAGGTAGTCCTTTTCCTGCAGAACAAACCTGCTTGTTTGCCCAAAATAATCATGTGGAGATGTTTGGCACTTGTTAATTGCCTCTAGATATAGATCAGAAAATAGAGGGCAAAAAAACCCAGTACAAACTATTCTGAACCAAACCCAAAAGTAAACACACACAAGACACGGTGTGTCAAGGTTCTACAAGTATTATCATTTAGCATTTGTACTTTAGCAGCTAGAGCTATCTGTCAAGACTCACACTATCAGATTGTTTAGGTGCATAAGTATGCATTTACAGTTTTCTATTTTTGAAACTGTTTTCCTAAACAAAAAAACCCTATCCTGCTCTGCCATCCTGAATGGCCAGAGAATAGAAAACCCAACCTAAGAGTAACATATGGCACAAATATCCTGAATAAAGGACATATTCTGACTGTCCACTTTATGCCTCATTTAGACATGTAATTTATATAATGAAATATCTGGCATTAGTGTAATCATTCAGGAAGGCCAAGTGATGTTCTCAAGTCTGACACCACTGCAGAATTCTGATGAATTGAAGCACCTATTTCTCCCCCTTGTGTTTAGACACCTTTAGAGGAAGATTTGATGCATTTAGCATATTTAATGCAGGACATATTGCATAGGAGGATACTCTACAGGAAGCTAATACAAAGCACTAGACAGGGAATTTATGCAGGTACACAGCCTCGAGCTTCTGAGATATCCTCTTCTGTATCTGGATATCCATACATACTCAAGAGTGATCATGAATTAAAAGGTAAACATGAAGTTAACTCCTTATTTTTGGCATCCTCAGGACATTCTGAATTGATCCCTGGAATGCATGGCTTCATTTTCTCCTAGGTTTTGTGCTACAGCTTAGAATTAGCATTTCAGACTTATTCCTAGGGATGCAGCAAAAGATTTGAGTAATGAGAAATACTAGATATCATACCATATCTATATTTAATTTGGTTCCACTTTTCTAGAAAATTTATACTCCCCTGCAAAATATTATTGGTAAAAATTGTAAGCATTCCTGCAATTGTTTTGCCTCTTGGTTCTGCAGAAGCTAAAAATAAAGCTTTACATTGACTTTAACAGTATTGAAGATCAAGCTTTTCACAGCATCACAGAATATTCTGAGCTGGAAAGGACCTACAAAGGTAGTTAGGTCCAACTCTTAAGTGAGTTTCCCCAACTGAGACAGAACCCACAAACTTGGCATTATTGACATGATGCTCTAACCAACTGAGCTAATCTCTTTTTGTAGGTATGCAACCAAAATAAATTCAGTTTCCTGAAACTTCCTTCATTAGCAATCATTTCTAGATGACCCATAATGATTCCCTTATAAAAAAAGCTACTACTTAAATATAGTGGAAAGTTGAGTTTAATCTGAAAGCAACAACAGTCAGGGCACTCCAAGGAAAAGGCAGATTAGTTAGCTAATAAGTCTGTCCTTCTGGAACTTTAATTCTGGAAATGCATGCAAGCTGAGAAGAGGCCACAGCTGAGGCACTTGTCAAGTCCACAGCAGATGCTGGGTTAGACTTTTGCTCTGTTTCCCAGCTGTGCACAGGATCTGAAATGCTGCCACTGGAAATGCCAAAACATCACATGTGCTGGGATATTTTTCCTTTCTATAAGAACAAATACTTGTTAAAACCATATGATTCAATCCCTTTCCATGTGAGATTTTAATATTGAAAACCCTAGCCTAGGTGAACATATTTTGAAAAAGCTTTGAAAAACGTTCAGTGATGTCCAGATTTGGCATTTTTTAAACTTTTCTTTATCTTTTATAGAAGACCACAGAATACCTCAATGTGCAGGAATGACAAAATGTCTCAATGTAGTGTAGGAGAACTAAGCCTCTTTGGAGAAGACAGGCCTAGGAAGGATCTTAAGTTCAAATTGCAACAGAGAAATATTACATCTATTTCTGACTTCTAGCAATTTGGAAGAAACAAGAAACAATTTTCCCTAAGAAGCCTATTTAGTGATCAACCAAGGTGGTGACATTTTGTCTCTAAGGACAACAACAGCAACAACTACAAGAAGAAAGCAGCAAATGACAGAATGATGAGTGAAGACACCAAGCCTTAAAAATGATGAAACAGTGATACACCAGCTGAAAGCATATTTGGGTGATAAAGGTCAAAAAAAAGGGAGAAAAAACAAAGTGAGTGAATTCCTTTTTTGGACTCTCTATAGAAAGGTAGCTTAATACAACATTGGGGTTTTTTGGTGACTACTGTGTTTTAGTGTTGTAAACTGCTCATCTTTCCTCCAAAGGATGTGTGCCAGTCATTCCAGGAAAGATTACTATCTGCCACTTTGACACATAATCATGGTATCTTAAAAAGCTAACAAATTTTTTTTTCCTTCTGTCCAAATTTCAACTAAGTGGTCAATGGTACATGATCTGTAATATTTATGAACTATTAGAACGTGACATTGTCATTGGCAATTCATTCCTTAAATCTGGCAGACATATATGAACTCTTACCACAGAATACAAGGAAAGGAATGAAAGAAAATAAACAAACTGGAATAAAAAAATTAATGGCACATGTGAGGTAGGTACTTTCCTTTACACGTGATATATAGCATAAATACATTTTACACTTGCCTTGTATTTGTGATCCTACTCTCCTGCAGTCCCAGGTCACCTGCCATGTACTGTCTTAGAGTTCCCTCTACTGGATGAGTGACTGAAGCTATTCCTTAAGAATTTTCAAAGTAAACTTTTAATTTACTTTTTACTCTGTCTGTTTACTGACCTGAAGTTCTTATGCTGAAAAACTGAAGTCTTCGCTTGGTGACATATTGAACTAGAAGACCAAACCACATATAAACAATGATAGATTTCCCTGATCTTAGAAGGAATGTATTGTTCAACTCAGTAAGTGTTCACAGTTCAATACAAAAAGTATTGCCCAGGGAATGTACTTCAAAAGAGAAGGAAATTCCAAAATCTGAAAGCCTCAGGAAAGTGTCAAGGTTTGCAATGGAAACAGTATCTTTAATGTCAGTGATATATAGGTTGTCTATATGCACAGATAATTTCTTAGTCAAAAACACAGAAAGTTATGCTGGTTTTAGTAATTGCACAAGAATTCATTGAGGTAAAAGAAAATTTAAAATCTGATTTCCTCAAAGAAATCTGCAAGTTTAATTAGGCCTAGTCTAGATGCCTTATAATATGAAGAGTAATTTCCTAGCCATGGCATTTTGCTTTTACAGTTTAAGGTTTCAGATCCTCTGCTATTACTCATCTCTTTGATCTTTAGTAGCAATTCACCACTTTCAGAACATATTGTGACAATTGTTGAACTGGAAATCAAAATAAAGAGTGCGCCAGATGACACTCCCAAGCTTTGCAGTATTCATCACTTCCTCAATCACAGTTCATTGTGCCTTATGATGGTGGATGATTTACTAAACTTGTTGGTTCTTCTGGTACCTGAATGTTGACAGTATATATCTCTATGCTGTTATGAGCATGCGTATAATTTTCAAAGGTGTATGAGAACCATAGCCACATTAGCAGGAAAAAATCCACTGTTATTAAACAGTGACAAAAGAAACATCCTGCTTTGAATATTAACTACTGGAAAACTGTAAAATACCAGGCAATAAACTGTAAAAAACCAAGGACCTTTCTAATCTCATTCTACCACTATTTTTTCATTCAGCACTGAAATTAGACAATCAAATTGAAACTAGGCTGAATTTCTATTTCATTTACTAGTTGAAATCTACTGCCTTATCTTTGGGAGTTTGAACATCATGGCCTAATTTTAGAGCTTTATGTATTTCCATGCCCAAATCTTCCATAGGAGGACGCACTCAGTTTGAATGTCAAGTATCTATGTAGAAGAGCAGAGGTGAGAAGGAACTGCACAGGAACTACACTCCAGCAAAGGAACAGTTGCAGAGCATCAGTGAGGCTGTGTCATTCCTGTGGCCTTAATGAAGAAAGGATAGATTGCTGGAGTTGAAAATAGAGATTTCTCCTCAGACTGGGTCTGCTTTTAAAATAAACATGCTGCAGCAGATTTCCAAATCCATTACAGCTGCATGTGCAAATACTGCCAAAGTAACACATTATGCTCATACCTGCAACTGAGTCAATCTCTCCTGACTAGTTATGCCACATGTGAGAGCTCATATCTTAAGAATAATTAATGAAGTATTTTGTAGGATTTTGCATTTTTAAGATCTTAAATGCAGTCCCTGTTGATAGCATGGTGGTTGTATACCTTACACAGGACCATATATTGTTTTACAGATTTTATCCATGAAAACTATTGAAGAATATTCTCCATGTGCTTGCATATGGTTTCAATAGGACAACTCACAGATTTAAGCTCAGTCTTTATTGAACTGCTTCTGCAACACTAAAACCGTAGCTAGGTTTTTAAGGATGTGTTTTGTCAGGGTTTGGTTCACCTTAAAATTAGTACAGCATGAATTAAACAACCCAGGGTTTATATTATCTGCTGAATTGATTTTACTTAGACATACCTATACTTTCAGGTGGACTAAAATTCACAGTTGTCTGTAGAGGCAATCATTTTAACATTAAAACATAAAATGCCTTATGCCTAATTAATTTTGATGCTTAAGTTTCTGAAATGAAACTATTGTCTAAAGCTAAGGATGCTGTATGTGATAAATGGCAAAAAAATGCACCAGAGAAAAAGTAGATGTATATCTAAGCTGAGTTTCCATATGCATGGATTCAGATTTGTTAGTCTAAACATTTAAATAGTAGAAAAATTGAAAAAAAAAAAGAAATTGAACAGCTGA
>JAYDZK010000056.1:10823902-10901637 GCA_034509185.1 Euphonia xanthogaster | reverse complement strand
TTTAAATAGTAGAAAAATTGAAAAAAAAAAAAAAAAAGAAATTGAACAGCTGAACCAGACACCCAAATTCACTGAATTTGCTGCTGACCTGTACTGGAGAAAGTCCTAAAACATTTGGCATCCAGTACATGCATAATCTTTGAGGCCAATGGCTCTGGCAGAAGAAACTACAACTGCATTGAAATCTCTCTTGCTCCTGGGAAATCTATGTTGTATGTAACCACAATGAGTAAATATAATTTCATGGATTGTTTGGGTAGTGTTTTATGAAACACGAACATTTTTGACATTTATTCAAAACAGGTGGTGATACACAGCCTTCTGCAATATCAGCATGAGTTTCCTCCTCCTAAATGAAATATAATGCTTTATAGTCCTCAAAATGTTATTCTTTTTCCATGTGCATTTCTAGAGAATCATTATGATGTATGACATACTGGGTTTCAATTAGACCGAGATGTGCTAGGACTGTATTAACATTTCATAGAACAACCGGATTTTGCTAATTTATTTCACACCAAACTTCCTAGCTTTAATTAGCAAAAGGAAAATATCCATTCAATTTGATTAAAGATCCCCAGGTACACTCATGTCCGTCTGAGGAAGTTCTTGTGAAGATTATGATAATGAGTAATTACCTTAGGCTAAAAGCTGTTTTTATTCCATTGTCTGGAATGAAGAACTTGAACTGTTTCCTCTCAGGAAATAAAAAAAAAGAATGAAATATTAAATTATGTTCAGACCCTGGTTGGATAGCGAAATTTACCACTGTATTTTCCCTCTACTGCTTTTCATTAAAAAAACCCCACTCTTCCATGACACATGCTCATACCCTTTCTGGTGTCTGACAGATCCCCTCTCCTGTTTGAGACTGGCAGTGATGGTGTCCCTGGAAGTGTTCACACACTCTGCAGTGACTTTTTTTTTTCCTTTTTTCTTTTACAGGCTTCACCTCTTTGATAGGTACAGACATTTTTGACCTAGATCTAAAAGGAAAGAAATTACAACTGCACCCTAACTTCTCAAGAAACATGAATACATTTCTCAGATAATAACTTTCATGGCACTGAGTTCTTATGCCAAGTCAGATGCCTTATTTAAGGTTTTATACAACTGAGAAGTACAGTCATAAAAAGGCTCTTTCAGCTGACCTTATTTCTGTCTCAAAGACTTTTAATCCCTCATTACTTAGAATGAAAAGATTAAAGAAGCCCTCACAGAAGCAAGGGTACAGTGGAGGCAGGCCCACCATCCAAGACATCCCAGGGAGGAGAGCACACCCTGGCTAGCACAGGTTGCCTACACACAGGCTGAAATACAGACGCACACCATGGTCAGCCCTGGTGTCTTGCCCATCCCAACCAGAGATCAACAATTCCCTTCTTGGTTATGCCCTTGGGCATCCTTCACACCAGAAATAAAATAGGGGAGGAATGTCTGCCTGCCTAGGCCTTGCCCTAGCGTGGTGTTTTGACAAGATTAAGTTCCCAGCTGGACTTAGGAATGCCTGGTTCAGTGGTCCAGACAAAATCTGAGTGCTACCAATAATCCTGCTTTTATTTTCTAAAGGGAATATTCTTTACCTTCCTAGCAGTGCTGGCTAGGATGCTGGAAGGAGTGTGAGAGTGTGTCTCTTGTTTGTGTGCAGGCAGGAAGAGCAGACAAGAGGTATTATCCAAAGTGCTCTTCTCACAGACAATCACTTTGGTGGTATGAAGAGTTAGTCCCCAGCTTTACACATTGTTTTCCTAACTGGTTTCATGATTTCTTATCACCATTCCTTATTATCAAGGGAGCACTCTCACATTTGAAACACTTTACCTTAAGATGGATCAAGCCATCCTTAGGGAAAATATCTAACAAGTACTTTAAGTAAAAAGAAGAGATGTGGACACTGCCCTATTCATTTTTAATGAGTTTTGCATATCATGCCAACTGAAATTATTCTGGGATGCACAGCAGGTGTTAGATAGGATAGCAGTGGGGAAAGAGCTGGATGAGAGGAAGGGGGGAGAGAGTTGTTTCTTTAAACTACTTGCTTCCAGACACTTCAATTCTTTGAAACTGTAAATATATCTAAAATTAAGGAGTCATTAAATACACACACCCTTCACTGCACTATGCAAGAACTATATACATTAGCATGTTTTTAAGAAACATGCTATCAACAGGACAGATAGAAAAAGAAATCCTAACAGTAGACTCACCTTCTCTTTGTATTGGTTCTAATTTTACTTGTCATTTAAAAAGCAAGTTATATTTCAATGTTATCAGGTCACTATCAATGTCACTTAGCTTTGCATCAGGATAAAAAATGTTCATTACTGAAACTGCTGTTTCTTCAAATGAAAATACCCTCCCCTGCAGAGATATCCTGCTGTGTCTAGTTTTCTTGAGAGCACAGAGGCTGATGAAAATGCTGCTCTTTCCACAAAGACACTTTCTGATCATCAACAGCCAAACTTGCTCATGGTGCTGAGTTTGATCACAAATAAGTGCCCATGACAACTGTGCTGCAGGGTTCAGTAGAGCTGCGACCAAAATCCTTCCATGGAAGGGCATTTTTAATGACTTGTTATAATTACAGGATTGTATTTTTTCTGAGGTGGAATGCTGATGTATTGTCTTCAATGAAGCTGACATCTCTGGTTATATTGATTCATTTAGAATAGACTCATGCCTGAGTTTACCAAAATCTGCATCTGTTTTACCTAAAGTAAAATCTCCTGTGGAAGACTGGAATTTGCAGGTCCAGTTATTTAGTTAAGTAGATGTAGACTTTTTGAAAATCTTTTAGGCAGAAAATGAAAAAGCTGCATTGTCACAGACAGAGAGAACTTACTGCATAACAAACATATCCATGGAATCAACACTTTTGACCTCAAAAAATCTTGTGTTGATTTGCCTTCTTCTGATCTAAAGGCCCCCCACTTTTCACTGCTATCTCTTATCAATGAGACATTCTTTACAAATAAAAAGAATCCAGTTCAAGTTCTGAACACTAAATTAAAACCATTTCTTTGAAAGAAGTGAGATTCTTCCACCTAATCTTGGAGAAAGAGGGAAAAGAAGAAGGATATAACAAGTAAAGACATTATATCAAAGGCATTATATCCAAAGAACTGGGCACTTTATCCCCACTTGGTTCTCTGAAGTCACCTTCACGGGTAGCTGCTACCAGACTATAACAAACAGCATCTCACTTGGGAAAAAAAAATATTTATGATTTCCATGGCAATAAACCCCTTACAATCAACCTGTGAGGAACTATAAGATATCTAGCAATTTCCTGGCTTCCAGGAAGGGCTCCTCACCAGCAGGAGGAATCATCTGTAGTTGCTGAATTTTAAGCTCTTTTAAGACACTTGATCTCTAAATAACGTATCTTCATTGAGCGAAAATGGTTCCCCCGTCTGAGAATGGGGGTAGATTTGGCAAGTCACTTCCCTTCCACTCACTGGAGGTAATTAGAAATCTGTTGGGATAAACTGGGTACCTGCCAGGTAAACTGGAATGGGAAGCTCATTAAAAAGCTTTTTGTAAAACATGCAGTCTAATTATAGCCATTGAATGAAGACTACAGGAAAACCCAAACCCCAATGCTTTGAGTAATTACCCAGAGACTTCTCATAATCTCCTTGCACCTGTGGTTTTGTTGCTCTTTGGATTATGGATTTTTTTACTGCACAGACTATGCACATGTACAGAAAAAAACACAACAGAACAGTCCAGCTTGGACTGTTGTTCTTTTGTATCATTACCCTGACTAAAATACAGTTTTAGCAAAGGAGAAGAGAAGTTTTGGGTGGTTTTGGTGAAGGTTTTTTAGGGAGGGAGGTTGTTGGGGGTTTTTGGCTTGGTTTTGATTTTTTTTTTTTTTTCCCTAAAAATTGGGTCTTTTTTGCTTGCTTTTTACAGGAATAGTAAACTGATTTTTAGGTCTTAGTAATTTTCTAAAAAGGGTCATTGATGCAAGAGAAGAGATGGACAAGAGGAGAACGCCTTTGCTACCCTGAATAGACCATTAGTGGTTATTACAGAGCATGTTAAGCAAGTTCATGTCCTTCATAACTTCATGGGTCAGTTGGCAAACTGTCTTTGAGTGCAGCTGGGGCCACACAGGTCACTTTGAAGAAAAAGTTTCTGGGGTTCAATATTCTCAGCTGGCCTCTCAAATGACCAACTACTTTCTACAGGAAAGAAAAACGTGCAGATATTACTGAGAAATTGTCAGGATATTTCATTTGATACACAAGCAGCAAGGAGCAAAAAAATCATGAATGCAATAAGTTCAGTGAAGACACGGTATCACACATAATTAGTTTTTCACCAAATACTTTTCCTTAACCATACTATAAATAAAATGTTCCTTCCACTCTTTCATTAATAAAGATCAAATGACAAGCAATCTTTGTGAATGAATTACCAGAAGGTACTGCAGCAGCCATGAAGCAATGTGTTCTGCAGGAAACAAGTAGTTCTAAGGACATCCAGATATAGCAGACCAATTGGGTATGCAAAAACCTTAATTAAAATTAGCAATAATTCCTTAGGCCATTTCCTCTTAAGTAAATATTCTGCATCTTTCACATTCCTGCATGATCTACTCTGACAGTTTTGGAAGAGTTGCTCCTTTTAACAGATTGCAATCTAACCTCAAAATAAACATTTATAAAAAGGACATTTTTAACAGAATATTTTATTTAATCTTCTAGTGGAGCCTATTAAAAACATGTTCAGTTTAAAACCACATAAAAATGACATTATTGAAGGCTTTATCTTAGGAATTAATATTTCTCATTAATTTTTCTTTCCAAAAAATTCTGTATTCCATTGTTATTCCACTGTATTCTGTTATTCCATTTGCTTTAATTAAAGTATTTTTGGTTCAAACCTGGGTTTTTTTTCCCTATTGCTCATAAGTTTTATAAATCTTGTTGCTGCTTGTTATTTTCTGCACTAGTTTATGCACAGAGATTATGATAGCACTGAATCTTATCATGAGGATGGTAGGCACCAGCCTGCAAAACTTATTTTACTATTTGAGTACAAAAAGCAAGAGCCTTGCAAACTGTCTGGTGGCATGAGTATTCTGGGATATTTCATCTAGAAGGCACTGCTATTCCCTTTAACTCTGGAGGTACCCTTTATCTCACATTTCTCTAGCAAAGTCTGATCACAGTAATCAACAGAGCGCTTTCACAATATAAACACTTTACCTCAGGAGTCATTTCAAACAGGAAAATATAAAAAGTGGTACATTCTGCTCCAGACATTTCTAGAAAACAGTAGCTTTTAACACAATTTTCACACAAAAAATATTGGGGTAAATGCCGGACCCATGCATGACTTTTAGTTTTTGTTGGGGGGCTATTTAGGAATTACTGAGAGAAGACAGTTGTCACACATGTAATTGCCCCTTTGAACAGGACTTTCTCAGAGATAGCTGAAAGCAGAATGCAAGCTGCTAAAAGCTCCCTAGAAATGTCATAGGCACACAAGAAAAGAAAAAAGGCAAAGTGCTCTCTGAGGGGAACCGTGTGTTTCCGTAAGGAAAAAAGCATCTAAAATTGCATGAGTACATCTGGAACGGACAGAGATACTGCAGCCTCCATTCAAGCTACCACTGTCAGCAGAACAAAGAGTGGGTCTGGATAATTTGGGAAGGGATCCCTCCCAGAACACCATGGAATGCCCATACCCACTGCTCCTGATTATCATCTCACCTGAAAATATCACTGCTTCTGTGACCCCATGTCACTTAAATGAAGCTTCATGCTACTTTTGATGAAGGGGAAGGGACACTTTACTAATTAGTATATATCTTGGTAATACTTGTGAACTGAGAAGGACAAAAATGGACCAGGAAGCCTTAAAAATATTATTAAATGCCGTGCCCCACTACTGGAAATATGGCAAATTATAAATAAAAGACTTCACCACACATTTTTGTCCAAGTAGCTATAACTTTGAAGAAATGCAAGAACAAAAAATTATGTCAGACACTAAGACATTTTAATATCTCAAAACCGTCAAATATTTTGTTCATTTTCCTAAGGAAGCAACTTAAAATGATACATGACTCAGTGTAGAGGAGTTTATTTATAGTTTATTAAATTCTCTTAACTTAGGAGAAAGCAAATAATGTCCCCACTCAGAACAATGTTGTCCTTTCCACATGCCCATTCCTGTTCTTACCTTTGTGACCATTTAAAAGTTTCTCACTTGTGATATTTCTATGACTGTGATTAACTAAAAACTAAGTTGAGTTCTCATTTCTAGTATAATTTTTAACTCTTCCCCCATTTCCTTGACATCCCTATTTTTAAAAATGAGGCGACAGGACAGATAGGAAGTTTTAACTTGTGATTCATCATAAAGAGAAGTTAATTAATTTATGGATACTATTCCTCACACTCAATTATTTTTCAAGGCCTGCATTTTTATTAGGATTAATTCAATACTAATTTTTCTTCTGATGTATCGTAGAATTCAGGTGTTCTAAGTCACTTAAGGCATGATAGAACTGCTTTTTTACCATCTCTTTGCTATCCTGCACCACTCTGTCATTGCTCCTATTAGTGTGCAACTGGGGTACTTGGTACACATATTCTTCTGGTTTGGGAATTTTATACACATAAGCACAGATTCACCACACCAAGAAATTTAATTTCTTTACAACAAAGAGACTCTTATCTTAGTACCGCTCTTTCACAATATTTCATGTGTTTCTGCAGCTCACTTTGTAATCAAAGGTTGCATCATGCACACAGGTTGATCATGAAACCTTTGCACGGGTGTTCATTTCATCATGATCTCCCAGGGCATCCATTTAACTCACCTTCTTTGGTCCAAGACCAGGCTACATTCCAATGGAAATCAAGAAAAGATGTACAGTTGTATCACAAGGACTGGGAGAAGTGTTTGACATGCAGTTATCTCAGATAATGCCCTTACCACACTTCTAAGTTGCTTTCTCTCTCAAGTGGAATAACTGAATTTTACATCAGTAAAATGCTCTTACATGCATTAAATTTCAAACTGTCCTGCTGCCCATTCAGTTCATATTTACTTTTCACTTTCCTGGTGACAGGATTCTCTTTATTCACATCTAGTAGACATCTTTCACTGACCTGGAAGAGACACAGTTGTTCCTCACTCAAAAAATTGCCAGTTCCCTCTGCCAGGCACTCTGCTGCATTTCAACTAGGGTTCAGATAAGAGATCAGAATATTATTGTTCTTGCAATTACTGCCCAGGTCAGTAATGGGGTCATCAGTAATTAAGATCTAGAATGCTTCTGATCATTTTTGTTTTTATTAAAATACCTAAACCTGACATCCTTCTGTTTTGGTGTAGATTACATGTTCTCACATACTTAAAATCAGGAGAGTAAGACTCACACTACTTCTAAACTTGGTGTAAATCATAAATTTCTCCTTTTAAAATGAGAGCTTTTATGTATTCTCTTCAACACTTCCAATCTCCTGGAAGGAAAAAGACAGGGCAGCATATCTGTAATTTCCGTCTGATGGATAAATTTTAATTAAAATTAAAATTAAAAAAATAAAAGCACAGGTTACCTGTAATAGGAGTATTTACTTATTTTTGAGGTATAATTAACATAATACAAAATTGAAACCTACTTTATTTTTTAAATATGCATTTTTCTATAAACAGTTTGTTTATAGCGATAAGCCAATTAATGCTTAACAACCATTTAAAACATAGAAATACACAACCATAACTATTATTGTTCTGCCCTGAACTTCATGACATGAAATGACAAACTAATTTAGAGATTTGGGTAACTGGTAATATCTACTTGATCTATTTTTTAAACATGAATGAAAAAAAATCATAATAGTACTAAAATGCAGTTATATTTCTAAAACTCAAATCAATTGTGATGATTCATGTTGGGCATATGACATTTTTGGCATTTGTTAGGCTAGAACAACTAATCTTGTATTGACAAACCTATACAGTGTACCCTCAGCAGATGGGATTTGCAGAAGAATTATTCTTTCAAATTATGCAATAATACCATCCTGTACTTAAACCAATTAAAAATCTTTTCCAGTTTCTGTAGGTGGCTAATTCAACAAGAAGTGCAGAAGAAGAACCCCACACACCAATGCTGGGGCACACCCATCCAGAAAGCAGCTGGGCAGGAGAGGACCTGAAGGACTCCAGGTGGTGGAGTCTGGACAGAGTCCTGGGCATCTGGATCCAGAAAGCCTTTCCAGAGCAGGGGCTTAGGAGGAGGTGCCCTCCATAAAGTCACTTCCAACCTCAGCCATTCTGTGATTCTGCTACTACTGACTGAGATTAAAGATGAATTTCTCATTTTCTCTGATCAGTTATTCTAAGACATTTACAGTAGCATATTGCCCTCATTGTTAAGAAGCAGCATTTCATTTCTAATCTGAATATTTCAGATTTCTATTTCCAGCAGTTGAACCTTAAACTGCTCTTTTTTTTTGCACAGACACAAAGATGGGTTACTTGGGTTTCTCTCCAGGAAAAGAGAAAACTAATTAGTGTTATTACTGGTTCTGAAATGCTCATAAAATGAATCTGTTCCCTAATTGTGTTTCCTGGCACAGAGATGCCAGCCACCACACTGAACAGATGAATGACCAATCATCTCTTTATTTTCTTCCTTAGAAAGAGTGAAAATTACAGAGAAAATTAATGCCCTTAACTTCTTTTTCAAGCAGATTATCTTGAAATTATTCCTAAATTGAAATCATAAGCAGAAGTAATTTCAAATTTTTCCAGTTGTGCCATAAGAGTCCAAACAAGGACAATTTTACATCTTTCCGGTTCAGAGATGTAAAGAATAAGCCTCTCAGTGTGGTGACATTTTCCACACCCTATAAAAGGACTGGAGGGTATCAATGGTGTGATTCCTGCCTCACCATTATTAAGTTAGCAACTTGTCCAGCAATTACCTTGACAAAGTAAAAAAGCAGAAGGATCTCACCCTCCAGTATTCCTAGTACTGGGATTATGATGAAAAACAGTATCTAAAATACACAGAGACAATGCCAGGTTGTAACTCACTCACAAACATTTTCTATCTGGCTCTAACTCACATATTTTAAGGCCCACTGAAACATCATCAAATTAAAAGCATTCTCATTAGATTCCTTTGCCATGACAACAGCTTGGAGGAGGTTGAGGAGGTTTCAGAACAATTTTATGATACAATTTTTGTGCTGTGCCATATTATTTTCATGTAACTGTAGAACATGCAGACAGGAAAATATTAAAGTGCCTGGATCTTTATAACACAGTGTATGGAAATAACAATCACCTTTCTTTTCTGTGTTGGTCTCTGCTGCATGCCAGAAGTGACCTTGATGCTGCTCTGTAGTGTTTGATTTCAGATGTGCAACTCTTATCATGGCCAGTTAACAAAGAATAGAAATTTTATAACAGACCCAATTGTCTAAATACCTCAAAGCCAAATGAATTCATTACAATAAAACAATGCTGTATTTAAATGCAAGTTGAAAAAAAAAATCTCAAAACTATGGAATTTCTTTCCTGTTAAAAGTATGAATGATTTCCATATGTGTCAACATAGAAGCAGCTATTGGATCATTGTATTTATTTGTGCTGTTTCAAATTACAAACCTTACATATATTTATGTTATTCCTCTACCTCTTTAGGAACTTATTGGAGAAATCACTTAAACTTATTGGCAGGAAACCCTGGGCATCCTGCCTCACACTTATGCAAGAGAAGGGGTTATTCCACACACATCAGTTTAGGAGCTATGACCCAATGACTTTGGGCATTTTGTGTGTTCAGTAATTGCATGATCCATTTCACACCAGGATACCATTTTTGATCATTGAAAATATTAGGAAAATAAAGCAGAGTTTGCTGTTGTTTAAACACACGGGCACCTTGAGACAAAGCTGTGGTTTCTTTTTCTGTGCTCTGAAGTCTTCTGCACCCATATGTTTGATAAATAGATGCAATGTCAGATAATTTTCTCCTTAGTGCAAGAGAAGCTTTGCATACTACCCAAACTTACTGAGTGACATAGATTAGTGGGAAATCACCACTCTTTCCAGTCAGAGAAAAATGATGTTCTCAGATTTCTTATTATGAACATTTTTTATTTGTGGCTCACAGCAAACTCTTTCTGAGTTTCAGTATGTGCTCTTTTAAAATTATAAGAAATACTATAAAGCTGTCAAGCTTCAACTGCTTGCTTTGAGGGAAGTGTTAAGTCACTGTTTTAACTGTACTGTCAGGATACAGCTCTAGTGCATGAGAAAAAACAAACAAACAAAAAAAACCCAAGGAAAAAAATCAGATTTCAAGAGTTCATAAAACTAAGACAATAACACCTGAGAACTCCATGGGTAGAAATAGAAGCTGTTGACTGTTACATAGCTGTCCACATTTAACACAGAACCTTAACAAGGGGATATCTGTGGGGGACTTTCAAGGACAGCCCTTGGCAAAATTGGCTGGATAGCAAGGGCTTTTAGGAACATCTGAGCAGGTGTTTTCTTAAAATGATCTTAAAGAAGAAGATGACCAGTAGCTGGATTAAACTAAAATGGGGAGTTAAAAGAACTTTCAAAAAAAAAGGCATCAGCTTTAAAGAAGTGTAAAACAAAAGTAGAAAAAGGCACTCCCTGTCTAATTTGGGTTCAGGTATTCAAGTGGATATGATTTTTCTCTGAGGGTCTTTGGAGAGACATCCAATTTAACCTTACCCGAGATTCTTTTGGTTTCTGACTGGACAAAAGCTGCCCATAGGACTGAGATTTAAGTAGGATACATGTGAAAATTTGACTGGCTTTTCACCTAAGGTTAGGTGAAATGAATGAAGGTCTTAATGTAGAGAATGTATAAAATAATTCTAATCCTACAGTCTTAGGAAGGAAGTCACCCAATGTTTTCAACAGCTTCTGATTTCAGTGAAATTTTTGGCTTCAATTTTAACAGAAGGCTTTTTTTTTTGAGGCATTTGCTTTCAGTGAGCAACTGAGAAGACATCAAAAATGCCATTGAAAAACATAAAAACTGTGTATATAATCTGCTGATGAACACCTTTACAGACAAAGACAAGTGTGTTACAGCTGATGCAGTGCCTGATCTCTCACCTCATACATTTCAGTCTGTATATCAGAATTTCACAAGGCTGTTGTTAAGTCGTGAGACAGTGGAGCTCCTTCTCAGAAAACCTGACAGGCTCTTAATTTTATATGTTCTGGAGGACACTGGTACAATACCAATTTAGTTTCCTTGGTTACAAACTCGTAATCATAATGTATATATTTTACCACAGCCTTATTGTGACATGCCAAAGAAAGCATGTCATTATTCAGGCTGGCAAACACTTAATAAAAACCAGCTGTACATAACTTTAGATTATTTGAATTATTTCAAGCATTCTCTTTACATTTGACTCAAAGAAAATGGCAGCAGTAAATCAGGGTATGCACAGAAGAAGTCAGGATTATATTAATTATAATTTTGGCAGTGTAATCTTTATGATCAGCTGTATACAGTGGACTTTGGAAGATGTAATAAATATCAATGTCTTGTTATGAGCTCTGTATGAAGAAAAAAGGGATTTGGTTGCACAGAAGCATCTTGATATGTTCTTCACATCTTCACTAGCAAAGAAAAAGATGTCTCACAGTTGTAACTGAAATATTTGCAGTCTCAGGCTTTCATTAGCACACAATAAGATACTTAACTCAGCTTTTTCCCTTGTTCAATTCTACCTAACAGCAAAAGGATGACAATTTCTTTTTACTTGAATATGACAAATAGATTTTGCCAATGTCTCTTTAGCTATAGGGTGTTTTCTGACATTCAAAATGGATGTCTCTGCAAAGGGCATATCTCAGAAAAGCCAGACTTAAATGGAGAGTTTACCTTCAGTTTTATAGCTTTGTAAATTTATTGCATTTGGGGAGCTATGAAAAAATGTAAAATAAGGGTTAAGTATGAGCCGTGGAGTTTGAGTGGATGTGTGTGAGAGCAGACAAACTCCATTAATTTCTACTGCAGGCAGTTTCACTTTCCATTGAACAAGAGTCAATGGAAAAAGGCACTAGTGACGTTTTTTCCATTTTTTTTTACATCTCCTTGGGGCAGGGAAGTGGTGGCGAGATGTTCATCTGAAGAATTAGCCACAAAACAGCTTTACCTGCTCTCATCTGCATGCAGTTCAGATCTTGCCTGTTTTTTAACATCAGCTCTGCTCCTTTTCTATAGGTTTCCTTCAGCCCCCTTTGGAATTAACTTAGAAATAGTTGAAGATCACTCACATAATATATACAACAGGTTCCATATAAAATGTTGAATGCAAAAATCACTACAAGTAAGGCACCGCTGGGACCCCTTTGCTACAGGGTTTCTTTTGTGTGTCCAGCCTCAGCGTAGAGAAAAATGTCCTGAAGAAGAATCAATTGTAATGCAGTTTCCTTCATATATACTTCAAAGTGAATTAAGTTACCTTGATGATTTGCTGTATAAAAGATTTTAACTTTGGAAAAAACTAGCTTTGTCAAAGGTTTTAAAACACCAGCTGCAGGAAAAGATGAAAATTTACAAAGGAAAAGTGAAATTAGCATAATGAATGCAAGAGGTGAATAAACAGAATAGTGACCCTGGAAGGGAACTCCGACTTTATGTACCTAGACATCTGTGTTTAAAATGCTTATTTGGCCTGTGTTTATGAATGTTGAAAAGAACATTTTTTCCCAGGGTAGATGTCAGAATAGATCAAATGCGTGGCTTGGAATACACTCAGAAATAGATCAAAGCAAAACCACAGCTCTGCAGTGGTGCAGCCTTGTTGGCCACAAGTGAGACCAAAATACCATTAGGGTTCCCATCTCTATTTAATGGGATGCGACCAAAGAAATATTTTGGTACTGCCGGAAGCAGTGCTCACTGAAATCTGGAATCCCAAAATGATGTTTTGAGGGAAAGGATTATTATGGTAGTGGTAAGCAAAATATAAAGAAAGGAAAGTCCTAGTAGTGTCTGATATGTAAAGCTAGTTACATTAAGAAGGCAGGTTGTGAATATGGTATTCATGACAAGTCCAAAGCTGGTAATAAATAAATAAATTTCACACATATTAACATTTACATAGACAAGAAGTTTTGTAAGCAAATCTACTCATTAGATGTTTGCATCCTCTTAGTTGTGTGACTTGGAAGAAAATTTCTATTACCTAAAAAGTCTAGTTCCTTGGGTGAGCTGTAGAAAAAGGTCAATGTGAAATGCTTACACCCAGGTGAAAAATATAGCAGCTTTTAGACCTGCTTGTATTGAGAGGATTATACTGTGACTTAGGCTGGGTGTCCCTTAAAGCAATGAAGGGATGATCTGGGGCTCCTTCAGGAACATGGAAAAATCTGAGGGAGAGAGAGAAGAGAATAAGGGAAATGAGAAGACAATAATATGTAGGTTCCAGTTTGGAAAGTGAGAAAGGAGATTGCACTTTTCTTTCTATGCATAAATAGAAAGAATGCTGCAATGATAGCAGCTGCCATTGGTGTCACTGCCATTGGTGGGTGATAACAGAGACAGATAGTCTGGAAATTACTGCCTAACTCTGTGAGTATCTTTTTGAAGCTATATAAAAGACACACACTATTTAAAGACCATTAGAAGGCCCCCTGGATAGCTTTTAAAGAAATTTAAAATGTTTTCATTTGAAAGACTTTCATAAATGGAGGTATTATTTTTGGAAATTTTTTGTAATAATTGAGAAATTCTAAAATCTCAAATCAGAAAAGCATCATCAATATAAAAGCTACAATGAGATTAAATAGGTGTGACATTGCTGATTTTCTAGATTGGTTTTCTTGGTAAAAATCTAGGATGCCACAATACATCCAAAAGTTACTATTCAAAGATACAGAAATTTAACAGAATGGTCTAATGTGTATAGCTGTAATTGAGAATCAATGCTGCCACTTTCTCATAAGACAGAATGCAGAATTTCCTGTGAATAGATTCTGCAGTCAAGCCCATTTCTTGATGTAACTAGGGTTCTTTTGCACTCAAAAGAGGTTAGCATCCACTTTGTGCCAATGTAAAGTCTTCCCAAAAGTAATATTGAGAAATTAATGTTTTTGATGGCAGGTAACAATGTAACCAACACAGAAGTGATTTTTGAAAATAAATATAAAACCCAAAGGCTTTTAATTTTCAATAACCAGAAACAGAGTTACAGAGTTTGAAATTAGAAAGTTTTACTACTGAGACCCCTATATTAGAACCAAAGGTAAATGTCAACTAGTGAATGGGATTCAAGTTTGATTTTGTTGTAACTATTTAGCCAATCTAGAAAGTTTTAAGCTTCTAAAGATACAATAAACTAAATATAGATTTTTATTTTTTTTTTGGTAACAACAGTCTTCTTTACTGCAACAATTTGGTCAAAACTATCTAATTTCTCATAAGCAACAACTCTTATCCCACTTCTTTTCCTCCTGCAGAGTTTGGAGTGATTCCTGGCTCCTCACGTGAGCCATACAGGACCAGGACATGCCATGTCCTGCCGTAAGGACGTGTCTGAGCACCTCTGACTAAGTTCATGGACATTTCTTGGTAAGGAACACTGGGCAGTACTGCTGCTTGGATAAAACTCATTGAAAGCTCAGTTCACACTGAGAGACAAAAATGTCTCTCATTTTTAAAAGGATATCACTGCAATGTGTTTCTGAGCTGCCCCATCACTCACAATGCACCTCAAATGCTTCTGAGTTTAGGAGAAACCCCAGAGAAATGTCTGGGATTAAAAGAGCATAATCCACATCAGCTGACAGCAGCAAATTTAAGTTTTTTTATTCTCATTTGACATTGCTCCACTGTATTTCTTTAAAGAATGCTACTGATGTTTCCAGCTGATACCTAAATGCCTGCTTGTCACAAAGATCAGGAACTAGTTCTCCCATATGTTATGAATTATTTCATGACTTACATTACCTTTACAGACCTGCTGTAAATAAACAACATAATCTCAATTTTATGAACACTGGGCTAGATATGGTCTTAGCAAGGTTTCACTTTTTCAGAATCTTTATTTATCTTTGTTTTCTGTATCACTCAAGGTTTTGCAGCTGCCAACACGTATTTAATTATTTTTCTTTCCTCCAACAACATCAGAATGATTGCATAAGACTAATTACCAATATGTAAAACTGCAAATTTATGGGAAGAAATTCTCTCTGTGAATGCCAAGTAAATTTTTTCTTTTGATATTTAAAGCAATACTGAGTTTTCCATTAAGAGGTTGTTCCAGTCTTCACATTTACTGAAAGCTGTAGTTATTTTACAGAAAAGCAAGCATGATTTTTTTTTCCAGCGTACTGTTTAGCAGGAGTAGTAAAATAAAAATAAACAAAAGAAAAAAGAAACAAAGTAAGATAAAAGTCTATTTTTTTAAACACCCCCCCCCCCCTTAAGATGTTATTATTTTCTGCAAGGGAAAAAAATTAAACAATGTTTTATGACTATCTCTACACTGCAACTTATGACAGAAGAAAATTACAACACTTATAAACCACAGCACTAAAAATTAGAAAATGTCAGTTTAGCAGTTTTAATTCATGTTCTTTCTTATTTCTATTATAATGAAATCTTTAATAATCCTGCCACATTACTCTCCCCACAGCTTTGCCACTTCAATCAGTCTTGTGAAAAAACAACCTCTTATTTTCATTTACTGTAGAGAGCCCTGTGCTCCCCTTGTCCATCTTCCCTGCTGCTTTCTCTGAGCCCATCATCACTGTGCAGCCTCATCTCACACCTTCCTAGTTCTTAGTCCTTATGCAGAAAACCAGTGTGAATAAACATTAAAAAAGAAAGAAAGAAAGAAAAACAAACAACAAAACAGCAAAACCAGCATGAAAAAACCTCTGTCTCTCTGCAGTATGTCCCATTCTTTCTTTTAAGAAAATAGATATCCCTTGCCTGTGTGAACAGTGCTGGCTCAGGGTCTTACTGCTCTGCTTCTGTTTTCAGAAGCACATGTGGGCTAAAATGGCCCCATCAAAATAACTTTTATGAAAATGAGACCACACAATTTCAGTTTTCCAAATTGCCCCTGATTGTGATCAGAGCACCTGGGTTTAGCTGTGAAGCCTGCACCAATTTTGCAAAGGGAAGAATAGGTAGATCCTCAATTACAGTTGCACTCAGGCATGCTATTGCTTACAATAGTGCTTAAGCCACAACGTGACATTTATTCTCAGAGGTAAAGGTCAAAGAAATAAATAAGAAGCGACAAAAACGACCCTGGCAAAGGTGTCCCTTCCTAGGCAGCAATTATGACAATCTGCACCATGCTGCAAAATTAGCCTGCAAAGTGAATTATTTCAAAAACATAAAAATGAATGAAAACAGTTCTCTTAATTTAAATCTTAGGGTGACCACTGGGGTTTGGGCTTCTTTGGTTTGTTTTTTAAACTATGCAAATGGCAATAACTACATTATTTCAAGAAAACAATAAAGCTACTCCTGCTTTTCAGATTTGCAACCTTTTACAGTTCTATGATTAAACTTTTAGCTAATTTCTTTTGTAATTCAGGAGAACAAAGCAATTTACAAGTCTCTACAGGAAAATGCTACAAAATTTTAATTATTTTGAAATTTCAGGAACATACTTAGCTCAACATTGAACAAAGCTAGTTGTGCCAATCTACATCAGTAGCACCCAGAGAGCTGTTAGCATTCAGTAATCATTTGGAAAAGGAACTTGATGTTTCCTGGCTATCCTAAGAAGGTTAAAGCCTGAAACTGTGCTAATTTCTAAAAATCCTCAACAGTAATGATTGACATCAGCAGAGAAATTGCTGCTGGTGTGTATTCAGACAACTGGAAACTCTTAAGAGTAATAAATAAAAATTCATTGTACAAAATAAGTTGAATAAGAGGATGAGAAGAGTTCTACCTGAGATCTAACGCAGCTGTTACAGCAGGAAGGCACAGTTTCTGACCCTCCCAAGTCCCCTGCTCCACCAAAGTCTTTGTGAGCACTACACTTTAGACCTTGACCTTCCAAGGTGCTGTGGGTGGCCCCCAAGAGCACATGGATCCCTTCCCATCTGCAATCCATGCAGGCATTGCATTGTCCCAACATGCAGGAATGCAACAACTGCATAACTCCAGGCAGTACCGACAGGGAACAGCATATATCATCATTAATGTAACATTTTCTTAGATTGAAGCACTGGGGGATAAATAGAAAATTCAGCCTTTTTAAAAAGAAATAGAATTGTTAGGCACACTTTAGTTGTCATGCACTGAATTTTCATTTGAGTAATGCAATTTAGGAGAAAAAAATAAAACAGATGAAACAGAAAAGAATATTAAGTAGTTAAGAAGGGGTTTATCTGATTGCCAAGCCCTTTTCTTTGCATTCATGTAAAATAGACTGCTTCCTCAAATCACCAAACTGTTCTAATAATAATTATTTTTACTTTTCTGGCATTACTCATCTGAAAAACCTTACAGATCCTGACCCACCATTCAAGTGTTAGCCATGTACAATACATGACAGCAGGATTCTACACAATCAGCAGTATTATTGCAGCATTTCTGGATACAGGGACATTTAGACAACCAAATCCTTGCCTCTGTGGACAGCAAACAATCTGAGATTCTTAGCAGAATGGCACTGGTACCTGCAGAGAATGAACAGGCAAGTCATGCTCATGTGCTGGCCATGAAGTGAGAGCAGACTGATTATCAATATCAATACTCTTCTCTCCCCTGTGCTACAGCAGAACTTACTGAGGAGCTGGAGGGTGAGGGGAAGGTGAGGGTGAACTCTTTACTGCTACTCTCTTTCACACTTTAGGGCTGTGACTGTTCTCTTCTGCTCAAGCTTTTTAGAAAGAAGAGTAGTATTTGGCCCAGATTTAACAAAGCAGTGGGCCAGAATCCCAAATCTGATAAGGACAATGAGAAGAAACCCAAAACTCTGACTCCTAATATTTTAAGTAATTCAACATAGAACGTGAAAAAAACCAACCCCAGAACAAAAGCAAAAAAAAAAAAAAAAAAAAACAAAAAACAAAAAAACCAAACAAAACCCCAAATCATACCAAAACTGACCACCACAACAAAATCCCAAACCACTAAAAAAACAAACC
This sequence comes from Euphonia xanthogaster, assembly GCA_034509185.1. Classification (NCBI taxonomy): domain Eukaryota; kingdom Metazoa; phylum Chordata; class Aves; order Passeriformes; family Fringillidae; genus Euphonia; species Euphonia xanthogaster. The sequence goes on along the minus strand of JAYDZK010000056.1, from coordinate 10,883,478 downwards.
AACAAACAAAACCAATAACAACAAAAAACCCACCAAAACAAAACACTCAAACCCCCAAAACCACTTCAAAAAATCTGTGTGTGCTCAGAGACATATATTGCATATTACTCTGATATAACACTGCAGAATATTTGCCAAGTTGCTGTGGTATTCTTCAGCTTCCAGAAGTGAAAATTGGGCTATATCGTTCAGAATGAGTTTGCCTATGTTGAACTTGGAAGCACATGCCATTGGTAAATAGGCTTGGAAGTACACTTCTGTAGGAGATGGATGGAGTAGTGGAGATGAAAAAATGGAACATTTAGCTACATCATCAGTTTTTATAAGTGAGGTGAAGGGAAAGAAATTCGTTCCCCCCAGCTCAGAGGGTCACTATTTTCCATTCATCTCCATCTGTGTTTCCTGGCACAGACACAGCCATCACCTTGAAATGCTCAGGACTGTGCATTGTTACTGAGGACACTCCATACTTGCCCAGAAAACTGTGTTCCCACATTTTCTCTGGTGTGTCTTTGGGGTATGAAAGGAGAACTGGGATATGAAGGGAGACTACAGCACCATATGGAGTATTGCATGGAGACAGATTTCCCTGTCTGTCACATGCTGCAGCAGTGCACAATACTGCCTGAACAGGGACAGTAGACAACCATGGGGAAGAGAGCAGCTCTGCACAGTGAGCTACATACAGGGTTTGTACCAAAAAACCAGACCTACACATTTTAAATGTTCCTTTCTCTCGCTAAAATCCCCCTTCTCTTCTCTTTCTGCACTGATATGGCACTAAATTAGAAGCACTTCCTGTAAACCTATTTAAAACACCTCTGCTGGACCACATAACAGGAAGATATTTTCTATGTTGTGCCATGATCTGCCCCAGAATAAAAGTGGAGTGGAAGAACACAGAGACAGAGCACTACAGACCCTCCTGTGAATGACTTCTGGAATAATCAGGTTGAGTCTAGTTTCTGTATTCACTGTTTCTTACTTCTGTGTACTCTTACACCCTTATTAATCCTTCTGTCCAGGAATATGATGTGCTTTGTGCTTGAGTTTAATGGACCTGAAGACATTGATTTGTTCAAGCTTTAGCTTTGAAAGATTGTTAGTGTTGTGCAGATCACATCTTTATAGGGCCCACATGGAATTATATAATGAAAGAAAATCAAGCTGCTATAAACCTCACTGTACTATCTGGGGAAGAGGTGCATTATTTTCTAACCTGCAGAAAGCTAAGGCCTGTAATAATTTAACAAAACTCTACAAGAGACACAGAGAATGAAATTAATTCTCACTTCAACTCAATGAAAGTTCAAGATGATATTTCACTTGAACAGTAAAAATTGTGCTCCAAGTTATGACTGTTTCTCTGTACACTTCCTATGTAATTTTCCTTATGTTCTTAACCAGTGGGTTAAAGTCATCCCTCAAGCGACTTACAGTTCATTTTCACAGCCAAGCTAAAGCAGAAGCTTTCTTCCTTCCCTTAAGAATGGTCAGAACAGAAATGTGTACAAAAACAGTAATCACATAAGAAAAGGTATCAAGAAATGAAATGCAAAGCCTTTTCTTTTGAACTGCATGTATATTTTTAACTGGATTTAAGGTGATCTTCAGTCTAAACCAATGATCTGGTTTCAGATTGAGTATTAACAAAAGGAGGGAAACTGTAGAAAGTTTTCAATTTATCACACAAACTTTAAAAATTTACCTTCTACAGTGATCTTTGGTATTCCCTCCACCACCCAAATGGCTTCACAGATGACTGCCTACTGTCTGATACTGTGTCGTGTACCCTGAGGCCTGTCAGGTGTCACTCCATGGGAGGATAGGAGGTGCATTTTTTGTCACTCCATGGGAGGATAGGAGGTGCATTGTTTGGTCAGAGTTTACTGTCTCTACAAATCCATCATCATACTTTTAAAACTCTTAAAACCTCTGCCTAGTCTTTGGTAACAGTTTATGAGAGCAAACATTTGCAAAGCAGAGAAAAAACCTCCAGTTATTGCACTTTACATTGCAGTTTATGACATAATGTGTCCTCAACAATGGCAACAATGTCATGATCCTCAGAAAACTCTTGCCTGGGCCAGAGAGCATGATCTGGCCTCTGGTCATAACACAGTTAAACACACGCCCTCAGCAACCCTCCATGTTTCCAAACTCAGTAAAAATTACCATTAGAAGAGAGCACTGACTAATGAACTGGCTCGTGGTTAACTTTGCATCAACCAGGACCCCGGGTCCCTTTCTGTGGCACTGCTTTCCATCATCTCGTTTCCAGTCCGTCTGTTCATCCAGGGCTGCCCCATCCCAGGTGCAGATTCTGTCACCTTCCCTTGTTGAACAAACCCTTCTGCTTTGTTTCTCCATTTTCCTTTATGTTCATCTTTCAAGCTTCCTTGTTTTGTAGAAGAGAGGACTTAAATCAGAAGCCTTTTCCTTTTTCAAAAATAAACCTTTAATCTTTATTCAGAATTTTCTTTTATGATGCTAATGGAGGATTATACAAGAACTAACATTTTCTCATGTTTATTATTGTTGCTCAAATCTCCTACATTTAAGAAAGAGGGACAAAGAGAGACAATATAATTGCATCTTGCAGAAGCCTTCTCTTTTCTTTTAGACTTTGCTGCTTTTTCAGAATTTTAAAAGAATATAATAGAGTAGGAATTATTTTACAGAAAAAAATTTTCACAATTTAGAGCTTGGATACTTTCCTCAACTGTGTAGGGAAAAATGCTCATAGAAACACAGTGCCATGTGGACTTCTAGCATTTTTTTTAATGTGAAAGCTAGTGGAAGCAAGGTCACGACTGAATCCCTCAAATATCCTGTTTTTTTTTCCACTTGATTTCTCCAGTTAAGACTGAACAGTTCTGGTCCAGGACAGAAATAACCCTGTATCTTACTCTGAAGATTCTGAAAATTAAAGCTCCCTGCAAAAACCTACCAGACATGCCAGAGCTAGTTGAAGCAAATAGAGAAGGAAAAGGAGTAATGAGTAATTAGATGCTCTCTTTTTGTGAAGATGATGAAAGAAAGGATTTTTTCCAAAATTTATCGCTTTCTTTCAGGACATTGCATTACAAAGTACAAAAACAGAACAACAACTATTCCCTGACAGTTTACAGTCCAGATTACTAAATTGTTTCTGGCTGCAAGTATCATGTTTCTGACTCAGTGCAATTTTAACTGTGTATTTAAATAATAGTTTGTTGGTGCCCAACTCTTAATACAAGTAGAGATGCATTTGCAGTGTAGATAAAAGTGACTAATGATCTCATGGCAAGTTTTGAAGCTTTATAGGAAATAATCATTAGTTTTGAAGTGCACAAATATAAGCTAAAGATTAGATAATATATAATACAGCTAGCTTCCTTCTACACGATATACAAGGGGGAATAATTTTTGGTAATTGATGGGGAAATTCACACTTCACATATTCCTTGAATGAAACCCTGGATAGTAGAATGACTCACTACTCAGCTGTTCCTTTCACCATGTCCTCACAGGACTCAGAAGAGAGAAAAAGAGAAATTTGAAACCAGCCTGATTTTTATCCTATTCTTGAGAAGGTAGCTGCACTAGCTTATCTAGAGGACATAAACCTTGAAGTATATTTGGGAATATGCCTTGCTTATTGTATGAACAAAAGTTACAAAGGTCCAAAGCATCAGCTTTGGTTAAAGCTACCTTCTGGAACCTGTGTAAAACCTACAGCCTGGAGTCATAAGCTCCCTTTCCCTGATCAGTTATGGCAGGCTCAGAGTCAGACACCAAACCACAAGCAGGGAGTGAGCCAGGGTTTAGAAATATGGAGCCAACCATGTGCAGAGGCTCAGCACTGCTCAGCATCTTGGTGAGAGTCAAAGCAGGACATTTCTAAGGGAACAAGAGAATTTTCTTACAGATGCTGCTACTACAAGGATATTGTATATAAAAGTGACTTCTACTTAAGAAAGGAAATCTTGCCAAATCACCATTTTGAGTGCCCCCATAGCATACAACTGCCAATGAATTAAAGGTAATTGAACGACAGCCTGTTCTCTGGGTTCTAAGAGCTCTTCAAGAAGGAGGACAATGCAATGTGCATTTCCCAATTAAATGAAGTGTTCTGTGAAATGAATGAATCGTAACAGGGCAGAACTTTACTGCAAGACTTCTGACACACCTGTGATCAGGAAGGCCTCCACAGATTCTTCTGCAGAAAAAAAAAATCAATTTTTGCAAGAAGGGGTATAATGGTTTTGATTTAAAACTTTAGGGGGAAAAAAAAGACATTTTTAGGTTTCTCTGCCATAGCAGTACCATGATGAAAAAGAAAGCTCAATAACCAGTCAAAATCAAAAGTTGGAATCAGAAATTCCATGTAAGTTAAAGTGAGTGCTGGTGTGCATTTTGTCATTAGCTAAAGGCCACTACAACACATGTAGAGACTGCACCTTGAGCAGCCTAGAATGAATTTCGTGCTTTCCTACATACAAAACAAACCACTATTTTTGTAACCAGTGTGAAAATATCTTAGCAACAGGTATAAGAGGTATTAGTGATTAGTTTCAACAAAGAGACATTGATAAAGTAGCAAATAATAATAACAAATGTAATTTACTTTGAAATTTAGTACTAAGAAAATCTGGTCTCTTAACTGAAAAGCATAGTGTTTTCTAGACCCTGTAATATATGTCCATGCAAGCTTTTAAAATTCAAAGACAAGAATTTAAAAGCCAAAATTACAACACTGTTCTGCATTTAAATCCAAATCCTTGCTTTCATTTGAAATGCAGAGATCTGGAACCTCTGCATTATCCTAATTGTTTTTTTTCTAACCAAAAAATATATTTCTGCCATCTCCACAGCAAGAAAGTTTCTCTGTTCAGACTGAATGGAATAAATTTGACATAATTATTTGAATAATCCATAATAGATTGATAGCTAGTCAAGAGGTTGATATGTTAATAACAGTAAAACATTAGAAAAAGAAAAATGTATTAGGTAGAATCAAAACCTGGACATAAATCAGAAATATAAAGTTTTGACAAACTGTCATGGGTCAAAACCACGACACTAGTATCCTCAGGATACAGGAAAATAAAAAGAAAAGGACTTGCAGAAAAGGAGTTTCCTCATAACAGTTTTTCAGCCAGTAAATTACAAATTAATCTCACCCCTATTGATGAAACCAAAGTTTTATTCATTCTTCAGGTCTTAAGGACCTCTTCAGGTGTTACAGCACCTCTGTAACCTTCATTCTCTAGTGTTTTTTTCTTCTCACAGGGATTTATTCTAGCCAGGGTACTTTTGAATCTAAAACATGGTGCCAATAGAGACACTTGTCCATTGACCTGAGCTTATCATGCACAGAAGATTGAAATTCTTTCTTTTTTTGTAAGAAACAGAAAATATGTAAAAAGGTGTGCCTTCGTCTCTACAGGCGGGAAAATCTTAAATCTTGAAAAAGCATCTAAAGTTGTACGGTCTCATAAATATAGTTAGTGACCTTTCTGAATGAAGGGAGTGATGGCACAGAGCAGGGTGTCCAAACAAACCAGGAAGGACCTGGGCTCCAGCTGGTGTGAGAAGACTGCTGAGCTGCAGGCGCACATCAGAGACATAAATGTGAGAAGTTGGTTGCTTGGTGAACTTGGCCAAGTGCTTACCAACTCACATAAATTTCTCAGTAGGCACCAGATGATCTGTTCATGATCCATCATCACTTCCACTCATTTCCTTTTGGTATGGTTGTAGATGAAAGCCCCAGAAGAGAAAAAACCAAAAGAAGCACATCCTCCCAAAACTGATATTGGACCTTTTTGTTCAATGATGCAAATACAGATTTAGTAGTTCAACTGGTCATTCAATTCAGAATATTGATTCTTTCACACAACTCTTTTTTTTGTTGATATTGTTCTGAATTTCTAAGGGCAGCTATTGGTGTTCCATGTTCACTGTTCAGTTGTTCTTCAGTTAAAAATCACCAAGTCTCTGACAGTTTATCTTAACCAGACCGAGAGAAAACACAGATATTTACAGTATCTCAGCTTACCTTAAGAAAAAAAAAATCAATTTTTTACCTATTTGACTGCAGATGGAAACTAAATTTACCTAGTGGATATATTTTAAAATCTTTTAACATGAAAAGGCAATTTGGAAAGATCATGTAGGAAAAAAAATGCTTTAGAAATCACAGGAAGCTTACATTCAAACATGCTGCAAATTCTGTTCATCATATTTGTAATTCTTAAATTTCTAAGATGCTTTGCTTATTTAAGGAGAAAGTTCAGTAGCATATCTAAGCCCTTCAGGCTTGAGAAGCCTACAGTCATAGGGAGATACAACCTCTACACAAACTTCCAGCTGCTTTAGGCTACTAAAGAACTATGACTTGTACTTGTGAAATAAGTTATTTGTGGCCTCTTCTACTGTTTGTTACTCTTGTTCTGTTGAGGCAAGGTGCTTCACCAGATTCACACTACTGCCCTTCTAGTTTGCTGCTAATAATCAATAAGATTAGGGCTATCATCAAAACTCATCTAAAAATACCACTATCCTTTACCCTATCCCCAGTTTAAATATACACTTACTGATTCCTGGGGACAATAAGCAAAACTGTTGTAACTAAACTCTCATCTGGAGTTATGCATGTACTATATCACATGTAAATAATTCCAGACAGATGTGATGAGCAACCCGAGATGCTTCACACAGTCTTTAAATACATGCCAGGCAACATCAGTGAAGAAAGATATGTGATAATATGTGATACGCCTTTGTAGGAAAGAAGCTTTAGAAAGATTGGGTTTGCAATTTCAGAGCATTGTCTTATCCTTTTTTTCACTGCTAAACCTTTAGTGAGTTGAGTGGTATTGTATCAACTTTTGAGTTGGCAGGACATCAGATTACCTGTTAGAAAAATAATTTATACTGGCACTCTTTTACAAAAAAATTACTGATTTTGGATGATTTGGCTTTTAAAATGGGAGAAAAGCATGGTATTTAAAAGAGCAGAAAGGAGGGAATAAGGGAATTGGAAGAATGGGAGTAGGGGACATCAGGCTCAATGTCCTGCTGATGTGATTTGGGTGCAAAAATGTCTGAGAAACAGAACTGTTGTAACTGTACAGCCAATGAAAGCATCCTAATGTCTTCATACAACCTGTATGGAACATTTAAGTTACAATCTCAGAAGAGGTACACAACTACTCCATTTTCAACTGTTCTCACTTCCTACTATAGTTATACCACACCAGACACATTCCTTCCCCCTTCTTCTTGAACTGCACTTATTTTCTTTGCATACATGTAATTTTAAGGTGAGTACTTAGTCACTGAATACCTGAAAGCTGATGTCCTCAATATGTAGAACTGAGAAATTTCTGAGGAAAAAACCCAGAAATCATGTACATTTTCTCTGTCGTGACTAACAGACAGTGTAGCATTTTCCATCAGTGCTGTTATTTGTAGATATAGTCTGGACATCTGTTTACCCTAGACCTTAAATTTTAATTTTTTTCCCCTGGTTTTATTTCTATCTACTTCCTGCTGAAGGCGATGCAGTGCCTGCAGCCCAAAGATGCTCTGAGCACAGGCAATGCTTTGTACAAACTGATGAAGAACAAGCTGACTCCGGCCTTTACCACCCTCCTCTGAAACAGACAAAGGGTCTCATAAACTAACATGAAAACTCAATACAAAGATGTATAAGCCAAATTATTTTGACCAGGAATTCCTAGTGCCCTCAGAAAAACAGTTCATTGTCCCATGTGCATTTTCAGTGGGTAATTAGGAATAGAGAATGCTGCAGTGGAAAAGAAAGCAAACTCCACAGGCAACAGTTTAACCACCACTCCACCTCATGCAGGACATTTTAGGCATTGTTGGTGCTCTGTTGTTTTTTGTCACCTGCTCTTTTCCTCTTGTATTTAGGCTGTCTGTTGTTGGAAGCAGTGACAACTCTCTCATCTTCTGGAACACGTGGCTGTGCTGCAAACAGCACAGTGGGGCCCTTGTCTCACAAAATTACCTGAGCTTGCTTGAGATGCCAACGGCTTCACTTTAAGTGCACTTTGGAGATGTGCTCCATGAGATACACAACAAGAACATTTTTAAGAGCTCTGCATTGCTCTATTCTGAACCATCAAAGTCTAAGCAATAGCTAACACTGGAAGAATAATGTAGTCATTAAAGCTAGGTACTGTTATTTCCAGTGATGCAGACATTTCTTGGCAGTATGGTATGCTAAGCACAGGTTATTTTATCCTAGCAATAGCTCCATATGACGTCAAACTGGCAGCTCTTTCACTGACAATACCTCTTGTAAGATACTTTTGACATGAACAAACTTGTAAGAAAAATATATTATACCATTGGCAAGTCTGTTTCACACATTTCCATTTCAATTTTCTTGGCTATATACTTTTTATAAGAAGAAAAAAAAACATTTTTCAAAAAAGATTTGAAAGGCTTCATATTTGTCCAAATATGCATTAGTCAGGTATAGGTCACAACCTTATCCAGAGCAGCAGGACTATTCACAGAGAACTTCTGAGTTTGGGCTACCCTCAACCAATACAGAGTTATTGCCCACTTGAATTCTGCAACTCTTTCCTCAGCTTGGAAATTAGAAGCCTCATATGAAAACCTAAGTATGTAACATGGATTTAATTCTGTATTTACTAATTATTGTGACCAAAATAAAAGGTATTAGAAGAAATACAAACTATGATAACACCTACCATCAGGAGAGGAAAGTCTTACACACTCCCAGAAGTTCTTTATTTCTGATTGGTACCCATGAAGTAGATTATGAATGACTAAGGTTTGCCAATATATTGCACTTCTTGGACAGAGGGAATGACCTTGTTTGTTTTGCACTGTTTTACAGATGGAGATTTCTTCAGGTCTGAAAGTGTGAATTTCCCTGCAGCTTCAAGATCATATTTTATTGACTTTAGTATCACCAAAGTATAACCTAATGGCTCTACTTTCCCTAATATGATAAATAAAACCAATACCCAGAAAAAAAAAAAAGTATCACTGCATCTACTTTGTCTTCTGGGAAGAGGACTAGACAACAAACATAGGCATGCTGTAAGATATAACATTTCAACAGTACACAGACAACATGGCAGCATATGGGTTAAATTTATATACAGACCAGACTATACTAAAATACAATAGAACAAAACTATATTTGAAAATGAGGATCTTATTTATGTTGACTCGTAATAACCTAAATCTAAATATTTACAAAAGATGGAAAAATATAAGTCACAGTGGAAGTGACTTTTTAAGTATTCATAGGTGTCATATTTGCAGTGAAATGTTAATTATATTCATCTAACACAGAGCACCAATGACATTGACTGGAAAGCTGAGAAAAAGGAGGATTTGGGATGTGGGAAACTGCTGCTCATACTGATTCCATTTCTTACCCCTGGTCACTCATATACAACATATGGCTCAGTTAAAAACTTAGTGGTTTTTTTCCTATGCTGATGATAAATGTCATAAATAAAACATCCTTCCTCCAGTTTCTGTGCTAAGGGTAACACTGCAATATCCACTACTGTAAGGCTGAGCCACATACCCAGTCCTCACTATTCCTACATCATTCCTTTTTATTCTAAACTGAAAGACTAGGAAGGAAGTTTCCTCATCCTCATAATGTTTTTAAAGCTATTTTTTCCCCATTTTCACCGTGAAGAAAGCATTCCTGGGCTGCATCCTCCTACATCTTCCAGCAGGATAGACCACCTGAGCTACTGTCAATTTGAAGTTATATCCCAGAGGATAACAACGAGCTTCTCTTCCAATTAATGGATGACTTTTTACTTTTATGAATCAGCTCGTCCTTGACTTTTTATAGTGCTGTTAAATTACAATGTTTTCCACTGTCATTTCGCATTCCCTGTCTGGAAAGGAAGCACACACTGATTCTATTTTCAACAACAGCTACCCTGTTTTGCCAGCTCTTAAAGAAATGGAATTTGCAATTGCTGGAAAGGACATATCAAAGGAGATAGGTCTGGCCATGAGTGTCACTACCAAAACTGCTTTCCTGTGATTTACTCTCCTCAAAGCTTTATTCTTGAGATGACACAGAGCTAGAGCCACCTCTTCTCACCTTAGGGAAGACTGGAAAGCTGCTTGCCCACGTGGCAACTGCAGTTTGCCGAGAGCACTACCAAGCACAAGGTGCAGCATGACTCAGGTGGTGTCTGCCTATAGCATTCAGAGCCCTACATGTGTTTTTTAGCTGTTCTCCAAATCCCTAGTTTTAGATGGATTGTGTCAGACAGTGCTGACAGCTACCATATTCCACTATGCCTACTTTTCTGTAGGCATGGTAAAATGTAGAAGTGCACAGTAGTGCTCCTAAATATCTTCAGGAGTAAGTTTGGGATACGAAAAATGCTAAAATTCTACACAATAGGAAAAGGGGAAGATAACACATGACACAAACTTCAGCTAGGTCTTCCAAAACTAGAAAATGAGGAACTTTTCTTTCCCCAAAACTGCCTTGATAACAGCTCCATCCTGACTGCTGCAAATGCAATAGTACATCCCATCCTGGGACATATCCATATCATTCCTGTTGGCAATGCAGGAAAAATCAATTCCATATGTACTGAGACCTGCGACAGTTATGGAAGGCAGCATTTGACTCTCAGGGTTATTTGGTCATTTCTAATTTAGTAGAAAGGGGCACTGCATTAGCAAAAATAGAGAAACATAAGGATCACAAACCCAACCAAGTCATCCCATTCCCAGAGGCTACAACGTCTGAGGGCAGAATTGACCCATTATCATCCCATCATGTGATTCTGGCCCGTCTATTCTTTGGTGTACACAGGGATGAACACTTGCATAATAGACAATTCAAAGTCTTATCTGAAATCATAGAATGTTAAGGGATTGGAAGAGTTCTTAAAGATCATCTAGTCCCAACACTCCCTACCATGGGCTGGGACACCTCCCACTACAGCTGGTTGTATAAGGCCTTTTCCAGCCTGGCTTTAGAGACTGCCAAGGTTGAGTCCAAAGCCCAAGCTTTTCAAGTTTTTAGTAAATACTAGTTCAGTTGTTTCACTTGAGTTGGCTTATCCTGATTTAAAAGAGGTATGGATTAGTTCTCTGCTGCCTGGCTTCACAGAGAATACTCACTTGTTCAATGCAAGGGAAAGATGACTTAGCCTGACCTAGGGGGCTGAGAAACCCATGGTCATGCCCACTGCACTGCTGGGGCTGGTGCTGCCAGTGTGAACAGAAAGCAGAGGACAGAAAAACTCAAGGTCAAGGACTCTCTATAAATCTTCTCATGGTTTTACTGGCAATTATGCCTCTGTAACAGAGCAAAGATTGCAGAGGCATTTTTAATAGGAAAGTGTTGCCACCTATTTTTCAATTCCCCCCCCTCTCTTTGTATTACAACCTTGTCATTGGAAATTAAATCTATGATGCCTGCAGTTGGGTTTCCCTCTCTATATTTCTGCACAGGAATTGACAAAAATGACTCCTGCTTTTGCTGTGTTGGTATCTGTTGCAAGTCCATGGTTAGGTGCACTCATAGGTGAACTTGTGGGCAATGGTACAGGCAGTTAAACATTGCCACTGTGTACTAAGAACAGCGGTGAGACAACCAAACAGTACTCTTAGGCTATGTACAGAGCTTAAATATAAAATACTGCCCAGAGCAAAGATTTTGAATACCAATGCCCTTGGAAGGTAAGTTTGTGATTCAAAAATTAGTTAAGTTATATGAAAATAAGAAAATAGTTGAGAACATTTTCCCTCCTAGGCACAAATGCTGGGGACAGAGTAAAATTGCATTAAAAAAAGATCTACTCCACAATTATGATTTTGAGAAAATTTTGGTTGCAAACTGTCTGATGGTGTCCTTTTTATTTGACTGATTATTAAAAATCCTTTAGCTAACGAGATATCATCCTGTCTGCATTTGAAAATTTCTTTTTTTTTTAAATACTGACTTTTAAAGAGGATTTCTTTGATATAATTTTCAAGAAAATTTTGAAAAAAATATACCAATTAGGCATTATGGAGGTTTTTTTGGTTGTTTTTTTTTCGACCACTACTACTGAAAAGAATCCTCCACTCTCCAAGAATATTTGCCAACTTACCTCACAAATCAGCACCTGACATCTGCAGCACTATAGTATATTTCAAAATGTAGTTTTTACTTAGTCAAAAACGCTCACTATATAATACAATAATGACCTAAGAACTTAACAACCTAAAGTGACACAGAAGAGGGAGAAGCCACAGCAAAAAGAAAAGGTTGGATTGTTTATAGATTCCAAATTGCAGTCTTTGTGGTTGTAGTGTTACATTTTGAATGACAAATTTCCTCCTGTGGGTACCTTATTTTATTTGACACCAATTTTTATCACCTTGAATGAAAACAAAACAACCTCAAAAAATACTCATTGTGCCCATATTGCTGACAGTGCCTATCACACACTTGTGTGCAGTAGTTGCAAGGACTGGGGTTATAATAAGAATATGCTTAGGCTAATGATGCTCCCAGACAGCCTTGGAAGTGGGATTTAGTCTCAAAACTTTTTTGTTCATGCATTTCCACTTCAGCTGTGATGTTTCTCAGCATTTTCAGGCAAACCTAATTCAACATAACTCTCACATAAATATAATATTTTTTGTTTTCTGCATGCAGGTAATAATTTTTAAATATTTTTCTCTACCTTCCTTTCTGATCAGTTGCAAATGGAACATTAGAAATTAGGGATTTATATTTATTTTTTAGGAGGATCTTTTCAAAGCTCTATTCTTTAATATTATAAAAGAAAAAACACACAGTAGCAGTCACAACAACTCAGCTTTCAGAGTACCCACTCATGATGATGTAAATAGCACAGCCACTTAGCCAGCACACCTTCCTCTGCCCATCATTCCAGTGTAAGTTCAAAAGTGCCCCCTTTTTTTGCCAAAACCAGAAGACCCATTTTATGTCTGCTAAGAAATTATTTTATGAGGGAAGAATAATGGAACTTCAGTCCATTTTAAATGATATACTGTCTGTCAGCCAAGCAGATCTGTTCTGAAAGGCACGGCCCTGACAGTCAGGCACGGCTTGTGTGACTCTGCTTAAGTTCATGTCCACTGCTGAAGTAGCTGAATATGGTCAATGCAACAAAAACTATTTTAGAGGTTTCAGAATATTTTGAATATTGACTAATGTGGCAACAAACAGATATGTAAGACAGTACAAACTTTCATTGCCATGCCTGTTGCATTCAAACAAAATCTAGTTTATACATTTCTTCTGTTGCCATACTGCTTTCTAAATCCAAAGGCATTATTACATAATAGATGTGAGAAACATGAGGCAGATCAAACTCTCTCTGTTGGACACCCACTGAACCAGCCCAGAAAACTGGTGGTTTTTCTCTTTAAATTTGTGCTTTCTGAGACTACAGAAGAAATAAGATTATTATTATTATTCTAGAGACAGACTTTATGAAATTACAGCTTTGAAAACACCACGAAAACATCAGCATTGCTCAGCTGCATTTCTCAGCAGTAATGTAGAAGACTGGAACCAAGCCACAAATCTATTTACAGGAAGGCTGTTTTATCCACAGACCACCTCAGCAGCACTCACCCAGACAGTCTATTGCCACTAAAAAGGCAGGTTTGTCCATCTGCACCCTACTTACATGGCACTGTGCGGAGGTAGAGATTGTCTCTTATGATCTGCTGGAGCTCATGGTCCACTGAACCTTTCTGGAACCGCAGATTGAGGTAGTGACGAAGGTCCTTATCAACGATGCCTCCTGTCAGGGAAAAGACAAATGAAAGTACAATTTAAAATTATATTGCTTTGATGGAAGCAATGAATCACTTGTGAAGTCTTTGTGGCTCATTTTCCTTCATGGTTCTGTCCCGAAGGAAGACAAAAAGCACACGGAGCTTTCTGGTTAAAGCATGTGGTTGGTACAGTATTTTTTACTATTAATAATTGTAAAGGTTAAAAAAAGTTAATGGCAAATAACTGGCTAAATCTGTACAGTTCAGAAAATAAATACAGGATTATAGACAGAGCTGTCAATTTTCTTTCTGCACAAAACTTGATCATATTGTTATCATAAAACTGCCTATATATGTATCTAAATAATAAAGTATTAGGTATTATATTTCCCATGACTGTGTACTAATTTCCAATTTCTTATTAAACTAAAAGTCTTGGTTCCAAATCTCTCTGCAGTGCTCAGTGGTTTTAGTCCATGTGTAACCGGAATGAAATGTGGCTGTATGTTTTATGTTCTGTTTTATTTATATAGATAGAACTCACAACTGAAAGAGACACTATCAAAACAGAGGCTTCATATTTTATTTCCACCACCAAAAATGTCATTACAACATCCCAGCAAAGCAGTGCACATGGGGAAAAACTGAGTTAAAAACCTTGTATTTGCCACTTTTACTACAACTTTAGGGCAAAACAGTTTCAACTACTGACTGGTGTATCATCTTCCACTATGAAAGGCATATCTATAAATCTAATCCAACATGATTAATAAGCATTTCCCAATATAGTTCCTCCCCATTTCTTTTAACCTTGAATAGGCATCACATTTATAATTATGGAGAAGTCTATAAATAACTCAATTTCTTTGCTCTCGGAAATTCTGACATAGAAAAAATATAGAAAATCATTACTACATTGAGTTCTGACATATATTCCCAAGATGAAAAATTGCAAGTAGATAGATCCCTAACTTGTTGCTTCACACATGCACCCTTAAAACATTTTTTCAAATGTCATTTGCTATTGAACCCTCTGCCAAAAGCCTTATTGACTTAGACTATATAAAGATTTTCCTGTAAATAGGAACACATAACATCCCTACTGAATTATTTGAAAATCTCTGAAGAGCACAAATGGTTATAAATTAAAATATATTTCTTTTTACAGATATTCCTATTTATCTGCTTACTATAAGTCCATAATGTTATTACTGCTGTTCTTTGTCAGTAACTTCAAAACCTTTTGTTCCAGGTTTATAAAAAGCTTATAAATAATTTCTCTCTTCTTTACCCAAAGGCAAAAAAGCCAGAAAACTTTCATAATCAAAAGAAGGGGGGAAAAGCACCCCAGCTCATAAGACACAAATTACCTGTATGCCTGGATCCCTAAGGCTGAGAACTTCCATATGGATCTCTGTTCTTCCAGGATCCCCAAGCTCTAATCAATCTACTACTTGGTACTACTAACCCTGCTTCTTGCAATAGAAAAGTTTTTGCAGATAAGACCATCCTTACTTCACATTTCTTGTGAGATTTCTGAGGAGACTGTAGAGAAACTCTCTGAGTCTGCTGTCCTTCGTGATCAGCTGCAAAGAGTAAAGGTCCTGCAGCTCTTGTTCTTCTCACTCAAATATACAGAACATGGCCAGTGATGCAGATGCTTTTTGGCAGCCTGAGAAAATGCCAGCTTGGGAACAGCAGCTGTAGCCTGCCCACTGACACAAACCTGAATCATTCAACTTATAACATTACTAAGTTTAGGACCCTACACTGATTTCTGACCCTCAAAGTGCATTTTTTATTTACAGCCTCTCATTTCAAGTACAGCCATTTAGTTCATTTAGTTCAACATGTGTAATGAATGCACTAAAACCTCCTAAGCACTTCATAAAGTGTCACTTGATATTTTTGGCAAATTACATATTCCAAACTAGATATAAAAACATGTATTTACAGGAAAAGATGCCTACAGCCTTGCATTTGTTACATGCAATTCAAAAGCAAGTTTCTAAAAGAAATAAACAGAAATAAAATCATGGTGCAGAGGAAAAAAACTTCCAAGCACAACGGAAACAATATAATTTTTTCTTAATATCTGAGTATATAGTATAGAGTTTTGTGCATTTTAAAGAGTAGTCAGATTAAATACAATTAACTACAATGTACAATTACGAATTTTCTTCTTCAAAAGTAATGTTGTTGCCTGAAATAATTTATGCTTTTCAATACTGTGGGCATTGAAAGGCCACTTTTTTTTTTTTTTTTTTTTTTTTGAAACTGGTATAACAATGAATTTTTTCCTCCTGGAAATTAAAAAAAAATAGCTCTAGAGCCCAGAAAAATAGATGCAGTATATTTTTAGTTCATCCTTTCAATTGTCATTCTGCTTTTCTCCCCTAAAAAGTTCTGCATTTTTACCTGATGCTTTTTTAAAGCACATTGACTCCAGATGTGCTTTTGTGGTATTTAAAGTACCTAAGCTTTGGAGCAGCCTGATCCTTTTGAAGCACAATCAGAACAACATCTTGCAGTTATGTGTCCAGAAGACTTTTTGCAAGAAAACTGTAGTGAATTGCAAATATGTAAACCAGCCTTGATTCAGCAGCAGTGAGTTACAGTTTGTGTTACAGACAATATAAAGCAAGAATAACATGCATAATAGAAATAGGACTATGTCCTCCAAAAGGCTGAAAATAAGACACAGAAAGTGTTGTCATTTGGTTTACTTGGGAGGGAAAGAAGAACAGTGACATTGACAGTAGGTTCATAGAAAAAGAAACAGGGGAAAAGCATTTTTACAGTCAGTAACTGCTATTTAATGGCCCTATCCAGCCCCGTTAGACAAGTGATTGACTTGGTTTCTGTAGAATTCAACTTCCATTTATTTTCTCTTTTTATAGAACATTGAAAGTTACTGAGATGTTGAAAAATTCCTGACATGAACCTAACCCCCTTCTTTTCTCTTATTCCCAGCTGCCCACAGTAGAGGAGCTGGGGATGGTGCTCAGGACCCCTGGTGCCCATCGCACCATTCCACAAATCCCCGGCTCTGCCCCGGGCTCCCAAGCTGGGGCTCCAAGGGAAGGAGCTCCCCCAGGCCACCTCCTGCTCACTGCATGTGACAGCAGCAGGGAGCACTGGTGTGTGTCAGAGGTGTTATACAGCTCAAGCTTTAGGAGCCCAACTCAGAGACCATAATATAAAGGCTTCTTTGGCCACTGCCACAGGAGGAGGCTGACAACTGCGTGATGGAGCATTCACTGGCTTGCAGCCATGCAGTGCTTTTGTACTTTATTTTCTTTTGGCTGGCTTGAGGCCTGTGCTCTGTTTCAGTTTCATTTCACTCCAATGAATCCCCTTGCTTCGCTAGCTGATCAACATAGGTTGTGAATTAATACTTCCAGAAATGATCTCTTGCATAATGTATGTGTGGTTTAGGTACAGCTACCAATCATGATGGCAAACTCATAACCATGACTGAAGTTGATCCCAGACATTATAAAATAAGACACACTTGGCTGAACTAAAACTGCTCTGTTTGCATGTTATAGTTGTGAATCTAATGAGCAAAGTATAACTTTTTACAGTGTTCTAATGCATTTATGTCATGTTTGCTTGTCTATAAAATCTAGTAGAAAAGACCAATCAGAAAAGTACAAAAGAACACATGAACAAAAGGGTACTGAATAGTTTCTAGATCATTAGAAGATACAAATCTGAAGATAATTGCCATTTCCAAGAAAATGACAGGGATAAATGTTTATAATTTTCTCTAATTCTAAATATTGTAACAGTTGTTTTGTAACTTCCTATGTGGTAACTCACTGATGCTCCAGCTGGAGTCTACACTTGCATTATATTTTCCATGAAAAACATGTAAACACAAACACCCCTCTTGTTCCTGCAATGGTAGCTCTAAATAATTTGTTTTGCCCTTAAGACATTTTTATTGGTGTACATTTTCAACAAACAGTTCTGAGTATTCACCCATTAGTATTTGTTCATCTTGTACCATGATCTTTCATTGAATTGACTTCCCAAAATGTGGTGTGGTAATTTTTTTGGATTTTTTTAGCAGTAAAATCAATTGCATCTCATCTGAGAATAATTTGCCTTAGATATTTTATTTGCTGGGATTAAAATTTAAAAGACTTCAGCTTCCCTGGCTTCTATAAATACTCCTTGTTAGAAATATCTATGTGCAAGCAAGAATTTTAGATCTATATTTGCATCTGTACATGTTCTGCATCTGGAGAAACTAAAGGAAATATCTTAGTATTGTTACTCTGTGAAAGCAGACAAGCTCATAAACTTTCAGTGTAAAGTACCCCCTCTCTTCTACTGCCCTACTTTAATCAGATTGGCTCTCCCTTTGTTTTTAACAAGTTTCTACTTCTGTAAACAGAAGCCATATATTTGGCAAAATCAAATGCCTTGAATGACCTGGCTTTCAGCAGCTTCAGCAGGAGTATTCTACTGGAGAGTCTCATCCAATTATTTATTCAGGTGGTACCTGAAGCTTCATATCCAACCCATGGGGTGGGTCTGTGGCCATCTGAGAGCAGATCAAGTTTCTTCTGCACCTCTTCAGTGGAATACATGCAATTTGGTGCCTGCTAGATTAATTTATCCTTCACTCTTAAAAGATAATCTAATTGACCTTTCTTTAAGTAGCCTAAATGATGACCTAAGTTCTTTAAATCAGCTATATCAGGAATATCTGATTTATTATTTTTATTATCAGCTATACCAGATTATTATCTGATTTATTATTATTCTTTTACCCAGGAAGGTGAGTGCAAGAATATTTTTTTTTTTTTGCGACCCTCTCTGGGACATATCAAGAAAATCATAGTCATCACAGGTAAAAAGCTGTGTGCATGGTCTAAATGCTCCTTTCTGAATGTCTTTTGAAATGGTCTGGTAAGAATCCAGAATACCTGAAATTACCCTAGAGAACCCATCTTAGTCATTCCAATAATTTTAGTGACACCATGAACACTTATATTTAAACAGCTCTATCATTTTTCTCATTCTGTCATATACAACCTGTCGTGAGGTGACCTATAATTCCCCTCTTCCTGTCCTGTTCTCAGACCCACACACCTCCAGGCTGATGCAAAAAATCAGACATGAGCAGCAGTGAGGGATGGGCACCACTCAGCTGTGAGAAAGCCCATGTCAGCCACAGCTCCTGAACACTCCCTCTATCTTACACTCTGAAAGATTTTAAGCATAAACCAAAATTTCCTGCTGTATCCCCTGGTTTTTCCCCAGATGATCCTCTCGGAAGAAGATCACCACAACTCCTTTTTCCCTGCCACAAGTTCAGTGATGTTTTATTCTAATAAACTTTAAAAAAATATCCTTAAGAAAGCCTTCATTAAAGAAAAAAAAATTGATTTCCACTACTCAAATGAATTCATTTTGTTTGTAATACAAATGGTACTTTTTAAAAAAAATGAAATATATCCTATTTTAATACATGAATAATAAAGATCTCAGGCATTTAAAACATATGAGTCAGTATGAGATGATTTACTTTAACAGTTTCTTTAAGTGGCAACAGTTAACCAGAAAAATCACTTTTAAGAGAGAATATGAAAATTCCAAGTAATATGAAAACTCTTGGCTGGATTTTATAAGGATTCATTATTAAAATATAGCCTGTAGTTAAGCCTATTATATGAGGGAAATAATTCTCAACAAACCTATCTGGTGCTCAGATTAGCATAAAGATGAGTGTTGGCATTTCCCCAGTCATGGTATAACGGGCATACTCAACACGGGATGATCCTTCAAGTCTCCATGCAAAACATGTAAACACCATAACAGTAAAAAAACACTTTAGCAAATAATAAGAAGCATTTATTTCACTGCCAGCCATCAGCTGAAGATCACACATTTTGTTTTAAAGCCTTTCTATCCCTAGATTAAACTGTGCATCATTGCACTTCTGCCTGCCTTTCACCACTACCTTCAGCCAAGTCTGCCATCTGACTTATCTGCAAAGCCTCAAACTTTTGGGGTGAGCTATGAGCTCTGTGGAATGTGTGTGATGGAGAACCAAGAGAGAATTATGCAAGAAAATCCTCAAGGAAAAAATTAATTTCTTTCATATTTGGGGCTACTCCAATAAATTGTATTCCATGATCCTTTAATGGAGATCTAAAAAAATTTCAAGGCTTTGGAAAAAATTAGTTCTTGGTATTCTTCTATGTGCTACATGCAATGAAAAACATTTTAAGATCTAATTTATTGATGGGAAAATGGCCTTCTCTTTCATAGCCTGATATTTTGTAGCCTTTCTCTTTGGCTATGGATTATATTACTAACCTTTTTGCTTCTGGATCTTTTACATACACATGTATCATATTTACAACACTTACACTTGCACACTTAGGTTTATCCTTTGATTTCTTCCTCCTAGTATTTTAAATTCAAAATTTTAAAATACAGCTTTGTAGGATTTACAGGTTAAACTGCATGGGGGTGACACTACATACAGACTACATTTAAAAACCTGCAATAAAGTCTAGCCAATGACTGACTTTCTCCATTATGAGAATTCATATTTGGATGTATTTCTCTGTACAAATATGCAATTCCCTAATCTCTACAGATGATCTATTCCACCTGCTCTCCTCAGCCCAAGAGACTGGCTGAGGTTTGCACACTCTTTGATCTTCACAGTGGAGAAAGTTTCCATTTTGTTTCTGGAACAGAGTCCTCACTGCCTAAGGACACCCTGGGTTTAATTCACCACTGTGTTACACCTGCCTTTGTTGTACCTTCTAGGGTAGTCTGAGGACCAGATAAACAGGATACCCTGGAGCAGCCACAAATGAGACCAGCACCACAGGGGAAGACTGATCCTAGGAGCACTGTAAAAGCATATCATTCCCTGAATTTATTTTCTTAGTTTTTGTGGCTAGCCTCAAGCCTCTGTTTGAAATGTGAAGACACAAGTGTGCACTGTGCTGGAAGCGAAAATGTGGTTTGTAATGATACAGAGGGGCTGTGTCAGCAGGAGAATCAAATGAGCCAAACACATCTGCATTTTGTACTTTACCTCAGATTGCTGAACTTCAGTTCTTATTACAATATAGAGCTCCACTCCTCATGGCTGCAGAGTGTTCCATTGCAAAGCCAGCTGCAGCACCTTCCAAAGGCTGCTAGCAGCATGCAACATGGACTTTCTAATCTCAGAGTTACTCAAGTCAACCTCATAAAATGGAAATTTACTCAGTAAAATAATTTTGTACCTTTGCTGTTTAGAGGTATTTTGTTTTGTTTTCCTAAGTTAATTTACTCCTCAGCACAATTCTAGACTGAAGTTGCTGGGAAATGCTACAGTCTAACCGGCTGGTAAAAAAAAGTCCAGCTGTCATTTCTGTAACAGAGAGGACAGTTTGGGGCACTTTGCTTTCAGAATACTCATCTTTTATTTGGTGCTCCATTTAATAGGTGCATAAATAAAGTGATGCTCAAATAATGCTGCTGTTCTCAACAAAACCATTGTTTGGAAATGAACTGCCTCTACTCCAGTTTTTCAAATTCACTAAAGCTAATTATGAACCAGCTGTTTGTAGATGCCTCCAGTTTATCAATGATTTGATTTTTAACTTACACACAAACTTTAATGACTGCTACTGAGCTATTTAAAAGACTCATGTTGCTCCTACTAGACTTGCTACAAGGCAAATAATTATCTTTTCAGAAGTTTTTGACAAACATAAAATGGTAAGAGATGATACATTTACTTACAAAATGAGAATGTCAAAACCCACACACATCCTGTGCAGTCATATAGAAGCCAGCAATATTTTCTCTTGAAGTTTGTACATATTTACTGAAGTCTTTACTGGCAGACAAACACTACCTGGCATTCAGATGCTCCCACTCTGGGAAATTTCCTTCTATTTGGTCAAAGGGTGTCACAACAGAGTATGAAATTTGCTAGCACCAATGTTTGTTATGTAACCAAGCTCTCAGATACAGCTCCCAAGAAAGTTCTAGAAACTGACTTCAAGCAGTCAGCTGGAAAAGGGAAATAATAGGATTGGTATTCTTCTAAAGACAAAGTCTCTTCAAAAACTGATGGCACATGAAGATGAAAACTCACAGAATAGGTTTAAGCAGAGATTTGACTGTATCATACTAAAAACATTTGAACAGACTAGTAAGGCTGGTTTTAGCTTCAGAAAAACATTTATATTGTTATTTGAGTTGAATATATTTCCAGGAAGATATTTTGTATTCTGGGAAGATCTATATTAGTCAGAAATGTCAAACAGACAAATTTAATTAATGAGGGGGGAAAAAGCCATAAAGATGTAAGAATTTTATTTTTAATCAAACTGTAGCAAAACATTTTTAATGTGTATACTTGAAAGAAAAAAAACACCCATGTGCTGCTCTTAGAAAAAAAGAGACAAAATGAGTTCTCTGAAAAATGCAGCATTAATCTGCAATACACAGTAATGGGGATAATGGGGGCCTCATTTGTTCTGCCTGGATACAAACTGTGCCTCACTCCATCAGTGCAATTCTCTGTGCTTCAAGGGTGACTCACCCAGCACTGAAACCCTGCAAACCCTCTTGGGGTCCAGCTGGTGCATGCCCAGAACACCTGGAAGAAGGGCCTGCTCAGAAAATATTCCTCAGGCATTCCAGACACATCTCACTTGTACCAAAAGCCACCTCTGCTATCCCCATCCAGAGTCTCTCTCCACAGTCCCCTCTGAGCCCCATTCTGGGCCACCTGCCCCTAAAACCCTGTGCTGGGGTAGACTGCCAGGCTTCACGAAGGTTCTGTCACAAGCTTTATTATTCAAGCAAAAGCAGAATTCACATGTTCAAATTTATCTTCCAGTGAACAACATTCTCCTGTCCTTGCTTTGCAATGGGTAAAGCCAGCTCCTCACAAAAGTAGACAGAAATTGATCCCCACCTTTAATGGAAAAGTTACTGTTCTGTTTAATACTCTTTTTCTATTAATATATCGGTACAACTGTTCATCTAGTAGGGACACAAATACTCTTTTTCTCTAATACCCTTTTCATTTTATCTTTGTGGAAGACAACTGTGATGGAACTTTGAGGTCTGACATGTATTTAAATAAAATATGAAAGACCGAATTGGAATAGTGGCATAATTTTACCAGACTTGAATTATTTGAAAGGTATTTTACTTAAATCATAGCTGCACAATTTTAATTGCTTGAGATAGAGACTTATTTTCCTTACTTCTGGAAATAATATTGCCATATTAATAGGCTGTGAATTGCTGACACTTTGTAAAAAGAAAAATTAATCTGGGTAAAAGAATCCCAGTAATACACAATTTATGAGGGAAGTAAGCTCACAGAGGTTACCATTGTATGAATTCTAATAATAGTTAAAAATATGATTAGGCTGGTATCTGAATCACGGCAGCCCAGTTTTTTAAAGTCTTTGTAGCATCTGTCTGAACTCATAATGTGCCATGGAAAATCACTACCATAATACATTACTTTCTGGCTTTCTAATAGTCATAAATAGCACAACAGCATTTTGCAGACTTTGTACTCAAGAAGCTTGTCAATTCCAAACTCAATTTTGCAATAGATAATCTAAAATTTTCAGAGTTCACAAAATTATTGATAATCTCTGAGACTGAAGTGCATATATGTTACCAAATGTGTTTCCTTCCCTGAAAATGCTGTATTCCAGAATCAAATGCCATTCATATGCCATTCATATCAAGTCAAAACAAGAGTAAAACATTGAGAAAAAATAAAAGGGGAAATGTTTTGCAGCTATTTTTCAGCATTGGGAAATTAAGTTGCAAATACACCTGAGGCTGAGAAGGCATCCTGCAGTTTTACAAACAACACAATACTGAGCACCAGTTTAGTGTCACAGCCCTCTGCATCTCACTCACGTGGGATGTTCCTCTCAGCTTGCAGCCCACAGTGGCACCACCTCACAGTTATCACACAAGCTAGCCAGGACAGCCAGAAAATTTCTCAGCACACAAAATGAAATGAGTCATGCTGAAAATTGAGCAAGTTCTGTCCCCAAGCCAAGGGCAGGTGAGTGTCTGGGCATGTTGAGAGGCCACTGGAGCAGTGGATGCTCTGTGCAGCCCTTGTGGGATAACACTGAAGTGCTGATGTGCCCTGCACACTAAGAAACCTGCATTTCAGTCAAGGCAAATGAGACTGAAGACACTGGTGTGCTTGAGGTCACTTGGAACAAATCCTGCTCTACTAGTGGAACAGGTCATTTTTAGGCTTAGAAACAAATCAAACAAGATATAACTATACTAGCAGTAAATGTAATATTTTGAGATTTACAAGCAGACTATACTGCTAATTCCACTGAGAGGGAATTAACACCCTACTCAGGTGGTGCTTAAATCTAACAATATTTGTCATAGAAGCACTCAGCTCCAGGTACCAGAGCATTTCACATCAGAGAACTATTGCCCTGGATCACAGTCTGGGTTGGTATGTTTGGTGGTCTGTCTATGACAAACATTTTGTCAAGGCAAAAAAAGAACCATCAGAGTCTGGGTGTTCTGGCTGCTGCAATGTGGCAGGGCAGACATCCTCTCTAAATCTGCCTCTGAATCACTCCCACTGGGGATACAATTCCTACAGTCACTCTTTTTTACACATATGGAAAGGAAAATCTTCCTACTTGTCTCAGAGATAAGCTGGCAGGATGAAATGAAAGCAAATAAATAACACAAAATACAACACAGAGATTTGTAAATGACAAAGCAAACGATTGCCATGTACTTACTGCTGACAGAGCTTTCTAAGCAGTGCAACACCGTTCTTCACCTCTAGGCACAGCCAGACTGCATGAGCCCATGTCTCTGGGTCAGACAACAAGAGTAGATTCCCCAGCATGCAAACACAATGTAGCTTCAAATTAGCCTGTTCTCAAAAACTTACAAAAATGGGACTGATTTTTTAAAACAAAAAAATGGAAGTCTTTTTAATGCTACTCAATAAACACTTCAAAATTGCTGTATATGCAGCCAATAGAGCAGTGTCTTTATGCCATCAAAGGTACCTTTTGTGTAGAATGGTACTTTAGCATGAAAGAGAGCACTTGGTCTTGGAGCACTGAACCAGCTGCTCAGTGCATGAAGAGGCTGTAATGTTCTGGGATGCTCTCAGTTGGTTAGCTGAGTCCCCTCGTGCTGATTTAATTAGCACTGCTGGAAAATGCAAATGACCAAAAGAGGCACTGTGCATTGTGCAAAATTAGATTGTGAAAAATATGTGTGCTTACATAACATGTTTCAACAGAGAAATAAAATGCTCCTGCTCCCAGGAGCTGTAGGCAGGCAGATGGTGGGTACTCCAGCAAGATCATGCACTCTGCCTGCAGAGATACCCTCAACCTCTGGGGAAGAGACTGCTGCTGCTTTTCTTTAATACCCCAGTTTGCTGAGCCACAAAACAAAACACACAATTACAGCTGGACTAAAATTGCTCACTCTGCATCCCCAGAAGCGGAAAGGTGTCACATCAGGGGACAAAAATGAGATGACAGAGCTGTGGGTTCACTTTGTTACCCTTCAGGCACATTGTCCCCATGGCTATGATCCACTCGACTAAAATCAATATAGTCTGCAGTTCAGGAGTACGCCTAGTTGTTTTGGACAGGATTTATTACATTTTCACAGTTGTTACTTAATTAAAAGAGAAAACTAGAGGGCTAAAATCATGGGACAATAAAGAATTTGGCAAGCCACTGAGGTGTGGATTAATAGTTATACATTTCCAGTTTTATCTCTGCATGTTAAGGTCAATATCAATCTGCATATGGTACAAAGCCATTAAAAGAGCCTCAAACACAAACGTTATCAAGCAGGATGTGCCTGTAATTTCACCTGCCTTGCCTGTAATTTCATTTGCCTTTTCTGTAGAGATTTTGATGCATACCCTATTAAATATTAGATCGGTACTTTTCCAATGCCACTTCCTTCATTTAATGCTACAGGCCCAATATACTGTAAGTAAATTTTACACCATATAAGAAATGCCAGCAGTCAATTTACCTTTTCTTATTTTTAACATGCGTGACAGTATTAAACTAGCATGCCATGGAGAGATTTATGGTTTTAAATCAGGAAGCTAGTTAAAATTTTCTGTTTCTCTAAGACTGCAATAAAACAGGAAATTAAAACAATAAAAGGCTGGATTCTTGAACACTTGTACAGCTGTAGAAAAGATAATTTCTGTTCATCTCATGTATTCTCTTCTACACACTTGAAGAGTGAAAGGAAACAGAATAATTTCAGTACTTGGCTTGAAGAATTTTACCTTTACCCATCTTGAAACACTACTGTGAGGCCTCTTGGACAAACACTGGTGAACTTGGGCCTCATATGCAGAAAAATGCTAGTGTGAAAGTCAGATTGTTTACTCATCTTAGACTAACAAGCTCAAATAATGCTAATGCCAGAGTAGGTCTGCATTCAGATTTTGGGGTATAAGGTGTCAGAGCAGAAAAAACCAGATGGTTACATTTAGGGACTCTGCACGTGTCGCTTTTGCTTTAGGAAATCAGGCAAAGGCTGATGGCACAGGATGAAACAATGACTTTGAAATGTATATTTCATGCAATAAATAAACCATATCATCCACTGCACGTTAGGAAGGAGGTTGTTTCTTTCAGGTGTCCCTTCAGACTAAAACATGCTAAGGGTTCAATTTGAACGTTGAGTTTGCTTCTGAAGGCTGCTTGAGCTGCCAAGTGATGCCCCAAAACTGTAAATTAGTTTACATGACAGAAGAACTTAAAGACTGCATTGGACTTGCTCAATGTGAAGTTCCCAGAAGCTGTACAGACAACTGAAAAAATTGGCAACTTGGGGGTCAGTATTAATAGAGAGCAGGTCCTACTGGCCCTGCCAGCCATGCTGAGTCCTCAGAGCAAGTGAACCCCACAGGACCAAGGCTCTTGATGTCCCAAACAAGCAAGTATTGGGTCTATATAAATCTGCATGAACCTAACACATCTGTATCTTTATACCTCTTTCTTGCAATAGATCTAAAGAAATGCCTCATAAAAAAGGAAATATCTGTAAGTGTCTATATCACTATAGCAGAAGCCAACCACCCTAAGGACCTTCAGACTCTCATATAATAGTTCAGGCTCTCTATAATACTGAGGGGAAGAAATATTTTTCCTTGCAGTCAAAGAACATTATAAACAAAAAATAATTTAGACCCCCTGCTAATCAGATTTCTTTTACACAAATACCAAGTTGCAATGGTGTCAGAATGTCAGTTCAACTCAGATTCAGGACTAGTAGCTACATCAAAATAGTGAACTCCTGAGGGGGAACATCTAGAGCAAGGGAGCTCTCTTGTTTTAACTGAGACAGTGAGGGAAGTGAAAATCCTGTTCATCCCAGCATAAAAAAGGAACCAAAACATTTCAAAAAGTTATGAATGTGTGATGTTGGTTGAAGCTTGGAGCAGAGCATCCCATGGCTGGCTGTTTAGAGAATGACTTCAGCTGAAGCTATGATCTTATTCCTGAGGTGAATTCAGAGGTATTTCATAAAGGCATCTGATTTTTGGTGCTTTAATTAAACAAATGGAGAAGAGACATTTCAAAGAAAATTGGGTAGAGTAGTCTGTGCTGTACTGCAGTCTGGAGGCATCTTTTAATCTGCAACAGACTAAAGACACCATGAAAAGGGGATCTGGGTTTTGTTCTTGAGGAACATATAAAAGATGTAGTAATTCACCTGTTGTCAAAGAGCTGGCAGATGCCCTTATTCAGAAAGGGAATAGTCAGTGTAGGAAAATACCAACTTTTTTGGTTGGAGATATTTCAACAACAAAGGAATGCCATACATCAAGGAAAACCAAGAGGAAAGCTAACTTCTGAGGATGCTGCCAGCACTGTAGTGCCTCCTAAAAAGTGTCAACTAGTCTAAGCCTAGTGGAGTCACAGGGGGCCTCTCAGAGCTGGCCACTTTCTGGTTTATCTTCAACCAAAATGAATCCAACCCGGGTCTTGTGATACTGATCTGAAGGACGAACTGAAGTACAAAATTAATTTCTCACTGCAAATATGTTTCTCATGCTAGAAATTATTTCTTTTCATGCTATACTAACTTATGCTAGGTGTCTTGTTTTAACTTGTTCTGCAAGCATAATGGTTATCTGATGCCCTAACAAGTACTCAAAAATATACTCATTACTATTGCTACTTTCAGTACTCAATACTATTGCTACTTTCAGTACTCAATACTATTGCTACTTTCATCATCATCATCATCATCATCATTATTATTAATATTAATGCCTGTACTAATCTGTCCCAAAAACAGAACGCCACAAAGGGAAAAAGGATGCATTTTGGGATAGCAGCCAACTACTATCCCACAAACAAGGAAAAAAATGTTACTGAAACATGCTGGATATTAGAAATAATTTATTCAGATTTTCAGATTCAAACTAGCCAGGCTGCCAAAGGCTACTGAAAGAATGATTGGGTTAGAAAAATGTCACTGAGCAATATTTATGTCTCTAAACTTGGAACCCAGCATGACACAGTCTTAAGATTACTTCTTTTTTGTTTTAAGGCAAATTACATTTTCTGAATTTCTGCATCAAAAATGTGGGGAATTTAAAAGCATAACACAGAGAGAAGGCATATCTATCATTTGGTGGCTGCTGATTTGGAAAGATCAAAACATGATCAAAGGTATGCAGTTATATTTTAAGATTACAGATACTACTGCTTGATGTTCAAGGTCAGAAAAAACCCTTAGGTCCTTTAGTCTGACCTCCCACATGTTGCAGGATATGCTACTTCAACCAGTGCAGCGACCCTGTACTAAGCCTATTAATTCATGTTTTTCCAGTGCTGGCATGCCTAAGAGAGAAAGAACCAAAGTTCATTTCCAGCTGTTGCATTTAAGAGTCTCAAAAAGGAAAGAGTAAATATGGCTTCCTTGCTTTAACTAATTAAAAATGTCACAAGATTTATCTTAAAAGAAATTTAAGCTTGTGTATAAAGAGTATTTTTATTTGGTAACAATTGCCGATTTATTCCAAGGTCATATATTCCTTCAAAAGTTCTTTTGGAAGATGCTTTTCTTGGAATAAAACATTCCTTTACAGGATATTTCATTAAAATATACAGAGTATCCATGAGATATGTACCAGGCTTCTTCTGAAAAGTAGGATTTCACATATTGTGGTGCTGCAGTTGGCATTAGACTTTGTTTAATCAGACACTTGTTTAACCAGGGCTTGCTGGAACAGATTCCTTACAGATCAGCTGCTGTTGAGAGGACCTGAGAAGTGGTGGAACTTCTCTTACCTCACAGTAATATGAGTGACTTTTTCCTTGAAGAATGAACATCTAAGAGGTAATAAAAGTCTATAAAAATCCCAATAGAGCTCTTTATTCTATATTCAGGCTATCTTAAAAA
Organism: Euphonia xanthogaster; assembly: GCA_034509185.1. Taxonomy (NCBI): domain Eukaryota; kingdom Metazoa; phylum Chordata; class Aves; order Passeriformes; family Fringillidae; genus Euphonia; species Euphonia xanthogaster. Next base: position 10,854,237 of record JAYDZK010000056.1, on the reverse strand, counting down.
TGTTAGATGCTCCAGAAAGCTGAAGTATCTGGTAAAGTAGATACACATTTAAAACAAAGCCTTGTTTTCTTTCCACTGTTTATTAGGTGGTCAAAAAACCTACTTGGATTTTATGTGCCAAAGGTCAATCAGAATAATGCTGTCCTCCTGTTCATAGACTGGAATCAGTTGAAGTACACATCTCCCAGGCTGGATAATAAATGCTGAGGTGCTGTCTTAGAAGATCATTCAGCAGTCTGTGCCTTTGAAAGCACCATTTGAAATCCATTTGCAAAACCAGCATATTTATGAAGTTGCATTCTGGACCAGGCAACTGCTAAATTTACTGTGTTTGGAAATTCTAATTCTACATACCTACAGAGAATGAGTAAGATCAAATTTCACAGCTAATCTGCTGCTGTGCTTTACCACTTGCCATTTGCACATAAACATCTTTGCAGAAAAATACCTCAGTGGCGTTTTCACATCAGTAGGTTTTAGCCACAGCATGCTACACTTGAACAAAAATCAAATTGCTCCACTGTTAGAGAAAGACTTTTAAAAATGTGTTGATGAATCTTGCAAAATGCTTGGGATTTCTTCCAGTAGGATTTTTACCATAATCACAGAAATATGCTCCTTGGTTTTCAAGGAAAGCATTGCTTAACAAACTCGTAGATTCAACCGCATGAAAGCAGAGATATTGTGCTGTTAGCACTTATTCTCATCAATTGATTTGCTGCTCCCTGTACTCTTTTCTCCCAACATAAGGCTGCATTGTAGCTTTTACACTGCATAATCCTGAATAAAATACTGTACTTGTAAAACAAGGGAGTTACAGTGACAGAGGAAAGGAATGCCACTAAGACAATTTTTTTATATTTAACTTGTTAGCCATTTGCTTTTGTCTCCACTTCCTCTACTTCTCGTATTTCACCTCTCTATTAATACTGTGAAGCAGAACTCTACATGTCTGGTATCTGCAAGGGTATAAACTTCAGACTCCTTTCAAAATCTCTTTAGGTTGGTTCCAAGACTGAAGGCAATTTTTTTTCACGCAAAAGAAAATACCTGTGTCTGATCTTCTGAACTTGCAAACTCCAAACAGGCCACAGAAGGAGAGAACTGGCCACGCCTGGCTGCCCTCAGGTACCCTGGGGCAGCACCTGGGCTATTCACAACTCTTACAGAAGTCCTTACTCCTCATCCATTTTCACCACCATACACTGCTTGCTTTCATTTTATTTCAGATTTTAATTTCTTAATAGCCTCCCTGATGCTGTTTTGAATTGTCAGGGAATTAATTCTACAGATACTAGAACATGAAAATTAAAGTTGAAAGCACCCAAACCACTGAAGCTAAAAGATTCATGACTCTCACAGCTCCACTCATTTTCCATTCCTCACTTACCAGGGATAAATTAAATAATACCATTAAACAAATATGATTCATCTTCAGCTGTCTAAGAATCAGATATCCAGTCTGAAATAGTCATTTGGTCTCCCTTGGCAGTTAATACACTGGCTAACAATGTAGACATAACTTTAGAAAGGATAAAAGAGAAGTAGAATCATAAAGGAGAAAGAGGAAAAAAAAATTTCCTAGACTGATGCAGGAAAACATGATGCTGGCATTTAGAGCACAGTGTCTCATAAGACTGCCTGCAGTCCACTTGCAAACTTTCCACCTACAGCCTTGTCACTCCTTCCCATGCATTTCCCTCCACCCCAAACATTTTGGCATAATTCTTAATTAGATTTCATGCTGGGACAGTTCAATTCCTAGCCAAACTATCAACTAAAATTTGCTAAAGCATCCATACAGCTTTGTTTTACAATACCATATGGGAGGTGAATAAGCTTATAAATTTTTCTTGTATTGTACTAAGAATAGCACTTTGATTCCTTATCTGACTAAAGATACAACACTGATTAAGTGACATAGAAACTAGGATCTTTTCATTCATTCTTTTCAGGCATTTATTGAAATGTCAAATCTGCACATTGTATAGCAGTGCAACCAGAATCAGAATTGAAGGCTAAATCTGTATGGACTGTCTTCCAAAAGGTTTAACTGAAGAAAAACTATAAGGCAAAATAGTATTGCTGTCAATAGAAGTGGTATTTTCCAGAGAGCACTAGGAACATTCAATAAAGCAGACATATGGATGCACTTTATTCTATCAAAAAATAATGTTAAAAATCATCTCTAGAGATTTGAGAATCCATTAGAAGCTGTTTTGGTGGGGTGAAAAGTGATGTATTAAACCAAATAAAATATGTATGAGTTCTAGTCATCTCTCCAGTTCCTTAACTTCTAACCTCTTCTTCAAATCTTAAACCCAGATTTTTTTCTACAGAAGTTTCTGGCAGAAAGAATTACTTTCACATCAAGGTGTTCTGCACTGCTACCATTAGCTGGTAACATTTTCTAAAAGTGTTTCTGGAGTGACCCATGTATGACTCAAACATAGTTCCTTGCAAAACTATTTTCAGGGCTGCCTGTGGCTCAGGGGCCTCCAGCACAAGGAGGACATGGACCTGCTGAAACAAGCCCAGGGGAGCTTGTTTCCTCACGAGGATGATCCAAGGGCTGGGCTTTGAAAACAGGCTCAGAGAGTTGGGGCCATTCAGCCTGGAGGAGAGAAGGCTCAGGGAAGAGGGTGGATGGAGATTAGAGATAAGGAAGCAATTCTTTCCTGTGAGGGTGGTGAGGCACTGGGAACAGGCTGCCCAGAGAAGTTGTGTTCTTCCCATCCCTGGGGAGTGGTCAAGGCCAGGCTGGATGGGGCTTTGAGCAAACTGGTCTAGTGAAGTGTCCCTACCCATGGCAGGGGGATTGGAATGAGATGATCTTTAATTTCCTTTCCAACCCAAACCAGTCTGTGGTTCTATGATTATTGCAGTGTGATTCTGGCAAGAGCATGGTGAGTTAGATGACCCAGTTTAAATTAAAAGGAACAACTTCAGTTCATGGTCTGCTGCAATAGGAAGACTTATTCAGATTACTGTACACATCAGCACACAGAAAACCTGTTGAAGATTTACCAAAATCCTTGCCTGATTAGTTGCTTTCTGCTTTCTAAACAGTCAAACACCCACAATGGCTATATCCTTTTATTAGCCTTTTTATTTATATCCTTTATATTTTATGGGTGCACAGCATGATCTGTCCAATGCTTAACTACAATTCTAATCCTTTCTTTCAGCAAGTACTTAACACAGGAAGCATTTTCAGCCGAACGCCTTACAAAAAAAATCTTAATTTTAGGCACAAGCACAAAGCACTGGTAACTTTCTTAAACTGTCAAAAAAATGAGTGACAACTTGCAAAGAATTTCCAAAGCCAGACAAAAATATGTGAGACTATGCATTAATGCATAAAACAGAGAGTCCTGTGAATGGAGCTGGAACATATCAATTCCACTTCTGACTGATTCATGCTAACACCACTTGACCTTTCTCCTGGAGTCCCTTTTTCTAGCTGGTGCTACCAGGAGAACACACCACCACCTCACACTGCAAAGGACTACATTGAACCATGGACAGGTCCTTGTTCTCTTAGTAACTGCATCTGACGTGCTTTGAGCCCAAAGCAAGAAAAAAGATGTAACACACCTCAGTCTGTTGTACTTTAGGTCCAAAAAACCCCCAAAGGAGATTCCTGGCTTCATGGTTTGAAAATTCTTCAGGCATGTATGTTTGTTTAATGACAAGTGTGGCTATGGCTGAGCAGAGGACCCCAAGATTCTGACCAAACTACATCTAAATCTAGAAATTAGAGGAGAATAAAAACCACTTACTCAGGTGTGCTTAATCCATCCCTTCATCTTTCACCTTTTAGAGATTAAAATTATGACCACTTGAAGTTACTCTTCCTTCTCACACCTCCTTCTTACACATCCCTCTTACACAATTTGGTTTCATAACTCTCTTGGAATCAGGGGCCTTAAATGTGAACATTACTGTTCTCAACCTGCAACTACTCAAAGCCTTTGATGAATATGAAAATAATCTAATGAAGCTTGGTCTTGCAAAAGGAAGACAGACATACTGAGCTTTTTCAGTAACTTCTTCCATGCTGTCTGTAAGACCTTCTACTTCAATCACCTGTTTATGAGCTTTGTCCCCAACACATTACCAACAGGCTAATTTTATTACAGGGTTGCAATTACACAATTACACAATTAATTGCCTCCCAATACAAAGCAACAGACATTCCCCACCATCATCCTGTCATTAAGAAGCAGCAGCAAGCTTTCTGGTTGCCCAGATTTCTACCAGTGATTTTTTCCTGGAAGGAAGGTCCTCTTAAAAGGATTCCTCACTCCTCCCAGAAGATATTCTGCTGACAATATTATATTTCCTAAGGTTTGTGCAGAGCTGGAAAAGTGTCATTTGAATTCTAGCACAAAGAGCCAGGTGTTCACACAGTTTGCACACAGGATAGTCCACCCTTTATCAAAAATAATTCCACTAAACTCAACCAAACTGCACAGATGCTGCATAGGTAGGTAATAGTAATTGGAAAATATGGGTAATGCACATTTAAAAAAGAAAAACTCAATATAGGTACCGTGGGCTATTCTCAAATTGGTAACATAACTGGGCAGTACTGCAAGAAGCCTGCAAGAAGAGGTTTTTCCCAGACATTTTCATAAGAAATCAAGTGAGGATTGGCTATTACTTTTTTGTTTTTTCAAATTTAAGAAACTTTCTGTAAATTGTTTTGGCATCAGTACATTATGCAGAAGCAAATAACTTTCAAGATGAGACTTTTAATCTTGGTTTTTTAGCACTCAATGACCTGCCATGTAGTCATAAGACTCTGTAATTTTTTCTTCTGAATTAGAGAGTATTAATTACAATGCTAAGACATATAAAAAAATATCTAGGCATTTTTAAATAATTTAAAATACATTCTGTAACTAAAAAGCAAACAAAATTACCTATTTGCAAAAATGTTAAAATAAAAAAATGCATTCATCTTGTGCATGAATTAAAGTGTACCTAGAGGGCGCATGTAGAATTAAAAATCAGATAGTATTAAAATACAATTAAGAAACCATAATTATATGCTAAACAGAGACAAAAAGACAAGGGATAACTTCCTATCTCAGCTGTGGAATAGCTGTTAGGGTAAATGAACTGAATACAGACTCCCCCACACAGCACATGGAAACTGCAGACTTTTGTAGAGCTGTGTAATCACTGAAGATCTCAGCAGCTGCCCAGAGAAGCTAAAAGCTGGTGTTGCCTAAGCAGTTCATTCATGGTTCTGGCAGTCCTTTGGCTCTCCTAAGGAGATGGTTTCAGTTTTATCTCTATCTGAGTCAAAAGGCTTCCAAGGGGGCTACAAGAGTGGATGCTAAAGACTCTTTATTAGGGCTAATAAACTGGAATCACTTTGGATGCTGCAAAGACAAACTCGTTGCTGTCCTTCCAGCCACTGCCACGTGCACAGGTCTTGCTGCAGGACATTGGCTGCTCCAGGGGCCTTGTGTGGGCAGAAAGCCAATGAGAAAAGGAAAATTTGGGTAATAAAAGTCTGACCCAGAGGAACAGGTCTTTGCTGTCCTCCTAGAAACTCTACTGGGATCTACACTGGGAACAACCACATTTAAATGGTGAAGAAACAGTTATTCCACATGCCAGTTTTAATTGTTCCATTGGAAAATGGTGTGTTTAGTCTATTTTGCTGTTTTGCTGGGTTTTTTTGGTGTTGATTTTGCCTCTTTGTTTTTGTGGGCTGTTGTCTATGTGGTTTAGTTCTTTTAGTTTTTGCTTACAGCCTTGGTTTCAGGAATCATAAGAACAGCAAAATCTAGAAGCTATTTTATCTGAGCTACTTAGAAATTACAAGAAACAGTTTGGAGAGGCATTCCTTCCCTGGAGAAAAGAATATTCTCACTTAGAAATGTTCCACCACCAGTAGAGTTTAAATTTTGCTTGCAATGGGTTCACCCAAACTGAGATGTCTGTGCATTTATGTAAGTGAATAAACTCTAATGATTCATTATAAGAATATTTATATTTTGCATGTTACACATATTCCTAATCTACTTGTTTGCCTATGAATCTGGTAATTTCTTATTTACTCATAAATTCTTTTAGAAAACAGTGATTCCTCTCACCAAGACAGAAGTTTGAGGCAAGACCTGGAGTAGTGTGGGCACTGTGTACAATAGCAGTTTATTTTGTCTCCATTTTTAAATGAAGTTTTGACCTAATTGTCTAAAGTCCAATGTGAAATAATTATTTCTACTTAAACAAGTCTGCTAACACAAATGATAAATTTGATTTGACAACTGGATATTCTCATGGCATGTTGATGACTCATCTGTCCTCTAACCCAAGTCAGAGGCCAACATTTTATCATTGTTCTTTAGAGAGAAAAAAAAATTGCACACAGCAAATGTTCAGGTCTTAACTATATACACATTTAGAGGTAAGTTTAATCAATTTTTTATGTTCTAAATTTCCATTTGAATAAAGTATGTTTAGTGTAAAAACCAGTCACTGTTGTTCAGTGCAGAAGAATGAGTCTTTGCAAAGCACTTTATCAAAAGGTAAAAAAAAATAATATAATTTTAACCCACTAGATGGCCAATCATGTCTTTCAGTGTGGCTCAGGAAGTTACATGGTCTGTATTACAAATACCAAAATGTTTACCCTGACAGGTCCCAAAACACCTGAGAAAGATTGTTTGGGGTTTTTTTCTGTACAGCCTCATAACACTCACTAGCAAAATGAGGCTTCATGGGTGGTTCATTGTAAACTACATTTACAAGGGTCTGTGCAGCTGGAAATAAGTACCAGCTAATGAAGAGATATTTTCCTGTGTTCTGTTACAAATGATACCATAATTACAATGATTTCTGAGAAAACCAATAAATGATCACAAACTACAAGGGCTTCTAAACAGAATTCATTTATTTTCCTTTTTTTAATTCAGGTTATATAGAAAATATATAGAAGCTTCAAGAAGCACTCTAAAGAATGATTTTTTTTTCTTATGGTGCATGTATTATCAAAGCTTATTAATGAAAAAAATAGTAATTAAAAAATTAAAATATTTTTTTCCAGGCATAAAAAATGGGGTTGCTTTTGGAGTTAAAGTCCCTTTAGTCCAGGTGGCTGTAGCTAATCTAGATGTTTTAAAAGAAAGTGAAATAAAGACAGCATTAGATATTACCTGCCTTTATGTGTGCCTAAATATCATAGCTGCATATTAATTCATAATTGCATACTTCACACATGAAGTATGACAAACTGCAATTCCTTTTGGAAATACAAAATATTCAGTGGAAGAATTCTTAAAAAAAAGAAGCTTGCAATTTTTTAAAAAAATATAACTTAAAATGTACATTATTCATTTACGAAAGCATCTGAGAGGTTTAGCTTCATCCTTGATTCTTTCTGGGTTTCCTTACTGTTTGGTTAATTCCACCAATAAATGAAAGTATCTGATCTAACAGCTGTGTGATGATAGCATGCATATCTTTATTACGATAAACTTTAGCGTTAAAAAATTCAATGGTAATGTCTGCTTATGAAAGTACACTCATTCACATGGCAAACTGGCAACCAAAAAAGCACAGTGACAGCATTTAAAACTGATGTGCTACTTTATTAGTCCATTCCTTTAGATTAAACAAAGGGCAAAAATCATCAAGAAGTAATAAGGAATTAATTCCAGTGTCTGGAAAAGTTTGGTTTTGGCCAGGTGATTCCTACTCTCTCTGTTCTATGTCTCATTGCTTGTTTGAAGGTGGCACAGCAACTCATTGTCTCTTTACAGACCACATATAGGTTGTTCAAAATGAAAAGTTCTATATAATTATATAAGATCTTACTACCAAGCATATTCTAGACTGAACAGACTAAAATTATGCTACTTTTTTTGTCAAGTGCATTGGAAGTGTCTGGATAACTTATTTATGTTTTAATGGATAACTTATTTATGTTTTATTTTTAGCTATAGCATGAGCACTATTTCATAGAATATAGTGTCCTCTATCATTTACTTTGAGGGTAGACTATATGCCTGAAAGATGAAACAGATCTCACACAGAGAGCACACTAAGTAATGAAAACAATATAAGGAAGAAACACATTTGGAGCTGTCTTTTGCTCTGTGAAAAAGTAATTTGCACATATGCATACTCTATTTCCATTTATTTTAATAACCTTCAGACTTTCAGCTGAGACTGAAATGCTTCTGTGAGCTGACAGAAGGCATGTCCTTTATGGTTCAAGAGGTCTGGTCATGTAGGAAGAGAACTGGAAAGGTTCAGCACTAAAGGAACTAAGCAACAGAGATTTTTCCTATTTCCCAGACAGAATCCACAGTACTGAGAGGGGGATGGCAATGCTGAGAAGAATTGGATTGCACAAAATAAAAGGTGACTGCAATAGATCTGCTGCATGTGAAATTCCACTAAATAAGGAATAGGAAACCCCTACCTCAGAACCACCTGTACTCTACACTATGCAGGAACCTCACCCAGGCATGGTGGCACCTGGTGCAACGTTTGCAGGTAGGAGCAAGAGCCAGGTCCTTCAGAAGTCAGGGGGAAATGAGTACTGTCCTTCAAAACTCTGCTGAAGGGAATGAATGGTGATTGTTTCCCCAGTAGCTCTTCTCCACCTTTCAGCTTTTAAGGAATATGCTCAGAGATGTGTGAGATCACCTGCACTCAAATCCTTCTTCTGCAGAAGGTGATTCAAACCCATCAAGGCTCGGCCCAACAAGCACAGTTTGCCGAGCACAAGTCGAAGGTATTCCAGGGGCCCTACAGGCAACTTTAAATCACTCCTAATTTCCACTTTACATAAATATTTGCTGGGAAAGAGACAGATTCAGCACAAGGCTTAGTTTTAGGGCATTTATCTGTGATGGTAGTTCTGAGTTCCAGTCCTTGCTGCACCTTTTTGCTCAGCACTTCCTGTAACCAGAACTAGTGTTCCTTGGCAGTACGGCTAATTAACTGTGACAATCAAATTTTCATCCTGTTTTTTTTATGTTAAAGTTAATCACCATTCTTTTTTTTTTTTTTTTTTTAGTTGATGGATCTGAACAGTTTAGGCCAAGTGGAACAGCCTTTATGAGAAGAATTTAGACTACATCCTTCATCACAGAAAATGCTGATGGCCTAATTGTTTTCCTACACAGATAACTGAGACATTTAGTTAAGAGGTAGTTACACAGACTTCCCTTACAGTAAATGGGGTTTTTAGACATGATTCATCTCACCCTAAAGCAGCTGCTTTAGTATATGCCACACCAGCCAGACTCTACAAATGCTTGCAGAGATCTAAAATTAGGTGAACATAATTACACCATAATTACCATAAACTGCCTCAACACACAACAAATGAAATGGGAACTTCCTCAGGGAAATCAGTGAGGGGAATTTCCATCTGGAATTGTCCTCCTCTGTTTCCACTGACAGTGGGGAGCTGATGCACTTCAGAAACCATTGTGTGTAGGTGTGATCAAACAAGCTATGAGTCTCCAGGGGCAGGAACCTCAGTTTTCTGTGCAGGCCTGTTGAGTAGGCAATAGATGGATCTTCAATGCTTTTATCTTCTTTGCCAGGGTACTTCCTAAAATTATTTCCTGCTATAATACAAATCCCATAAGACATTTTACAAGGCAAGTTAAAACACTGATCCACTGAATATCCAATAGAATATCCACTGATCCTATTGCTGAGGAGCTTCACATGAAGAGTAATGAAGTCTTCAAAATACTCATGGCCAATGCTGCATTTCAAGTGCATTGTACTGAGCTACTAAACAATAAAAAAAAATCAGCTCATATCTAAAGGGATCTTTGGGAAATAGGATTAATTCATTGGAGAATCAGAAAGACTGAAACTAAAATTATCCAACAGAACAGATTTATTTTTATGAATGGGGATGCAAAATTCTAGCTATGAAAGTGCTGTGAAATTATAGCTGTGAAAGTGCTCACAGATTGATAGTCTTGGTTTGGAGAAGGCAGGGAGCCACTGAATGATTTGAGCTTATCATAATCAGAAAGAAATTCAAGTCTGCTTCTACACAAATTGTTAGTTGTCGCTGTATCTTGTTCCTAAAAGTAACAGATATTTCAGAAACAGGTGCAAGAAGACCCTATCAGAAGACCATACCATACCTATGTGCAGAAACACTTGATCAATATCTATTTCTAACAGTAGAGATTAGGACAAGCCTTGATGTGGACGTTTTCACAGTCTTTAGTAAATAATCAAATTGATTATGATCAAAAATTCTGAAGATCAATATGTTATTTTTCATATTATTTGGTCAAGTCCAATATACATTTACTGTTATTTGTCATTCTAAAAAAAAAAAAAAAAAGAAAAGCAATCTCAGTCTTATTGGCACTTTTTTTCCCATGAGAATTGTTTCCTAAAAGCATTATTATTTTAGTTTTTATATTCCTAAGCATACCTTTTTTACATGCTTATTATTACCAACTCTTTTTGCCTTTGTGAAGAGGCACAATAAGTTATTTTATTATCAAATGACCTATTCTAAATATATTTCTGATAATGTGATTGTGACAATGTAGCTATCAATTTGTTTTACAATTTATTTTACTTTAAAATAAATGATAGGGTTTTAATAAAATATTTCAGAGGGATAAAGAAAGTGGATTGGTTTTCTGTAATTCAGTTAAGTATTTTTTTTAATAAAAATTAGAAACTCATTGCTATAGAAAAATGAGTGAAATATTGCTCCATTTCTTAATTAGCAAGGACATGAAGTATTGCTTATCATAGTTACATAGTATTCTGTCTTGCCCAATGATTTTTTTTCCACCAGACTTATTTGGTATAAATTGTCTGAGAATGGTCATAAAAACTTTTAATAGTACACTTTGGAGGATGTAAACCTTTGTGACACAGATATAGAGACAATTCAAAATATATCTTTTTAAGAAAGGAGACCTTGGCTATTCCAGTAGCTCTGTTCATCTCCATTATTTTGACATTTTTGTTTCCACATATATTTATATTGGGGTTTTACATGCACTCAGAAAGAAACACAGAAGAGGAAAAGCAAAGCTGTCATATCTGATATTAAAGAATACTGCAAAATCTAAAAGGAGTAACTATACAACAGACTCCCTGCATATCACATGATTAAATTTTTGCCCATGAGAATAACAGGCTTTAGCCTGAGGTTCTCTGGACTGGACCTGCTTTGTCAGGATAATTGCAGGTAAATTTTGCCCTTTCTTAGTGCTTTGGCAAATTGGCTGGTAAAAACCTGCACAGCCTCTTGAGCTGGTGCTGGTAACAAGGCTTATCAGGTAACATCTGCCAACAGAGGGGATCCATAATCCCCTAGATATCCTTTCTGACCTTTGGTGAAGCCTGCCTACTCTTCCAGCAGAAAGCTTGACAGGTGTGCAGCAGTCTAACCAGCCCCTGCTGCTTTATTTTCCAAGCAGAATTATACATTTATTTTCATATTTAAAGGTGTCAGGAATCAAACAGCAAAATTATTGCCTTTACTGTTCAGACCCAAGCATTTCACATACACCACATATGATTTATTCTGCACTGTACAATTATACATGAATATGAGATTTTAGTCTTAAATTTTGGTTTATACATATCAGTGCTGCCTTAGAGATGTTGAAAAATATTATATAAAACATAATATGGCTAAGAAATTGCTTTTATTTTTATCCATTTGAACAGCAGCTTCAGACACCTACAGTGAAAGGTACAGCCTTCTTATTATAAATTATTTGCAGTTTCGTGAATCTTGCATATAGTTTTTAAATAGGAAGTCACTTACTAAATACTATAACAGATGAACATTTAGATAAAAGAGGTTCCAAATACCAAAAGAGAGTCCTGACAGAAAATTAAAACCATTTTCATAATGCTTCTATAAAGCACACCATGGACTCAGGAAAGCAATTTTTTTCTAAGGCTAGTACCTGAGGTATCTGAATTTATTTCATTCTGGATATCACCTCCTAAACTACTGAGAATTGAAGGATATGTCAAATTCAATTTGAAAGTAATTTTTTAGAAATATATAATAAATGCTAGAATTTTACCTAAAACCTCAATGCAATAATCATTTAGGCATTCACAGAATGCATGTTGTCCAGACCATACCTTAGCTAATACTTACCCCAGGAAATAAATGCTATGAAAATATTAAAAACAGCCATTCTAAGTCCTCTCCAAAAAATGCATAAAATTGAAATTATATAGAAATACAGCTAATGCATTAGAAATAGATGTAGATAAACACAAAACAAGCAACACTTTACTCAGACAACAGTATCGTACTGACTAAGGAGAAATATCTTGCTGGGGTTCAAAGGTGAAGCCATGACTTTCTAACGAGGTTTATTTCCTGCAGAAATACTTTGAAAGTTTTAATAGCTGAAGACCACAGAAACCTAGACATGTTTGTGTATAGACCACTACCAAAAAGCAGATAAAACTAATCTACTCAGTTAGCTGTCCAAAACACACTGCTGGGTAAATAAGTATGAATCCTAAGAAACACACTATCTCCCACTCCAGAAATCACTTACTCGAGGATAATGTTTGCAGTACTGCAGGAACAGGTATTTGATTTTAGAATTGTGCTGGATGAGTTGAACATCAAGTGCACTAAACCATCAGACATTGGTTCTTTCTGAATTAATAATAACAACAACAACAACAACAATAATAACAATAATAAAAATTCTGAAATGTTTAGGTTTTGCTTGTGACTGCTGTCTTGGAAGAGCTCAAAGTTCACTTGTGTATAAACCAGAATCCCCTTGTCATTTTTTATAGATTTTCCTGACAACAGGAAAGTTCAAATGGCTAAGAGCAAAGCAAGAAACAGATTACATAAGACAGCTTTAAATGTTAGTCAGGTACACAAGATTGCTTATGTACTTTAAAATCTGATTGCTGCCCCTTACATGAAAACCGTTTTTCACCAAACCAGAGCATAACCAGAGAAATAAGGATTTCACCTGTAGAGATATTCTTCCAAGGTGACCGAGAATTTATTTATATAAATGTACATATTTTTACAACAATTGTGCCACATCATCAGTTAGAAAAATAATCTATTAGCATAGTTCCACATTTTACAGAGCTGTTTGACAAGTTGCAAAGCAATAGACTTTATTTCCCTGTGCTGTTATCAACACACCGAGTACTGGAATATTGCCCTGCTGTTTTGTGTCATGAACTGACATGTAACAGTAGAGACAAACAGGGTCTTACTCTTTTGGTTACAATATTCATGTGTTTCAGTAAATGAGCTTTCATATTTTCCCATTTACTACCACTCCTAAGTTCTACATAACTGCCATGGTATTTATCAATGCCAAGACATTTCATTTGTTTTATAGGTGATTTCTCCCACAGTTGTTTTCCTATACAACTTCCAGGCATAGCTGGAAAGCATCATCCCTCCCACCATGCCACTCCTGACAGCAGTTTTGTCTCTGCTAGAAAACTTTCAATATTAACAACAATAAAACTCATGCATGAGAAGAGTCAGATGATTTTATTTCTCTGCCAACTAATACATCAGATGCACTGCAAGAACATGAATGAAGTTGTTCCACAGAGAGACTGAGCTTAAACTTAGCAGTTAACAGCAAAGAAACCTACCCTGGGCTTTCTACACCTAAGATACTACAGAATCCTCCACCCTCCAGGATCCTTAGGGCAAAAGAATGCTCAATTAATATAGCTCCAATCCTGAAATGTTTGAGACCTCTTCAGTGGTTTTAAAGAGAGAAATTGTGCTAAGCTCTGCAAGGGCTTTAACTGGGGAGGGAGTCACTATTTCTGCACTACATGTGACTTTCTCTTGGGAAGTGATTCCTACCTCACTCTGGCACAGGTGAGGGCACATCTGGAGCCCTGGAGTGTGTTCTGGTTGGGCTCTCCAGCATGGGACAGACACTCCCAGTCCAGAGAGGGACACAAAAGCAATCTGAGGGCTGGAGCACACAAGAAGTGCATCAAGAACTATGGCAAAGCAGAGCACATTTGACATTTTAATTCTCCACTCTTGACAGCATATAATAGCTTCTGTTTTCTGTTAGCTACTCAGAGGGTACATTTCCCTGAAACACATATGATTGTATTGATATTTTAATTGCACTTGGTTTTAACATATGGCTAATAATGTGTCTTTTCTTTGCCATACTACCTTCTCCTTACAGATTAGCCAGCAGAATTTTTGTGTTCTGCTGCCATGTGAGATATTGAAGTATTCATTATCATCCACAGTTCTCAGAGAATAAAGTGACTTGCTTGGAGCTGTGAAGAAGCTGTTAGAGGGTGAGGGTCAGAATACAGATCTTGGTACCTTAAGCCATAGCCAGCCTTCTAACATAAAAAATATTGTTTCACATTGAACCAAGACCCCATGTTAACAGGCCACCAATTCTATTTATTTATTAATTTTTAATATAATAACATGCTGGCATGCTTGTAGCAAGAACCAAACAATTCATAGCAAAGAACAGAGAGACTATCAAACCCCCACAGCAAAAGAACATAACCACAGAGAAAACTGTATTTGTTCTAATGACCTGCCCTGAAGATCCTGTAGGGCATCAGAGCTGACCTTCCTTGGTGGCACAGAATAAAAGAGGAAGATTTTGAAGGAAATGGGTCTGGTCTATTCAATCTGCTTGAAGCATTTATGCCAAAGTTTCATAGCTCGCCTAACTAGATTATCCATTCCTTAGAACAAAAAGATTAATTGAAATTGAAATAAAGAATTTAATGCCTTTCTAAATCAGGCAACTCCAGAGTTGTAAATAGAGGGACTGAATAACTGGACACAGTCTAATAAACATTTAAAAAAATTAACTTTGCCCAAGGCATGAAGGAGATGCAACTTTTCTGCACAGATGCAGAAAAAACAAAAAGTAGAATAATGCTTCATATTTACTAATATTTTTTTGCCTGCATTTTTCACACATACTCAATTGTGCTTTCATGGGCTGGCAAAAATTTTTATCTTGAAGATGCCTCTCCTCTTTGCAACTATTACTCCTGGATTCATATTTTCTGATTAGTCCATAAAAGCAGACATCTATTTTGCAGAGGATTCATGTCAACACATCATTTGTAAGTGACAGCAAGTGACCAAGTGACAGCATTCAGACACAAAAAATAACTCTAAAGCATTTGTATCTTTAGTTCTGGAGAGTTCTGCATTCAGGGCACATCTCTACCATAGTTCATTTCTTAGTAAAAGGCTTTGAGCTATAGTATATGAAAAACATTAAATAATCCGTAACAGAATATAAAGTGAACCACCTTATATTTAAAGATTAATGTTTCCTCCAGCTGAATAACTGTCTTTTGGAACTATCTGTGTTCCTCTGCAGGGGCTGTGTTTAAATTGTGTGAATTAAATAAGGAGAAAAGGTTCATACGGCATTTTGCCTTGTAATTATTTATCTACACTGTAGACATGCTCAATGAGGAAAATAAAAAAAGTTCTTAATTTCATTGATCCTTTGCTGGAACTAGTTTTAATTTTGATGGTGCTTTTTTCTCCAACTGCTCAACATTACTTTAACTTGTTTATCATCATATTTTTATATGAGACTTCTCAAACCTTATTATCTCCAGAGAGGCCTTGCAGGCTTGTTCACACAGTTAAAGAATCTGCAAGGTTAAAATCAAGCCTGGGATGGACACAAGTGAGGTGCACATTCCTGTTCACTGCTGTCATCCCTAGCCCAGGCAGTTTTATCAAAGTTAGTAACTACAAGACTGATGATTGCTGAAAGAAACACTGACCAAACCTCCCACTGAAATTTCACAAAATATCAGATGCAAAAAGGATATAATTTTATCACTTTTTGCCACCAAAGTATCAGCAGAGGTGAGATCATGTCCTTTTCTGCTTTAGTCTCCAGTATCAAAGAAACAATAAATAAATACAATAAATTAAATACAAACTAAACATAATCTTCTAAACAGTTAAACCACACAATCAGCAGCCCTATACACTGATTTAAAATAAAAGTTGATGGCAGAAAGGCTCAGCAGCTTCTGGCTTTTGAAATGGGAAAATCTAAAACATCATAATGTAGCACAAACATGGAATAATATTGTCAGCCCTCTCAGGGAAACCCCAACTCTCCCCAAGTTCATTTGCAACAGCAGGAAGAAGTCGTCCTGATGTTAAAGAGACACATATTTTTCTATTGAAATATTTCTATTACATAAATGCTCCCAAATGTGCAAAAGTACTGCTTTTCAAAACACGCAGACACAAGCTTACAACCAGAAATATTAAGAACGAATTAAACATTGCTCAGCAGCCTGAAATTATCAGTGAAATTGTAGAGACAAAATGCAAGCAAACTTAAACCACACAGTTCCTAATATCAGCAGTGATTTCAGGCTTTGCTGTTAACTCCAGTTTAATTGGGTATCGTCTTTTCAATTTCCGAATAACAAAATATTTTGATTTTTCTATTAAGTTCCAAGTGTACTGAACAGGCAGATGCAACCTGCATCATAATTCTCTCCTACTGCAGTACCAGTACTGTGGCAAGTGAGCAGAGCACAGCACTGTGCTATGCTGTGTTGGCTGCCTGTAGCAGAAAAGGGCTCAGCTCTGAAAGGCTGAAAACCTTCACAAAAACTGCAAGAAGGACAACAAAAAAGTGCAATTAAAAACACAGAACTTTGGGGTTAAAAGAAGCAATCAGCCAAGGGTGTGACAAGAGGACAGTACAACAGGACAATTCTGGCATGGAGGAGCTGAGCACTGCCTAATCAGCAAGGTCTTCTCTTACATTTTAAATAGAGTATTTCACTACTGAATATCTATCAGCAACTCTTATCCTTTTAGTAATACAGAATTTTCACTTACAGTGATGTACAGGATTCAGAAAATTCTTTCCCATTCAGACCTTTTACTCAGATGCTGATGCTCTAAGTACCTATGAATGATTTTAATGTACTTGTGGTGGAGAAATTCAAAGCAAGGCATTTACCAAGATACAGATTTGTCCTATACACATTGCACTACAAGTGGAAATGATCTACAGCAGCGTTTAGATCCAGAACCCCATGGCTTAACATTTTTTTGTTACTGAGAACTTTTGCCTTTGGCTGTCTGAGCTTAAAAATCAATTCTCTACTTTAAACTTTATGCTGCTGATGTCATTTTTATTGTTGAACTCAATGATCTGAGAACTTCAAAGAACAAGATCATGAAAAATTGCTTCCCATTTACCACGGTTTGAAGCAAAAGGTGACCAGTTTTTGTCAAATCTTCAGTTTCTTTGCCCTTGTGCAGCATAAACTCTGTGGGATCACTTCGTGATTAGTAGAACCTAACTTGAATCTCCAGCTAAAGAGTTTAGCTCTCACATGCCATGTTCATATTCTTTTCCACTTTAACAAACCACTAATACCTCTCTATTTTCAGTTTTATGACTGACTTTTACTGATCTATTTCTGCTCTCAGCTATGTTTACTACCAGTTTATAGCGATATAATCAAGATCAGATTTTATTTCAGTGCCTGTGAAGCAATTTTCCTAAACAAAATAAAAACTGTTCCCCTGTATCTACGATTCCTAAATAATTCTTGGTGATATTTTGGCACTGGATCTGATTTTCTTATTGTCTCACTCTCCTTTGCTTCTCAGAACCAAGACAGATTGCACACCTGAAATGTTAAATACCTAATGAAAAGTCATTAATATCTACCTGGGATCCACTAGTCTCCTTTTCCTTACTCCTTCAGCAGAGGGGAGGGCTTAGCTGCATCACCCAGTGACATAAATAAGAAGGAAACTGAGGTTTTCTCATTTTCCAGACCCCTGGCTTGTGCAGGTCCCCGCTGAGCCCATGAGCCATCCCCTTCTCTGTGGTACCCAGCCACGCCACGGCTGTGGCTCAGCACAAGAGCCCCTCTGCCCTTCCAGAGGGTGCTCATCTGTGTGTGGGCCCTTTCCCATCAGCAGGCTGCCTTCTCTCATTCCAGTGCTGCCAGGCCATCAAAGGACACATTATCACTGCTTTGATGTGAGAGGACAGAGAATGATTTCTGCTAATTGACAGCATTTTCACCGTTTGCTGATAACCAGAACTCTAGGTTTGGCCTGGAGCCCTGGATTCTGGATTATACTTTTCATTCCTCATGGTGCTAAACTGAAATGACTGCACATTATAAACAGATATTTGGAGAGAACCTCTCCATCACTTCATTTTTATTTGAGCTCTCTTCTACAGACAGGCTTTTTATTTGTTTCCATTATCAAACTCAACTCTTTTTTTTCTCTGTACCTTTATTTATGCAACAGATGATTTTGTGTTTATCTGAATGTTTTCTGTCATTTCTAATTTGATTGCTCCGATGACTGTGCAATTTGGTGTCTGAAGTCAAAGCTCTGAAAATGTCAGTGTGTAAGCTACAACATCTTAGCTTTACTTTTATAAGGCCATAGAGTCTCTCCTCAGATTCCTGCTTTCTTAAATGCGTTTGAATGGAGCTATAAAACAAGTCTCCTGCACGAACCAGTCGGTCAGTGAATGCTTATTGCTTCAGTGGGAGCAATCACACAGTATCACCGAATCTGTCAGATGGACAGAGCTAATTCTTTGGTGTTTGGCTAGTAATTACAGAGCATGGGAAAATGCCTCTTAACCTGGAGGCAGTAACTACAACTGCTGACACACTGTTACTCTGGTACCACGAACAACCTGGCAGGGAGATTAGTGTTCCCAAAGTCAATACTTGCCAGCAGTTATTGAAGCATGTGTTCTGAGATACTGTGGAAAGTTACAATAAGGAGTAGCTGATGCTGCAGCTCTGTTTATTGGATTGCAATAAACTCCTCTTTCTCCTGTTCCAGGGGGCAAAAAACTATCTGTGCAGACACTGCAACAGGAATGGCTCTGTAAATTTGGTCTTGAACTATCCATTTGATTCCTGCTAATAAGGGATTTGGACTCAAGAACAGGACTTTTTGATTGACAAATTCAAAGAAGAATAATGGAATGGTTTGGGTTGGAAGAGACCATAAAGATCACCTCATTCCAACCCCCTCTGCCATGGGCAGGGACTACTTCCACGAGACCAGGCTGCTCAGAGTTCTATCCAACCTGGCCCACTTCCCGGGAGGGAGCATGGGCAACCTGTTCTAGTGCCTCACCACCCTCACAGCAAAAACTTCTTCCAGTAACCAATCCAAACCTACACTCTTTCAGTTTGAAGCCACTCCTTGTTCTGGTACTATAGGCCCATGTGAAATGTTTCTCTCCATTTTTCCTGTAGGCTCCCTTCAGGTATTGGAAGGCTGCAATTGGTCTCCCTGGAGCTTTCTCTTCTCCAAGCTAAATAATCCCAATTGTCTCAGCCTTTCTTTTCAGGAGAGGCTCCATCCCTTTAATCTTCTTAGTGCCCTTCCTCTGGACTTGCTCTGACAGATCGATGTCCTTCCTGTGCTTGGGACCCCAGAGCTGGATGAAACTCAGGTGGGGCCAAAGCAGAGGGGCAGAATCCCCTTCCTGCCCAGCTGCCCACGCTGCTGTGGATGCCCACTGGGACACGACTGGCTTTGCACATTGCTGGGTCATGTCCAGGCTCTCATCCAGCAGCACCTCCATTGCCACTGAAGACTGAGGCACAGAAGTTGTTGAATACCTCACCCTCCTCCTCATCCATTACCAGTTTACCAGCACTGGGGGGGCAGGAGGAGAGTGAAGGGGTGCACACCTTCGCTGACCATTCTTTTGTGGGTTACATACCCATAGAAACCTTCTGGTTTTAACACAATTCCTAAGCTGAGGGGGAGAGGCTGATAATAAGCTGCTTTCAACCAATTTCTCTTTGTCTTTCAAACACAAGACGAGCATGATTTCTGTCTATCCAACTGCTTCAATTTACAGAGGCAGGAGAGACACCTGTGGGGATCAGCTGACGGGACAGCTTTGGGGCGAGCCAAAAGCAAGAGCTGAGTGAGCTCTGGCTGGGACCACACACACACCCACAGCCAGCTCAGCACCCAGCTCCACTCTCAGTGTAAAACCCTTAAGTAGATCAGAAAAATACAAGCTTTTATTCTTTTTTTTTTTTCTTAGCTAATAACCTTTTTCCTCCCAGTAATGATATCACCAGGAAGTTTATTAATCTTCTGAAGAGCTTTAAGGACAGTGTTACTTAATAAGATGCATTTAAAACACATCTGATTACAATGTTTAACAAAGTGAAGAGTTTCTAGACATCTATCATGTGATTGTACTGTCATTAATTAATTTTATCAAAATGCTACTGCTTTTGTGATATTGCTGGAAAGTTTATTTTAAACTAGTATGAAAGAAAATGTATTTTGCATTACCACCAGCTGTTATGGAAACTTTTGAACTCTGCTTAAAATAAAACTGAAAATGAAATACTATTGTTTCCCCATCTGATGTTGCAAAAATCAATTAAAATAAAAGACATGGATGGTTGTTATTATGATTAAAAACAGGAGAAAACCAGCCACAAGTATAAGAAAGAAGGAGTGTCATGTTCTGGCTAGCCTTGTATAGTTGGTAAGAATTCTTAGGTAAGAATCCTCAGCACACATTAGAGTCAGTTTTTTTTCAAAATCCTTTCCCACATACTAAGATTTTTTTAGATAAATTCAGCACCATAGATGCCTGATATTCAGCCTCCCAATTGAAACAGCTGGCCCAACAAAGGCATAAGAAGCTTTGTGTCTCTAAGCCCCTGACCGAGTTCAGCAATGATCACAGACTCACCATATGGCTGATGTTAAAAAGAAATATAGAGGAGTTACTCATTCAGTGATCATCACTTATCCCTTGCTCTGACAAACAACAATTTTGTGGAGAAAACAAGGGTTCAGGGGCACTGAGGAAAAAAGGAGGTAGGAAACTGTAAGTAATTTCATGTTTAAAAAAAAATAAATAATTCTTATTTAGGACATGGCCCAGGCTAAGATAGCTTGCCCAAGAAGAAATAGTAGGGTGTGGCAGTAAGAGGACATTCTTTCTATGTGGATTTACCACCCAGAGAGGAATATAAGGCCAGCTTCAGGCAGAGGCAAAATAAGTAGATGTTCACACTGGCAGACCGTCCTAGGCAGAGATGTCCTGGCTGTCAGCTCTCCTAATGCCACTGTCCCAAGGTGATGACCTTGCTGTTACTGCTGCCACCAGCAACAGCCTGCGTGCCTGGGACAGGGCAGTGGAAACACAGGAAGGTGCTCCCATTCTACTGCATAGCCAGAGAAAGATTTTCCTCTTGTACTTAGAGCCAAAAATACTCAGTTTGGTCAGAATTAACAAGCAGCATTGATCTGGTTCTGATGATGAAGGGTTTTCATTACCTTTAGCACTGAGAAGTAGAGAGATCCCAGCCCAGGCATCACAGTAAGCCTGGCCTATCCAGAGCACACAACTCTGTTGTACCACCCCTGGCTTCTCCTTGCCCTCTGCATCCCTTATCACAGGTCTGTGACTCTTCCAGCCTTACTCCAAATTCCCTTCTCACTCTCTTTTGGCTCCTGCTTCTCTTCTCCACCTCTGCTAAACATTTCCTTTCATCTTATCTTGAAGAAATTCTTTCCTTTTCCATTGGGTCTTCTGAGGCATCTCCTGCTGCCTTCACTGCTCTCTGCCAATCCCCAAGCACTATTTTCCCCACAGACTCTGAACTCCCAAGTGGGTCATGTTTGAAATTATAATTATGGTTCAGCAACAAAAAACAGTTCTGTAATAGGCAGTACTTGGCTGAACTCCAATCCAAAGCACAGATAATACTCTGCTGCTTCTTACTTATTTTCTGAGGTAACACAACAATATATATTGTCAAAACTTTAGCTGCCTGTAGTCCCTTCTACCTTTATATCAAATAATCCTTTTGTTCTTTCCAGAGCCTGTTGAATAAGAATTTTTCATGCTTATTTCAACCTCTAGACATTAATCTTCTGAACTTTCATCAATAATTGCAGGATCTTGTAATAAATGATGCATCAATGACTTACAATTTGTGAGAAGAGTTTCTTAAAAGACACTGTGGAAGGGGGACTATCAATGGGTTTCCATTCTTACAAAATAAGCATACTTGAGGATCCTGCCTTAAATTTTCTTATGATTTCAACAGTTTAATTTACAATTATTCTTGTTAGGGTTTTTAATAAAGGCTGGATATCAAAAGCTCCAACTGAAATCATGAATGTGACTGACAGCATGTTGTCTGTGTGCCAAAAGAACCCAGAGATTCTCAGAGATAAAATGTGAATGAACGTAATAGGTAGATTTTTTTTTTTTTGTAGACAAAGTTTATATGTTATTACCAAAAAAACCCTGCAAATAAACAAAAAACCAAACCCAAAAAGCCAGCCAACCAACCAACCAACCAACAACCCAAAAGAACTGTTGTTCAAACTAATTGTTACATTTTCTTCTTACTGTTTACTCACAAATTTTATTAATCTTAATGATAGCTTGCATTTATTAAAGAGGCAATGTATCTACCTCCATAAATAGCTTTATCTAATGGGACAAA
Organism: Euphonia xanthogaster; assembly: GCA_034509185.1. Taxonomy (NCBI): domain Eukaryota; kingdom Metazoa; phylum Chordata; class Aves; order Passeriformes; family Fringillidae; genus Euphonia; species Euphonia xanthogaster. The sequence goes on along the minus strand of JAYDZK010000056.1, from coordinate 10,831,698 downwards.
GCTTTGACTTTAAGTACCAAAGTACCAAAGTACTTATACTCCCATTAGATAAATGTAAGTATCAAAGTACTTAGATTTATCTAATGGGAGTATGCTTTGGCTTTAAGTACTGCTGGAATGGAGCCAAAATCATAAATCCCATCACCTTCTTTACCACAATATGAAATTCCAGGTTTTTGTTCTCACCTTGAAGACGCCAATGTGCACTACAGATTCTCATGTATTTGTTCCCCATGTTGCCTTTTATGCCACTGATTTCTAAGCAGAAAAGCAGAGCATGCCCAACAACATGGTGTTTGTGTACCAAGCTCATTTGGTTTAACTATTTAGGACCTTCATGCAGTAGAAAGCCCTCACAGATGACCAGGATATTTATAAAAATATTAGATGCAACTCCTGTTGACATTTAGAAAAACATGCATGGCATATTTAAATAGCAACCTAGCACCTTGGGAACAAAGTGGATTACAAAGAAAACCAGAATAAAAATTTAACTGAAAATTTTCACAGGGAATTGTATAAACTGCTCTTAAAGCTGCCTGCAAATCATATGTAAGAAAGTGTAGATTACTGACTTGAAAATCTTCTCAAGCCCCAAAATAAGGATTAAATTTGTGAAAAAAAAAAAAAATGAATTGAAGAAATTTTCCAGTGGAAAAAGTGTAAGGGACAAGATAATGAATTTTCCTGCAGTGCTCCTGCCACTGTCTCTGACTGGAAAAGAGAACAGCAGTAGGGATGTGAGCCAGACTCTGCCAGCTGGTCCAGAGGCCAGAGAACAGAGTGAACATCATGCTATGCTCTAGAAGTCTTTGAACTTTACTATCAACATCACTTCTTCAATTCCTATTCAATTAATCAATTGGAATTATTTCCATTCTACTGAGAACACAGTCCAAGACTTATTGGAAAGTGGCTTTATTAAAGAACCTGATTGAAAGTAGACAAAGTTTCTATAGATTTAGCCCTATATTTTATTATTGTGACCATCCAAATATGCCCCACAAAGTGAAAAATTTATTATTGATTTAGGGAGTATGTAAATGTCACATGTATTATATTTAATACTAGCCTTTTCTTCTTTGATCTTCTCGGCTTGACAAAAACAGGTCATTTTTTATCAAGCTGTACAAATATTTAAAGGATCCTATCTCAGGGCAACCAAATCACCTGATATTTCTAATTCTTTTACTGCAGTCTCAAGTTGGCAGTAAGCTGAGCTACTTTTTCATCAAGATTTTGTGCAGAACAAAAATATGTGCACAGTACATACAAAGACATGGTAAAGGAACATCAAAACATGTCATTTAGACCCAATGACAGTATCTGATCTAACAAAAGATCTGAACAGTAAATGTAAAATTTCTGATTTTATTAGACAATCAGGTACCTTCTAGCAACATGAAAGAACTGATCCCAAGGTCACTGTGGAGCCTACACTTCACCAGTATCACTTCCACATTTTAAATGGGTTGGAGCTGGATTAGAGAACTCACAAAAGAAAAGAAGCTGGTGGCTTATTCACCTCTAGAAGTTATTCAGCAGTGGAACAGCTTCTAAATCTTAACAAGGGAGATGAAATTGTGATGTGTGCTTCTGTTGTGCTGAATAACTGCAGTGAAATGCACTCTCTGATTATGAATGGGTTTTATGGGGTTCATCTTTTCTCATTCTGAAGTTTAAATTGAAATGACCAAGAAGAAAGAAGGCTATCAATCCTAGAATATCCTTTCTCACTGCCAATGGCACCCCAACACCAATGAAATCTGATGAATTCTCACTTTTCAATTCAATAGCAGTGGATAATACCCTTAAAAGAATGGAAATAGCTATTTTCAGGTTTAACAGAGACACTGACTTGACAATAATGAAATTACAGGTCTGAAATATGTGTATGTTGTACTTCAAAAGACTTAGATTGTGTCTTCAAAAAAAACAGAATAATTGAATTTTTAATATAGCTTTGGTTTTGTCACACATGTAAGAAATGTGACTGTCATGTCACATGTGACTCAGTTTAGCATGCCCATGGAAAAGACCTGTAAGGGAAGGAAAAAGTTAGCTCCTAAAAGGCAAAGGAACATATTGTACATTTGTATTCAGAGGAAATATGTTGGGTTTTCTTCTGTTTCCTAAGGCAGTGATTTCAGTAATTTGAAAGCACTACAGAAATATGTCACATGCTACTCCAAAAAATGGCACCTCAATCCTGAAAATTAATCCATCAGGAGCAATCTTGAGGAGCAGAAATCTCTGCCAAGCACATCCACAACGCATTGATTTTCCTATTCAATGATAATGTATTCATCTAACTAAAAACATTAAGAGGTTTTTGTCTAGTCTAAGGCTGCTACATTTTTCCATTTAAACTGACAATAAGTCTGTAATACAAATCTCTTTGGGTTTTGGCTGTTTATTTTTTTAAAGTTTTCTACTTAATGGTTTGATCCACTTTTCCACAAATTTTTGTCCAAATATACCCTTTTTATCTACTTCTGCCTTAACAAGCCCCATGCTGCAGCTTGCAGACATTTTTGACTTGTATTCAATCTCTGAATTCATTTGTTCAGCATCTACAGTGTCTAAAATTCATAATTTCTCAACTCTTTATCACCATATTTGTTTAAAGGAAAATATAAAATATATATTGCCTATAACAGGTGCCCAAATCAATCTGCTCTCCTGGAGACTGGAACAACAGGAAGGCAGGAACTATCTTTATGAATTATCTTATTGTGCATCTTTTTTTTTCCATTCCTACGTGCAAAGAATCTCCAAGACAAAAGGAGCAAAGAAAATTGCAAGAAAGTGGAATGGTAGAGTCATAATAAAAAATTTCTTTCTCCATTACTCAATTTTTTTTTTTAATTTCATGAAGCCAACTTGACCAAACATAAGAGTGCAGCTTACATCTCAGTTGAGGAATCACAGCTATTAGACCTACTAAAAGCATACAGAAACTGGATTAGTGAAAAAGATGTCTGGCATAGTTTTACAATTAAAAAAAACTATTTTGTTAAACACTGAGAAGAATTTCCTAGCCACCAACTATCCATGTGACTTTTTAACTCTCTGTGAATATTTAAGTACTTATGGTCACGTCACACCATCTCTGTCCTTCAGGCTTTCAGGTAGCAAATCCTATCAAAGTAATCAGCAGCTTCACCCTTTTGTTGATTGGGAAGGTTTTCTACAGTGGAAGTACTAAGCTCCCAGGAAGTAAGAGCAGCATCAATTCATGTTTGGAAGATTATCTTTATAGCAATAAATATGGAGCAATTTATTTCTGAAGCATCAAATCCCTCTGAGCAATCTTTACACTTGAAAGTGCAAACAATTCCTAAGCCCCAGCAATTTGAATAGGGCATAAAAAATGCTGAATAATGATATTCTGTAAGCTTCAGAAATGAAACTAATCTCAAGACCTTTTAAATACAAGGCTTTAATTTAATGGATTCCAGCGGAGTTTTTTTTCTATTTCTGACAGAAGCAAAATAGAGAAAAAAATAAAAGGATGCATTTTGTGGAGATAATCAAAACTCCACAACTGGGTGAAAGTTGTGAAGCTGCTTTGTTTATTACAGCGCTGGAGGCCTGTGGGAATCCTCCTCTTAAAATGACATGCAGACTTCTGGGAGCTTCAGGTCCTTTTTATCTCTCTCTCTCAAATGCATATGCATACAATTTCACCAGAGATTCATACATATTCATTCTACTGATTTCAGGTGACACTTGCTGCTAATTCTTCAGAAGGAACTCTTGGGTCAGGTTGCCTTGCCCTGTCTGCTTCCCTGCTCCTTCCTCTCTCCTTATCTCTTGTCTTTTGGCTGAAGCAGTCCCTCCAAGCACAGGCTTTCCAAGAGAACAGGCAGTCAGACTAAACAGCAAGCTACAGACTTAATTCAAAGATGTACATTTCTCCTAAATGAGAATGGATTTCTACTCTGGGAAATTTTTACTCTGTCTCAGACGCTTCACAGCTAATAATGCTTTATTAGGGAAAGGTCTTTGCCCTCCAAAGGCAGAAGAACACTCTTGCAGCCATTATTAATGCTAGGAAATGCTACCCTGCCCAGTGAAGGCAGTGGTGATGCTTGTGCCACTGGCATGGGGCTGGGGCTCAGCACTGAGCTGGATCACCACATCAGCAGAGCCAACAGCCCATGGACATTTGCCACTTTTACACAGCCCCCTTACACTGGGGTCAAAGCTCTCCCCATTTCCACAGCAAGACTTTTTATGGACAAATCAATTATATAACTGTTGTCAGAAAAGGTTTTTGAATTTACTACAATAATTCAGTCATGTCTGATTAATTTCCCAATTTCAAACATTTTGGGCAAGCTCAAAAGAAGGAGCCTGCACAGTGGGGGCTCTGGAAGCACTTTCATGTCTGTACAGGTGGCCCAAACAGAACCACCCATAAGCTGGAAGGTGGAAGAGCAAGTAACACCATGTGGAACATTTAGGTATCAAAACAACCCCCTAACATTTCTGCACAAGTTGAACAGACTCAAGGACAATCTTGGTATTCAAATAATAAAAGTAAAAATAGAAATAGAAATAGAAATAGAAATAGAAATAAAAATAAAAATAAAAATAATAGTAATAATAATAATAGTAAAGCATATCTTAGGCAGATAATCTTAAAAGAAATTTCCCTGTCCCTCTCTGATGCAGGCATGTGCTGCTGCAAAGCACTGATTTCACCTGCAGGTTGGCAACGGGCTGCAATAAATACCTCCAGGTAGGTAGATTTTTGTTTCACCTTGCAGAGCTCTGTTGGATGTGTTATGAAAAAGAGTGCTATAAAATATCTCTATTATTATAAAAATACACTCAAACTCGACTCTGAGGATATCCACAAAATATTGTCTCTTTATTCCAGACCTTTTAAACGAACTGCTGTAATCCCCCCTCCAGGGAAATGATGTTAAACGCCAAGAGGATGCATGGACTCATAAACACACACTGTCCTTCTCTAACTGAAAAGAAAAATATTAATATAGCAGCTCTACCATTAAAAACCTGCACTAAAAAACAGACACTAGTTTCTAAAACAACTTCCAATCTGCCCTGAGCTGCTGTTTGAACAAATCTTTATCACCATGATTTTATTTCAGAACATAAATGGAATCAGTTATGCTTCACTAAGCTCCTTTTCTCTCTCTCTCCTTGTTTTTTTCTTTACTTAGTGGAACTGTCTCAAATTAATAGGTTGGTTTCTTATAAATTTTTAGTGTCTTTTAAATACAGAAGCATATTCATTGCAGTTTAAATTTGTTTGGACCTAGTATATGTGCAGTTCCAAAAACTCATACACAAATAGAAATGGCACACTTCTATTTCAAATAGCACTTAATGGTCTTCTATTACTGCACCCATTTGCAATGTCATATATAATGCTCCCAATCTGATTAACAAGGTCTGCTTCCAACACTCCACTTGGATGCCCAATAGAAGTTTTATTCTTATTAAACCTAGCAGCATTTGCTCTTTATTACAGTTCATTCCAAAGAAAAATTTATATTTTAATTAAGAAGATGTGATTTAGGTTTGCTTAAGAATGACAAGAGATGGTGACAGTCCATCTTTTTTTTCCATTCTGGATGGCTGTTTAAACATGCAAGATTTGATACCACATGTAAAACCACCCTCATTTGGTTTAACAACATAATTATGAACTCTTGTCACAAATTATGTAGAAAAAATGTTAATGAGATTGGTCCAAATATAAAACTGTATGAAGCTTAACCCTGCTTGGAAAACAAGTGCCCACTAAAGCTGTCTCTCTTTTCCTCAGCTGGACAGAGAGAAAATACGAGAGGCTCATGGGCTGAGATGTGGTCAGAGAAAGATCAGTCACATGTTACCATCCTCAGCAAAACAAATCTGATTTGGGGAAATGCGTTCACTTTATTACCAATCAAATGTAAATAGAGTAATGAGGAATAAAATGCAATCTTAAAAAGGCTTTCCCTCCACCCTTCCATTCTTCCTGGGCTGAATCTCACTCTGAATTCTCTGCCTCCTCTCCTCAGCAGCACAGGGGGATGGGTAATGGGAGTGTGGTCAGTTCATCCCACACTGTCTCTGCCACAGTCTCCTTCCCAGGGGGAGGACTCCTCTCACTCTTCCCCTGCTCCAGTGTGGGGTCCCTCCCACAGGAGACAATTCTCCTTGAACTTCTGCCGAGCCAGCTCTTCCCACAGGCCGTCAGTCATGAGCTTCTCCACTGTGGGTCTCTGCCAAGGGATGCAGGGGTCATAAATCCTGCCACAAAAGCTGCTCCAGCATGGGCCCTTCTCTCCATGGCACCACAGGTCCTGCCAGGAGCCTGCTCCAGCAAAGGCTTCCCACAGGGTCACAGCCTCCCTTGGACATCCACCTGCTCCTGCCTGGAGTCCCCTAAGGGTTGCAGGTGGATCTCTGCTCCCCAGGGACCTCCCTGGGCTGCAGGGGCACAGCTGCCCCACCAGGAGCTGTCCCAGGGGCTGCAGGGGAATCTGCTCTGACACCTGGAGCACTTCCTGCCCCTTCTGCACTGACCTGGGAGCCTGCAGGGCTGTTTCTGTCACATACCCCCACCACCTGTAAGAAAACCAGAGCTGCCTTTGAGCAAAAAGAACCAGGCTTTCATCCTCCTTTGAAACAAGCTCTCCCTCAGGGTACAGCTCAAGCAAGTGTGGGCTCATAAGAGAACCTGTTGGCCTCAGCTTATCTCTGGCTACATCCACAGGTTTAACACATACAGGCATGACCAAGGATGGGCAGAATGCAGATTTCTGTTGTAATAAATGCAAATCAAAAATCACACTAAAATATGAAGCACTGTGACAATATAAGCCAGAATCCCAGCATCCCTTGTGCAACGGAAAGAATAAGACAGCAGGAAAAATCCCATCACATCACACATGATGGTGGCACAAGGAGCTGGTATGTGATTGCTTGCAGCACATCTTGTAAAATTATCTACATAAAGAGAAATATGTGTGTAAAAAAATCCCTGGTTGTTGAACCACTACAAAATACATTAAATTGCTTAAATGGTTCTTTCAAGTGCTTAGGATACTTTTGTGGGCAATAAAAATAATTAATAATAATGCCAAGAGCAGGTAAAATGCTTCTCACTTCTCACACTCAGTAAGATCCCTACGAAACAAATCTCTGTTTACCAGACAGAAATACACCATTTAATGACAGAATGACCTACTGTGTAACTACTGGATTAAATAATGGAGAAAAAAGATTCATGCATGCCCCAAATCAGAGAATTATTTGTTGTTTATATACTGCATTGCCAAAGGTCATCAAGTGCTATAAATCTACACTTCACGATTCCTTAAAGAAATGCAAATTATATATTTTACCAGAAACATGTAACCTTCATGTCAGAACTGTACAGGGTCTGTATCACTTCAACCATTTAAATATTCCAGATATAGCAGGCTGTCTATAAATATTTCATGCAACTAGGAAAGTCTTGTTCACATGCCTGTTGATTCCCTACAGTTCCCATGAATCAGGAACCCAAATGGTCCTATGCCCCCAAATGCAGTGGCTTATGAAATCCCATTTACCCTGCACACCTTCACTTTCATCAACAGCAGCCTCATTTACCAAACAGTTGCTTCCAAGGGTGAAACACAAAACAAAATATCAAGTCCTATTTTGCTAGGAGTCAGATGTCAGTCTTTGTGAAAAATAAGCATGATCATTAGATTTGTTTTGGGGCCTTTTTTGGTCCATTTTTATTTTAAACTGAGCTCTTGGGGGGAAGAAAAACAGAAAGTACA
>JAYDZK010000056.1:10785727-10823869 GCA_034509185.1 Euphonia xanthogaster | reverse complement strand
ACCATAACAACTCTAGTGGAACATGGGTTAGAATAGGAGCATTTCATGCCATTAGCTGAAATGTCAGCAATGGATGCCCATGACACTTGCTGAAAAGTGAAAACATTACATTGCTTCATCTACAGTCACAAGAGTAGGAAACAAGTAAACAGCTGTGTTCACACTCCCTTTAACTGCACATGAAAATCTTGTGGAGAGCTACCAAAGTCATAAACCTGCTATGAGTGTCCATCCACATATTTGCAACTGAGAAAAAAGGGACATAATTTAGTCTCAAACATGGGTCCCACAGCACGAGCTTGACTGTTTGAACAGCTCCTGACAGCTCACAGAGATGCTACAGGAACAAGGCCTGCTGAGAAATCTCTGAGCTGGCATGCTGAAGCACTGACGTGATACACAGTTAATTTGAACACTAAAGTTTTCATGGCTTTCACTTGAGATTTCTGTTAGTAATTTAGTAATGAAAGAACTTTTGTGCCTCATTTGGGTACAGCTGGTAATTATGAAGCAATGAAAGCATGAAGGGAAGGCTTGTGTGGGCTGCCTTTGCCTGTGATCAGATCTGCTGCCTCTGAAGATGACCATAGGGCTGGCACAAAAAAAGATTCCTGGTGTGTGTGTGTCAGCAGGTGGATGTTCAGTTCTTGTCCTGCTCCAAAAAGGATGTGTTTGCATGCATCCTACATTAAAATGTCTATCTGAAAGCAGGCTGAAGGAACCTGATGCTTCCTTATACACTTGATGTTTTAGGGATTAAAACACATGAAGTATAAAGATATGCATCTCAATTTTTGAAAGAATTTTTTGAAACACACAATCATAATAAACTCTATTGACTGAAAATGCAATTATGGGTCCAAATAATTTCAGATATACATTGTCTATGACTAACTTTAAAAGCTATAAGCCATTTTCTTAGTTATTTGCTTAGTTGAAAAGACATTCAAATTTGTAACAAATAATGGTAAAAATTATTTAACCTCAGGAAAAACACATCAGAATATGCAATTAATTATGTGCTTTGCAGCTAAAGACACTGTAGGTATAACAGAACATATACAATTCCACAAGTATGGTCTAAGGGATTGGGATTTTTTTAAGTCCAGAGTAGAGAAGGCTTCAGGGATCACATCCTGCTAATAAATATCAAAAGGGTGATCAAGAAGAGAGCTCTCTACTGAAGTGCAGAAGAGAAGTGATGGGCATTGCTTGAACCAGAGGGATCCTACTGGGTATAAGACAAAAATAAAATCACTGTGAGGATAATTAAGCACTGGAAGAGGATTCCCAGAGGCTGCAGATTCCCATTCTTGGACTTTCTGAGACCTATTTGGACAAAGCCTTGAGCATCCTGCTCTGAATTCAGTGCTGCTTCTGCTTTGAGCACATGGACTCTTGAGACCTTTCCCACCTGGGTGAATATATGCTGCTAAAATTACTGGATGAAGTTACAGTTTTCAGCTAAGGACAGCAATCTGTTCAAGGGCTGACCAGATGAACACACTTACATGAGAAAAGTGCAGGTATGGTTTTTCTCTCGTGCCTTTAGCAGAGGCAGAAGGAGATAAAATGTATATTAGTTTCTAGATAAAAAGAGTAATGTGATATAAAGACTGCTTTCCTCCCAAGGCTTTAAAATTTCCTTAAAGAAACAATGAAAATATTTAGTTAAATGGCTGAAAAAAAGAGACATGCAACAACTGTAATCCAGGATAAAGGTTGGCATTCAGTCCCTGGGAGATTTTGTTCATCACATTACATTACAGAAAGAAAGCTGCCAGGAATTGTCACATAATGCATATGAGATCTATATACAAGATCTAGTGAAAAGAACTGGTTTCCAATATTATTTATAATGAATATACTTCAAGCTTAATGGAGAGTTAAAGCTAAAACTATGGTACAGATACGTGTTTGTAGACTACCTAATCTAAACAATACAGCACCCAAAGTATGCCTGAGGAATAAACTGAGTTTTTCAGTTTGCTTTTCTAGTAGCAGGATGCTTTTGTATTGGACTCAGGTCTGCTTCCATATAAGTCACTGACAAAAGTTTCAGTGACTTTATGAGAACAGATTGGGCCCTCATTCCTGTATAATTTTTCATGGATATTAAAATATGGAGAAAGGAGACATATCTGTTAATCTAAAATGGAAGACTCTGGAGCTGGAGTTCATCAGGCATTTCAGGCAATGAAGATGCCATCCATGAAGAAGCAGCTCTGCTCAGCCCACTATTTGTTGACTCATATTTAGGTCCTAAATTCAGGGACACATACATTGGGCAATAGTTGCTGGAGGTTTGACTCTGGTTTCAAGGTCCGAATTCACAACATAGTTGGCTAAATGTGACATAAAATCACTCCTTCAGGTGCCTACAGTCAATGGTTATAGTCTTAAACTCCTAGTACTGCAGTGTAAACTCAGTTGCTTTTCTGGATAAAATAATGACAGTGACTGAAATGGCCTGGGACAGAGAATGTGTCACCACTTGGTTCATGCACTTAAGTGCTGAAGTATTTTCTTCCCCATCCTGAAGAGATGGTTCAAAAGAGAAGATATGCTTTTCAGGCAAATACTGGGGAAGAGTTATTTCATATTTTTGATAACTTTTAAAACAATTATTGACTTATTTATATCATACAACTATTCTTATATATTTCACTGGGTCAGAGAAGGTGAGAAAATTAATCAGTTCAGATACTTAGATTAAAGCACAACTGCTTAATGATATTAAATTTTTGGCATAATCCATCAAGATCTTTTCCTGAATGACCACTTGGTCACCAGGGTCCTATTTATAGCACCCATAAAAGATGCCTCAGTTCACTTCAGTCCTGGCCTGATCAAGTTTGGTACCCAGGCCCTGAGAAAAGGAGCTGCAACCTCACTTCTCAGTGGGCTTGAACCACAAATGGATGTGTTCAGCTGCTGCAGGACTCGGCTTAGCTAGAGACAAAGTCAGAAAGAACTTAGTCTTGTACTTTTCCCATTCGCTTCCTTTCAAACCTTCTGCAATACTAACAGACATTTGCCAGGGGCAGAGAAATGCCTAAGGAAGCCAGAGATTATAAAGAAAAATTAACAGGGTAGCTTCCAATACCAGCATAATTTGGTACTCGTATTGATTTAGGAAAATTGGGCAAAACTGCTCTTGCTGCAAAACCCACTGGTCTTCCTTCTCAGTGCTTTTTTTTTTTTTTTTTTTTTTTTTTGAGAAAAGACCAGCTCAATTCAGATCCAAACAGCTCAAATTTAACTTTTTTCACTCTATTGCTTCAAAATTTTACACATAATGTTATCAGTGTTCAGTTACATATTATGGATCTGGATTTGTTTGAAATTGCAAAGGTTAGAGACAGCATTGGTTCATATCTACCCCACAACAAGGTGGGATTTTATAAGTATATTTTTTAATGTTTATTTTATAAGTATATTTTTTAAGGTGGACTATTATAAGTATAAATAGTTTTAATGAAAATATTGTCCTTTCTGTTCTTATCCCTGCCTCAGAATTTTAAAAATTCCTGTTCCCATGATATTCTCCTTTTATCTTTCCATAATGGTAATAACATACTTACTGCTTGAGATGGCTTTTGTAGCTCCAGCTGCACTTCGGCATTTAATAAACTATAAAAGCCATTTATTGCTTCATGGACTCAATCTCCAGGAACATTATCACTTAACTGTATGATTGCCCAACGCAACAAAAGGAAAGCTGTCTATACAGTACATATATCCCCCATTCATCTTTTTGTTTAGTTCTACTACCCAAAAGCAAATTATGGCTTTTTTGTACCACTAGTAATGTACCTTTACAAAATCAGTGAAAGAAAATGCACATACTGTGCTCACACTAAAACTATTTTTAGGGAAAACCACCAGCTGGTAACTTCAGCTCTCAAATTATCAAAAAAATTGGAGGGGAAAAAAAAAAAAAAAAAAGGAAAGCAACCCGGATGTTTATAGGCATTGAAACCAGAATGGTGCCATCCCAGTGCTCTCTGCTGAGCCAAAAGTAGGAAATGTTTCTCTCTCATTTGCTTTTTTTTTTTTTCAATTCTGAACATCCTGTCCTCTACCATTGCATTTCTTGATTATTCCGTGCAGCTTTTCAAGCTGGCATTTGTCTTTGCTATACAGAATAATTTACTATCATCAGCAAGTTTCACTGTAATTTTCCAGATGATTCACAGCCAGGTAAGAACCCACAATTAAAAATAAAACATCTTCCACTGAATATCCTCTAATATGAAAATCATATTCCTGTCCTGTTTCTTGGATGTTTTTAGCCAGTGCAAGCATGTCCTCTTTTATCTGATTCTTTCCTTACTTTTCTGTAACATTACCTACTGTCACCTCAACATGAGGCAGATCCCCTGTCTCTGTGAAGGAGGCCATTAAAAGAAAAAATCACTTAATTACCTCATTAGTCTTATCAAACTTGCATACTGCTTTAACTCCTACAAAACAAGGCTCTAGAACACAAAGGATGTATCCTGTACCCCTTCCCCACTGGAATCTTCTCTGAGGACCTTGCAGACTCAGTCTTACAGCATATTCCAAACACTGCACACACACCTCTGCACAATGCAAGCAGAGCCTCTGCTTCTGTTTGCTGCTTACTTAGCTTCCACATGTGTACTGTGTCTCAGAAGCCTTTGGATGCTAATTAAATCACCTGACTCTTGCTAAATAATTAACTACTTGATCCTTTTGGGACCTCCAAATCTTAATAAAAAATTTCAGTTTTCTTGAGTGTTAAAAAAAAGGAAGTTTTCTCTCTAAAGAAACCTGAGGAAGTCCTTTAGTTCCATAACTCAATTTTTGCTTACCCAACTCTGATCATATTCCTGTTGAGAACTTTTCACAAGTTGTTTTCACTAATCACCTACTGAATCTCAGTGATCAAAAAAATTCAAAGCAACTGTTCAGCTTTTGACAAAAGTGAAGGAGGTCTAAACCATCCACTTGACACGTGGCACCTTCATGTCATTTCTGGTCTTTTCTCTACAAAATTTTCACTTTCTTTCAAAAGCTGATTAAATGTAATGAAGACTTGACCATTTGTGAAATATGGTGAATAGTCTTATAAATCAAAACACTTATTTTTATGGTGTAGAATTCAATAAACCTTGTAAATTCAATAACCACTCATCAGAATAAAACTATCAAAAGAAGAAACAGAAACTTAATATATTTCCCTTATTTTTTCATGCAGCAGTAGGGTGGTTTGCTTGGTTGGTTGAGGTGTGAGGGGTTTTTTGGTTTTGATGCTTTTTTTCCTCTTAACAGTAGTGTTTCATTCCTGCTCCTTCCATAACTGCACTAAAAATGATATATAAACTGACAGGAATCACTCTGCCTATTGCTGAAATTCACTCTGATAAAAGGCACCAGATGTTGAATAGAACAAATCAGCCACTGAAGACAGGACAAAAAAAAAAAGGAAGAAAAATTCATTTCCAAAGGCATCCCAGGACACAGGATATTTGTACATCTACATCAGCAGAGACTCTGAATTCAATGGAAATGATACTCAGCATCTAAAGTACATTATATAAACCATCAGTGCAAAGTGTGCCCATGTGCATTAAATTGTTCATCTCCAAGAGAACAGAGATTCCTATTAAGAAAGAAGCAGCAGCCGTTCACAAGCATCAGAAGAAATCAGATTCCCCTTCCTTGTTGTTGTACCACCCAGTCGGTGTCACTTCTCTGTGGAGGAGGCTGAGGGGAGCAACAAGGCAGGAAAGAAAGGAACATTTCAGCTCTCCTTTGATCTGCTCCTAACTGCCAGAACATAGGACAGAACCCAGTCCCACCTGAAAACTCAGTGGCTTTCCTATGTTAATTTCAGAATAAACTGAAATTTGAAAAATGCATCATACTCTTCCTGACCGACGGCAGATGCACTCTACTCACTGATCATCTCAGTTCAACACCACCTTTCTTTCACATAACTTACAATGCTTTAGCACATTCTCCCCCAAATCACTCTACCTCAAAACTGGAGAAGAACAGACTCAACACATTTAATATAATAAATTAAAAATCAGCAAGAAGCCTAGGACACATAACTGTGTTAAAAAGTCACTTATATCTATTAACTAATGGGAGTGTAAGAGGCAACAATTACTTCAGTATCTGGTAAAGACACATTTCAAAGTGTTGGAAGACTGCAAGGAGATCCTTGGTTGGAGCTCTTGCTGGGCCACTCCACATAAAGCTGTAACTAAAGCTGTTGTACATGACAAAGAGTGTCATTCCTAAGTATTGACAGAGAGATTTTTCAGGCTACTTAATTGATTAAACCCAGAAGATCTATGGTCTTTTAGAGCACACAGCTAGTTAGTGAATTAACAATACCCCTAGTATAAAAATAATGGGAGTTTCTCAAAGGTTTTTGGGACCAGGGTTTGAAAGAGGGGTGATATGCATTTCTTGCAGCAAAAATTATCTTTCTTCAGCTTCCTGCAATGATTCACAGCATATTAGTTTTGTCACCTGGTAGGAGGTGATGAAAAAGGGATTTTTACATTGATACTCACAAGTCATTGGAGCTTCCCTGCTCACACTATACCCAAGTGGGGCAGAAAGAGCTGTAGCAGAGGAAAAGCAATCTGACATGTAATAGGGCTGGGCAGCTGAAAGCCTTGTGCATCATCAAAGCAAGGGGGAGATTGAAGCAGGAGCTAGGTTAGGAATCTAGGATAAGGAGATTTGAGAGCCAATAGATAAGGGGATGCAGAGAGATAAACACACGGGTATGAAAGCAGGAGAGATTAGGAAGGACACAAAGCTGACTGGGCACAGGCCAAAATGGAGAGCTGGAATGGGAAAATCAGGACTCCGAAATGTTTCAGGGGATTACAGAGCCAAGGGAGGTGCAATATCAGGATAAAAATAATGACAGGGAAAGAGAAAGTAAGTGAGAAAACAAGACTTTGGGCACTTAATTTCTGCATGTGATAAAAATGGAATTTCAGGGTAAGCAAGCAAGAATTTTACTGTTTTCTGCAGTCCCTGTCCATAGCCAGGTGCACTGATATCTGAGTATTTTATGTATGGCTGTGTGGGGTTTTTTTCATGTGATAATGACTCTTTTTATTATATTTACATGCCATTCATTTTTACCCCTTTAAAAAATATTTTATAAAATAACAAAGATTTGTTTTAAATTTACAAAATATATCAGCTGAATTATTTGATATTTAAAGAGATAAATAAAAAGAGATACCAGATTAACCATGCCAACAACAAATCAGCCACACTTAACATGTTTCCATACTTCTAAAGAATAAACACAGTTTTTTTAATAGGAGCCAGAGAAGATATTCCTGTTCATATTCCTATTACTCATCTAGTTGCACCTATACAAATGATGTCAAATACTGATTCTGTCTATGATTTCCATTTTCCTTAAAATTTAAATGCAAACAAGAGTAAGTGTGGAGGTCCCTGTTTAAGACATATGTTGGGAACACAATTCTATTTTGATGAATCACAACATGTGACAGCAAAGGTTAACTAGGGAAGTCCCCATCTTCTGCTTCAGACTAGGTAATGGAATGAGTAATGGAAGTCCAGCCTAAGCAATTTTCAATGAGAATTAATAACTTTTAAGAGCAGAACTCTATGTTTAACTTTTGCACTAGAACACTTATATAATATTATCACAATAGAGGAATGACTGAGCTCAAATTGTATGTTTTACTTTCATTTGAACAAATTTCTATGAATATTTGATTTACATTATTCTCAGAACTTTTCTGAATAGAAGGAATCTTATAGATGGCTGCAGATAAAAACCTGTGGATAGCTGACAGTTTTCTATCATTATAATGTCAGTCAGGAAAAAAAAACAAACAAAAAACCCTACCTGCTTAATACTTAATGCTTAATACTACTTTCTCATTCAAATAGAAATCATGAAACAGCAGACCCTTAAAAAGGTGCTTGACTAAAGCAGTGGATGAAGTCTAAATGGGAATAGAAAGGATAAAGCTGTCAGCATTAATGCACACATGTTTTTCATGTGACATTTCCTCTATATTTCTAACCTGTTACGCAAAAAAAAGTCTCATAAAAAAGGGTTTCAATAGTTACGCCCTCTGGGAAGAAATATTCTGACAATGTCTTCACAGAAAATACAATTGCATCACAGGCACAAATGCCAGAACATATGGTCTAATTTTGCCTAATTTAATCTGACTCGCAGAATAAGAAAATATTTCCTCATATAATTTCCAATTCTCAGTACTTGGACAGCATCAAGCAGTTAGGCAAATAGATTTATTAATCTTACATGCACAACTAAAAGTGAAGGAAATTTAAAGGATAATAAAAACAGATTCTAGGACAGCATTATCAGTTTTTTTTAGAGAATGTATTTTGATTTCCATTACATGTCTCTGAGATAACTGCGAGACACTTGAGTTCAAGACTTCATCAGAAACATACCCTGGCATTTCCATCTCAAATGCTGAAAAATGAAATCTTTATTAAAGCTTTTGAGGATTTTTGCAGATCGTGAAAGATGCGGAAAGTCTTTGGTGGATAGAGACTTTGGCTGGGAATCAGGAGTTGCACTTTAGGCTCTCACAGGCTTCCTCAGCTCCCCAGGCAGACGAGGGGGATTGCAGCTCTATTTATCTCTCTGGGCTGAAAGCCCACATCTAGTTACTGAGATTAACCAAGATACTGTCTGTCAGCCCAAGTCACCACACATGTGTTTATAGCCAAACATGAACAGGAGATTTCACTGAAGTTTAAACCAACAGCCTCTGTCTTCCTTTATCCATGACAGCAGATCAGCTCATGTGTGTTTTTTCCCAAGTGACAAGGAAAGTACATGCAGTAACCATTTCTCACATAAGGGGCTCTCAGATGAGGGAGAAGCTACCTTGATCATTTGTCCTTTTTTGAACACACCTTTATTATATGTATACAGAGCCTCAGAAAACAGATTCTTCTCACCCATTCCTCTGAACAATAATATTTTAGCCCTTCTGCCATTCTGTTCCTTTATGAAATGAGAACTGACTTCTCTCAAGGGGATTAGAGCTGACACTCACTAAAATGGCTACAGTGATGAGTTGGATAATTCTGTCTAGGAAGAATGAAATGTAAGTTGTACATGCCATTTTCAACCTTCCTTGAACTTCCTGCAATTAAACACATTAAAATTTTAAGTTCTAATATTTTTACAATTGCTTAGATATCTTCTTTACACTGTGAGAACACCCTGATGCTCTGCAAGGAGTAAGTGCCAATATTTGCTGTATTCCCATCCTGAACCCCCAGGATCTTCCAAATTTGTTCAAAAGGTACAGTTAAAATAATTCTGCTTATCTGTTGCTGCTGGGTTTACAGTCTTTCTCCATCCACTCAAAACTGCTCTGCTATCCAGATTTTAGGCATTATTTGTGTGCACCAGACTGGTCATAAGTATTTCCATGCCTCCTTCCTAGCTAGTACAAAGGGCCAAAAATTGATATGATGCAGTGTGGTTTCATATCTTTATTTCTCATCAAGACCCTAAGAATTAAGTTCTGAATAAGCTTTTATTTGCTGTTGATCCTAAACACTTCAAATGCATATAGTACTTAAGCTTGCTGTAGGAGGAGATTTCATCTGGCAGAGATTTCAGTACACCACAGCTCCTTTAGCTCCACTAAATGCAGCTTATGACACTGCTAATCCTCTGAATCCAATGAGCTCGAGATGAGTTTCGCTGTCCCAATATCTCAGCACCCACAGATGCTCCAAGTGCACTGCTTCATTCAGTGTGCTGAACTTCCCTGCATAAAGCCATACATCACCTCTGCAGGAAGGGTGTGGGCATGACATGCAACATGTAGGCTAAGGAGTCCATATCTAGGCTCCTGAAACCTAATATCACCTATGTATACAAATGCACACATAAAACTGGCTTCAGTTTCACATGGTCTGAAAGTATTCCCTTACAAATGGCTTTCTGTGTGGGGATAAAAAAAAAACCAACCAAACAAAACCCACCCATAAAGGGGCAGTATGCTAGGAAAAAGATGAAATAAAGACAGAAAAACATATGGGATACACCTCAATCACTGCAAGACTGTTGTGATTTCTTAGGGTGCAGGGCCAGTTTTATATTGCCTACCAAAAAAAAAAAAAGAACATATCTGGGGCTACTTTATTTGGTTCTTGGACACTTGGCTACCAAGCTGCACATCCAGAGCAGCACAGGTCTTGATTATCTCCTGTGCCATGTTAATATATGCTCTGCAAATACCTCAGATATTGCAGGACATCTAAAATTGCATTAGGTGTCCATAGGCAAACAATGGAGTCCTACTCCAGATGTAACATCCTGGTTATTCACTGGTCACTGAGTTTGTGAGATTATTCAGGTTGTTTCCACTACTCCCCCCAAATATCAATCTATCTCAACATAAGCTACTCCTGTGTGTCATTTTTTCCTTCAAACAAATAGAATAAACTCCTAAAATTGCAGGTGCAGCAGAAAAACTCTGTAACAGAAAAAATAACCATCATCTTTACTGCACATCTTCTTCTGTAAAGCAGCAGCACAGAGTTGAACTGAACATTGGGTTTATTAAACAGAACATTTGTAGTAAAAGGTTAGAGAAGACAATACAATGTATGCAAGACCATAAATTAAGATAAGCTTTGTGTAAGTTATTTATTCCCAATCAGCTCACTCCAATTCTGTTTTAATAGTATTTCCACAGCCACCCTGAAAGTGTAAGCAACAAAATGTGAACAAATCTGTACAGGAAAAGGTCCCAAGATTCTATTGGGTCTAATGCTGATTTAAATAAAATGAGAAACTTCTCAGAAGAAAAAGAAGTTAAAAAAAAAAAAGTAAAGGAGGGAACAGATCAATGAGACTAACACCTCTGATAGACCAGAATTATTTCCTGACTACGGTCAAAATCATATTAAAAAAATGAAATGTAAAACTCTGGGGTTTTTTTAGAAATATATCGCTGAGTTACACAACTCCACAGGGATCTACCCTAGCATTAAATTCCATTGCAGCTCTAGATTACATTTCTGCTGCTTGAGAACAAGAAAGGCAGAATAAACTCAGACAACACTATCTACATTGCAACTTGCTCCAAGTCAAGCCCTTTGTTCTGCTCAAACGAGCAATGGACAGGCTATCACTGCTCTCTGACAGCACTTCCCCAGGCTGGCCTTATAATTAAAAATAAATCCAACTGTACCATGACAGTATTTACACAACATTAGTCACTGGGGAAGCTTTGGTGACTGTTTTCTTTCCTTTTAATAGTTCATGTTAAAATGCATGCTTCTGGCTTTGTGGAATCCCATCAAGAAGAAAGAAAGAGGTATAATTAAGACATTGCAGGAAATTCTTACTTGCAGAACCATCCAGAATACATTGCTGGCAACTCAGTGGTACTAGAGATGCATTTGAAAGCCAGGAAATCATAGCTGTCTCCAAATCTGCAGATATTAAACTTGGACAGTGAAGAATGCCTTTTTCTTGTCATCAGGGCATATTCTCTCCTCCAAACTTTTCTATGACATTAATTTTCCCCAATCCTTGACTACCTATCAATGCCTGAGATCTGTCACCTACGAAGTGGGACTCATAAAGCCTGGAGGGAGATTTATTGGTACTTTATGCAGCATTAAACACGGAAGTTGAAAAAAAAATATCTGAGACTGAAGCAATTTTTATTTCATAATGTCTGTTTCCCTCCGGTTCCTTAGCAGTTTCTTTGTCAGAACAAGGGTCAAAACAATTTTTTGAGAGAGTTTAGACATCACATGAAAAATAGCGCTCATTAAAACAAAAAAAAAAAAGTTATCTTTCTCTAAGGTCTCTGAGTTTCTTCTAAGATCCTTTATCTTCAATCTTCAATTTTTATTCTGCATGGCAAGAGTAAGTACTAAAGAAGGTTTGAGTTGGTTTTCTTAATACAGCATTTCACTCTGTTATGATTTCCTTTAGGCAAAGGTGTTCTGATTCATTAAAATTGAACTATTGTCAAACAAATTAAAACAAAAGAGAACTGTGAATAGCTAAAATTTAAAAATCACTTTCAACACAGACAAGACCACTGATATTAGCAAACCTAGCCCACTCGTTTCTTGACTTGTCTTCTGTTCCCCAATTAAGAGCACAACACACAGCTTGAATTTTGCTTCCAGGGCTGGTCTTTAAAAACAGTTTATGTTTAAGGTTCAGCTTCTTCTCTCACTACTACACAATTTCTTTGCTCTGCTATCTCAGGAATGGAGCTAATGAGATCAGGCTGACCTGTCTGCCCAGGGAGGCAGCAGATTTGTCCCTTTCTTATACCCTTGCCCTGCAGAAACATGTCACACCATTTCGGGCACCTCAGAGGGTCAGTGACCTGCAACTCTCCCCCAGTTCATCTTCTCCAGGCAAGCTGCAACATTACAGGCACTTCTGTGGCTCTACTGATCAAGTAGGCACATGGAAAAGCTTTCACAGCATATAATGGTGGATCTACCCACCACCTTTCAAAATAGAAATTTCCCTATCCAGTAATATATTTTAATGTAAATAAGATGCTCTCATCATACTGTTTGGGATAGAAATATGGATGATGAAGAAAGGACAGCTACACAGATGGCAGATGAGCTGTACATTCTCTCCATACACAGAAATTGATGAATGAGTGGATATTCTCCAGTCAACATTACTCCTCTTTCCTAAAAATAACAATCACCAGAAGTAGCAAGGACCTTGGTAATAGACCAGAAAGTAAATTTTCAGGAAAGCTGGGTGGAACTACCAGTACCTGAAGAGCATCATTAAATCTTAACAAACTGGTAGTACATTTAAAAAAAAATAATAATTTTACTCAAGCTGATCATAGGAGGGAATTTGAAGGAGGAAAATGATCTGTAATGAACAATAGAGTTCTTATACAACTGTTAAAGAAAATAAATCATTGAATTGACAGTAGAGAAGGGCACAGGTATTTCCATGGTTCCACCATCTACTTGTCAAATATGTCAACTGTCTCAAGCTATTGGAGGGAGGGCAAACATCTTACCAGGAGATCATAATCAGCCATATCTCCTTCCACTCCATTCAGCCCAGGTTACCTGTCACAACTGAACAGCTGTGATCAGCATTAATCAGTCTAAAACAGCACTAATGTACTGTTAGTACTCCTTAGGAACACAAAGGAGCAGCTTTTCCTCTCTACAAATATACATGTGCCCCACAAGGGCCAGGCTCTCCTTTCCAGCTTTAAGGCTTGAAAAGCATCCAAGTTAAGAAGGGTCAGATAAGGAATAGCTCTTTGAAATGCCCATTTTTGAAAAAAAAAAAAAAAAAAAAAATTGCATATACTTCAAAATTGCAACTGTAAATTGTTGTAGCAGTCTCTGCTGGCTGGCAGACAGGATGATTGGTGCATGTCCACACAACACAAGAGACATTAACCACTGGACAGAGTCCACATGGCAGCAATAAGAACAAACAGATGGATGGGGGAACCCCAAACCAACAAACAAACATGACAGTTTAGTCTAAAAATAAGACAGCCAATGAAGAGACAGAGCATGAAAACAGTCATCAACTACTCAAAAGGCTGCTGCCAAGAGTAAGAAAGTAATGTTTGGTAGAGATTATTAGCAAATGACAGACCCAATATCTAAGAATTATTAATATGGGATTACTAAAGAGCTCACTTGAAAAGTTCCTCTGATGCCAAGCAGCATCTGTAGCTGTTTCTGAATTGGTTTTGTTTCTCTCTGCCAGATACTCTCTAAATGTTCCACACAGCTTCAGGGAGAGTTATTAGGGTGTTTGTTATTTTTTTTTAAATAATGATTAGTTTTAGTATTGTTCCATGACTAGGAAAGTTCTCACTCTACAGCACTGAGGCTGTAAGAGTGAAGGAGGAAATTCATGCATTGGCTTCCAGGAATGTCCAGTTACCAGTACCCAAACTTCAGTCATTATTTTCCCACAGTTCTGTAAAAGCTGTATTTTATTTCCTAGTCAAAATGTCACAACATTTATAAAACAAACAGAATGAGAAAAAGCATGTCCATTTTCTTTATATCTTTGACATCTTTCCATCATAATTTAGATTTTATTTCTGCTCAGGACTTTCAAATGACATTTAAAGTTCAAAAATTTTATAATAGAAGGAAGATTATCAAATGGAATATTTAAAGGGAATTTATATAGCATTGCAGACATTAGGAAAAAATCTTTTCCAGAAATCAGACAGCAGGATAAGCAGATCATCTTTTAAACAGATACTGTACTACACCTTTTTAAAAGAATGCATTAATTTATTGAGATTAGGGAAAAGAATCAAACTAATTTACATTGAATCATAATTTTTATATTTAAATAAACATTTCATGCAGCTTTAACTGTATTTGCATAATTTTTGACTGTTTTCCAGCAGGTTATGAAAAGAAGATCTATCTGGGGAATCACAGAATGCTTGAGGTAGGCAGGGAACCCCAGATATCCTCCCATCCAACCCCTCTGCTCAAAGCAAGGTCACCTACAGCCATTTGCTCTGGGTTGTGAACAGCTCTTGGACATCTCCATGAGAGGTGATTCCACAAGAACTCTGAGCTATCCATGCCAAGTTTCCATCCGTCTCAACAGTTAAAACAACAACTTTTTTTTTTTTTTGCATGAATGGATTTCTCTATCCTTTTTTTTTTGTGCCTGTTGCCTTTTGCTCTGTCACTAAGGAGTCTGCTGACTTTGCCTTCTATACAACCCATTTGCTATTTGTACACATAAATAACATCCCACTGATCGCCCTCCCTCAGGTAATTCCCACTTAAAGATGATATAAATCCCTTTCAAGAGGGATGTTATGGAAATCAATTCTAATCAGTGCATGAGGTCAGGGCCAGCACTTTGCCTGTCTAAAGACACACACAGTAAAAACAGAGCTCTTTTAGGTCCCAGAAAATGAGAAAAATACAACTGGTATAAAACCATGGCCTGTTTGGGCTGACAAGCATAGTTGCACACCACAAAATGTACAAGCTGATAATCAGGGGTGGCTGTGAACATGATATATTCCAACCATGCTGTAGATGAGCACAGGGGAGCACAGGACATTCAGTAAGGATACTTCTGCTAACCTCAGATGCCAGTCTTCCTGAAATTAGTGGCAAAATTCCCACTAACTCATTTAGGACAAAAATTTGTACCTAAGCCAGGCAGCTGGGAATAATGAGCATGGGAGGGAAAGTTCAAATGTTTAAGTGTCTGGACTTCAGAGTAATGTCTGTCCTTACAGCTCTGCTCCAAAGGAGCCATCTCTGTTGAAAGCACTGAAATCCACTCTTTTTCCTTTAATGATGTCATGTTGATGGATACGGCCTCCAAACATCCCATAGATCACCTCCCTTCCTTCACTTTTAAAGGCTTGTCCCCTCTGCCAGCAGTTCATCTGCTCCTGCAGTGTTTGTGCATGAGGGAGCAGGATTTCCTTTGGAAGAGCAGAGAATTTCACTTTAAAGTCTGCTAAGCCAGTCTGGAATACACATCCAGCCTGCTCTTTCAGGGCAATGCATTTGACATTGAATAGGCTTCCAGAGGTTTAATAAAAATTCTGTTTCTAATATCCCAAATTACCTGGAGGCACTGAGACTGATAAACTGAGTTTAGGTTGTGATTACAAGACACCACCTTGTTGATTTGCCAACATCCTTTGCCTGTGGTCAAGTTGTTAATTCTGACCATTCTGTCTCACAACATAGAGCTACCCCCAAAAAACTTGGAGTCAGAAAACTGAGAAACACTCTGAAAATATCTTTATGATGAATTATTTTAAGGCTGTAACCAAAGAAAAAGCAGACTGGGCAGGTAACCTGCTGCAGAAGTTTCAAACTGCAGCTCTTTGCTGCCCTCTCTAGATGCAAGCAAAAACTGGAAATCTGGAACAATGAAAATGGAATTGCAACTCCTTTCTAACTTTTACACCCTGGGTTATTCACTAAAGAACATGCAGTATTACAGTGTTTTCAGGACATTAAATAATCTCAAGCACTGGATTTCCCTCTCACCTCCCCAAAAGATACATTTACCTTGGGCTGGTCATTTAAGAATGATATTGACACCACACAGAAAAGTGTCAAATCTCTGTGTACAATGAGCTGTGGAAGGCAAGTCCATGAACAAATTCAAACCTGAAATCTTCTCCCTTAGTATTGTTCAACTGCTCTCAGCATTTCAGCATTAAAAGGCATATTTTTGAAAAGGGGAAGAAAAAAGAGGAACACACAGGAAATAAAGAACTGTTGTAGAGTTTTCCTAAAAATATTTCTCTCCATAAATATCCTTCTTTTTACTTTATCCCTAGTGCTGATGCTGACTCCCTTCATTGCCTTGGGCAAATGAAATACTTACTGTTTCATTGGTGTGTTGTGAAATGATCATTTGTAAGGCATTCTGAAGCTGGAAAGTGCTAAGTGCTATTATTATTACAGATGAAAGGCCTGTTAAAACAAATATGCAAAGCTTCTCTTACCCTAAAACCTAAGACAAAAGTCTTAAGTTTTATAGCCAGCCTTTCATTGCAACTGCTCTTGTCTTTGTGGAAACTGCCAAGGAAATAGCCACTTTGCTACAACTCAAACTGCATGCAAACAACCATCAGACTGATGGCACTAAAAAATAAACCAAACTGAATCTGGACATGTTCTTACCCTGTCAGATGGATGTACTTCTGACAATAGCACTTTAATGCTAATTAATTTCTTCCTGGATGTGTCACCCACTGCTGCCCAGTCAACACAATAACCCATGACCAGATGAAGTAGAAAGAAGAAGGAACTCTGAATGTGCACTGTGAAGGTGTGAAAACAAATGGCCATTACATCTATTTCTGGTACAACAGGGCTTTTCCAAGAAAACATCAGACTCTTGTAGCCTCTTATAGCATGAGGAAAACAGCCCCTGTAGCAACAAAGTGCAGCAAACACATGGAGCCCTGGAACTTTCCACAGAGCTCTTGTGCCCTTGGTGTGAGGGACAATGCTGGCAGAAATTTCTTTGAGTGAAAGTCTGTTTGAAGAAAAAAATATAGAGTTACCCATCTCTTGTCACACAGGTGTTAAAATGTGTTTAGTGCTATGCCAAATGATGGGGATGATCTTGAGGAAGGATGACTTACTATTTAGTGCTTGGATTTTTCTTTGGTTTGAGGAGCAGAATCTCTAAATTCTAAGCTTCATGCAAATCTATTGCTATAATACATACTCTTAAAGCTTACTCCTGTACACAGGACTGAATCCTATGGAATGCAGAAGACTTTTCTTCAGGCTGCCTTTGCTGTGAACTACACTGCTCTGGCAGGTGTACAGGGAAACACAAAGAGCTTTCTGCCCTTCTCAGCAGTGGCCAATTACCCACAGCACATAGCACACAGCTCTGTCCTCCTTACAAACCTACCTCAGAGTAGGTACACAATCCCTCCACTATAAATATTTTAAGAGGATACATTTACATATTAGATGTACAAAAGATACCTTATAAAAGATATTTTTCTTAAGAAACATTCTTGCTACCACTGGGAAAGGGGAACAGTAGTGCTAATTAACACAACTCGCTCACTGCTCTCCACAAGATTAAAATATCAAACACTCCTGACAAAGGCTTAACAAAGACTCAGTGCACAATAGTTTTTCTAAACTTCTGGAATATGACTAAACATAAATGTAAGCTTGAAGGGCAACTACAGTTAGAGCTTTCTAAAACTATATCTTACCAGCACCATACTGCTGTATGATGCCTCATTGCCTTTCCACAAGAAAACACTAAAAAATGGGTAGAGCCTTTTAAAAGAGCCTTCTCCCCACCAGCAAGCTGAGCTGTACCAGCCTATCAGATGTTTTTCAGTACTGGGTTTGATCTTATCCTGAAATCAATGCAGGGATACTTCTCATTATGAAACTGCATAGTCACTGAGACACTGAGAAATCTAGTTTGTAAAATTCTTGTGAGGATCAGTTAAACCAATCTGAGTTGAAAATGCAGTCTTTCAGATTTTCATATTCTACTAATCTGAAGCTTTTCAAGGCTGATTATTCAAATAAGAAAAGGAAATGGGAGAGTGACTTTTCTTGCTTTAATTTTAATTTTTTTTCAGGGGTAAATAGCTAATTTCTCCTGAAATTATTTAATACATTTCTTTTCCAGAAAATAATATTAAAATAAAGCTCCTTATGGGAAAGAAAAAAGAAACAAAATCAGAAAATACAATATTTAGGTCACTAGCATACGCCTAGCAGTCACAGAACATCTCATGAGGCAAGATTAAACAGGACACTTTGAAATCCTTATCATGATGATAAAATATGGTTAGCTGCACCCATAGTGATCTGCTGAAGAAAGATAATTAGCTATTAATGCAAAATTTAAAAGAACTCTTGGAAATTTCAGTCATCAGATACCAGTTAGTCAAGGATGCAGCCCACAAAAACAGAATGCCAGATTTCCTGCTTTGGTGCTTCTTCTCCACTCACTGTGATGCAGCCACACTGGGCTGTGCCAGCTGAGGCTCTTACACTACAAACTCTCCTGTTCTGAGTCATTGTTAACCCAACCCTGCTCCCAGAAAACTCCAGAACAGCAGACATCACACAGTGCCTGCAGGAATTGCTGGAGATGGGTGGCTAGGTCCCACCCTTCTCTGGGTTTTCCAGAGCAGAGGCAGCCAGCCCAGCATGGAGTCAGTGCTGCTCAACCTTTGCTTCTGACCCTCACCTCAGTCTGGAGCCGAGTCCTGGGTCTCTTTCAGCATTGCTCTCTGCCTTCTTCACACCTGCCCCTGCTCTCCCTGTCTGACTCCACTTGCTACATCCACATTTCGTGCGCCAGACCTTGTGCCTTGCCTCACCCACAGCAAATCTTTCTGATCTCTGCTATTCATTATCCTGGCTACATGCCCAAAGCCTAAACCTAGGGTTTCACTGTGAGGAGCCCCATCATTAGAGTTCCACTAGCTTCGATCACTTAGCTGGAAAAATCTTCAGGATACAGCAAGAGCACTAATAATCATGGTCTATAAAGATTTTTGAGAGATTTAAATCCATCTTGCTACAAATGGGATATTTTTGACTTTCACTGGCAAAGGTTTGATTGCTAGAAAAGCCAAGGAATATGAAACATTTGTCTGGAAGTGCAACTGACCTTTGAAATGCTTCTTCCCAATACAAATTTCAGTAGGGAACAGCCAGAACAGCAGTTTCCTTTCCAAAAAGAATGCTCTGCATGTTTTAGGACTCCATGACAATGGGATAGTTTTAGATCTGAAGGAATCCCAAGGGTATAGAAATTTCTCGGTCTTTCTCTGGCAGCTCTAAGACAGAATAAGGAAAAAAATCTCCTATTTGGGCATGTGCTGTATAATTTACCCAAAGGGACATGGCATTTCCTAAGCCTTATTATTCATCCTCTCAGTGCTGTTTCCTATGTTTCCCTGGAGAGAATTAAATAATAAAATCCCAAACTATTTTGGGCCTGATTCTCAGAAATTTTGAGCCTAATGTAGCAATTGAAGCCTATTTCTTACATCTGCTCCCACTGGTTTGAGTGATTACAGAACATTTACATGGAGAATCATCATGCTCTTACAGGCTGCACTTTATAACCCATGCACACCCTGCCATCATGAGAAAACCTCTTTCTTAGACATTTATTTCCTTGAATTGTCTTCTCAACACAGGGAAGTCATTATGATCTGAAATTCCAGTACAGTACTCTACGCAGCAAAATCCTAGAGATGCTTAAAAATTAATTTTTACAATTAATTTTTAAAGCAAATATTCCTTTAAAAAATAATTCCAAACCAAGGTTTCTTCTAAAAAGCACACACTGAGCATCACTTTACCTACTGCATGCACTCCACAGGGCTATGTACATTGTCACAGAGCTAACCACAGGCCCTCTCTCTGATAAAAGCAAACTTGGAAATTAAACCTCCATTACCATCTGCACTTCTCAAAGATCAAAAGAATGGCCCAATAAAAGTCTTATCTTGGGAATGAGGCTGGGATAGGGAGGCTCAGTATGAGCTAGAATGTCTTAATATATTCATTTGTCAATGCAGGTGGCTTTAGTCTATGAATTGATTCAAGACATTACTGTTATTACAAAAGCAAATAAAATTATCTGTGTAAAAAAATCAGGAAAAGTGTGTGAATCCTAAAATTGTAGAATGGTTTGGGTTGGAAGGGATCTCAAAGATCCTGTTGTTCCACCCTCCTGCCATGAGCAGGGTCACCTTCCACATGACCAGGTTGCTTCAAGCCCCACCCAGCCTGGCCTTGAATACTTCCAGGGATGGAGCACCCACAGTTTCCCTGGACAACCTGTGCCACTGTCTTGCTGCCATCACAGGAAAGAATCTCCCCATGATATCTAATCCAAAACTTGACATACTGGGCACACTTGATGCAGTCCAAGATCTCCTTGGCTTTCTGGGCTGCCAGTGCACACTGCCAGGTCATATTGAGCTTCTCATCAAGCAGAAATAGATTCAAAAAGTGATAAGAGTAAATGCAAAGAAAATTACATTATGGCATAGACTTCAATGAGGGAACAAACAGCATGTTAGACACAGTTAAATATCTTCCCCAATTTAAATTTTATGTTGTGGCTTCAAAACCAATTAGACTATGCTACAGCTGGATGATTTGCCAAATTATCCTTTCTAAAACTTTTGAATAACAGGCAAAAGGAAAACTGCAATTATGGCATTTATTTTCATTTTTATAGTGTAGTATATCTAGGGATGCACCTCAATAAAACCATTTAAGTATATTTGTAAAGTCATGGACACAAGAAGTCCCTACAAAATCACTGTTCCAAGATAATGGCTTTTCCATTGTCTTACCTGAGGCTGAAAAGTAACTTAATGGCTGTACTTGTGCATGACATGAAACACACACACATATATAATATATGCTCAAATGTTTGGCATTCTGCCACAAAACTTCCTATATTAAATCAAACATAAGCTCATATCTCCCAGGGAGGAAAACAACAGTGCCTCAACAACAGCATATAGTGGGAATAAGCCAATAGAGGTCAGCAGTACATAACAGAAATAACTTCTTAAGAGCAGTCCATCAACTAGACTTACCCACAGTCATAAAAAATTCTTAATTGCTATTTGGTGGATTTTTTTTTCTGAAAAAATGGAGCTTTTTTAATAACAAAAAGCATTTTCCTATTTGGGAAACTGTCAGCATTTCCTCACTCACAATGCCCATCACAGACCTTCACAGTTTGGCTCATGGTCCTTTTGTAAGCTCTTATACTGTGTCACTCCTTGGATGTTGACCATACACAGGTTAAATTTTTAGTTACATATCTGAGAATCTCACTGCAAGAGAGCTTAGTCTGGTACAAAAACAGTTAGTAACTGAGGCAGCTCAGACTTCATTTTCTTTTCTTTAGAAAATGTTTTTCAATCAGAGAAATTTGGCTTTTCCTTCTTTGGTAAATTTGGTATTTTTTTATCGATCTTTCAAATTATGTCATACATCAGATTTTTTAAAATTAAAATAATCTTTATTCTTCATCTTGATTTTCACCATGTGTTTCTGCTTCTTGCAGATTAGGTTTTTGGATACACACCTGAACTCCGACTATGAAGAAATTTTAGAAATTAAAAATAAAAATTAGATAATTTTGAGAAAAATAAAGTCTTAAAATAGAGACTGTTATGAACAACAATAATTCTGTTTTAATTCAACTGTAATGTTCATTTATATCCTATGAATAACAAAACTGGGAGAGACAACCCCCTTATAATGGTTACCTACTTGAAAAATACTGCATTCTATTTGTCCAAACAAGTGGCTACTTTTAGTCTGGCAATCACAGATCATAATTAACAGCATTAGTATTAAGCTTGGAAAATAACCAAGGCAGCATGAAAAGCAACAGTTTAAACCAAAACCTTCAAATAAGGCCCAGAAATAATTACTTTTTCAGTGGGCAAGATTGTTAAAAACTAATTTGCCAGCTGCTATCATAGAACAAATCTTGTTCATCTTGATAAGGAGGTAGTTAGATATGTGACTGTACAAGTTAGCACATATTTTAACTTGATGAGGGATAAGAGCACCCAGCAAAGTAACTGCAAAATGAAAGCTTCCTGCTCCTGAATTTACTACACACACATTACCTGTTAATGTCTCAGAAATAAAGCAGGAGAGATTTATTTAAAAAGCAGGATCTAAAAGGTACTGTAAGAATTTTGTACTTTTAATGAATTTTAAAGTTTTCTTACTTTAAAACAATGAGTTTTCTTAGCCTTTCCTCTGTATATAAGCTTTTATGTAACTTATTAGAATAATGAAATCCTACAGGTTTCAGCAGATATCCTTACCTGCATTACAGCCACTGTTCTCTTGAATGAACATCAGCTTCCACAGAAACAGTGGCTGATGATGCCAGAGTGTCCCAGGGAATTAATGGAAAAACTTCCATTAATCTTTGGTCCACATGCTCTGCAGGACTTGGAAATTCAAAGATTTCTCTCTTTAACCTTCAGAGTGCAAAGACAGTTGGAAAGATTATCGTGACGCTGTGTGTGCACGGCTCTCATCTCCAAGGAATTTAGCACATTAACAAAACAGCCCTGCAGTCTGTAGTCTCAGGCAAACTACAGAGCAGGCAGGAGGCAAGGAATCAAGATCAAAGTGACTTTAGGCCTTGACCATTAATGTTTTCCTACCATTTTGCATAAAACGTGCAGTCACCACTGAGTTGTGACTAGGATCATTTCTAGGCTTACTCTCCCCAGCTCAGAGATGTCAGGACAGGCTTTACTCCTCTATTTTATGTACCTGGAACTTCACTTTGACCTCATGCCTAATTTACCCCACCTTAAGATCAGAATCAGAGCCACAATGCCTGATCTTTCCATAATGGAGCTGTCATGACAGTCATTTAGAATACATTTGTAATTATTAGCTGAAACCAGCAGCCTTTATCCAGACAAAAACTTACACCATCAATCAGTGATTGATTTCAATAGTAGTTAAAGCAAAAACTGCAAGTTTGGTTACTATAGTACAAAACTTTTCATTTTTATATTGAATATAGGCAAAAAAATTCAGCTGTACATAAAAACACCCATAAATTTTCATTAACAAACATACTTTGCTTATTAGCAGGACTCCTGGTTCTCTGTGCTTACAGCATTAATACCACAGCCATTTAATCTTGGCTATATTCATTCAAATAGGTCCTTAGAATAATTACATTCAGTTATAGTATCAAATTTGAACTATACAGCTATTCTCTAGAGTTTCAACGATATTACCCTTCATTTATTTTGAATTTGGAGAGTGACTTCATATACTGGGGAGGAAAATAACAAAAAAAAATAAAAAAATCAACCTTATAACTTTCCCTGGTAGTCAGCAGAATAAAGGTTTGCAGATTTTGTTGTTCACTGTTTTCCTTTGATTTTTTCCAGAAAATCTTTCACTGCATGGTTAAAAATTTTGTCTATCATCAGGGAAATGACATTTAAAATTCTAATTTTATCAGAGTATATATTTAGTTTAGCTAAATATTTCTTTAATTCTGAAAACATTGAGGTACTAACTGTATTAACTTCTTATTTGTATATAAAGTGTTGTCTCAAACTCAGGAAGATGAAATTAGCTTTTTTTTTTTTTTTTTTTGAGGGAAGTTTATAGAAGACCAAACAGCCAGGTCTTTGCACACATAAATATGCAGATACAGTGAAGTGCTGTTGCATTAAATGCAGTATCTTGAGACACCTCAGCTACCACCTAGAGCCAAGTTTTCAGGGAGAAGTAGTACCTTTTATGAGATACAGTGGCTCAGAAGCACATATATTACCTCTAACTGTGTAGGTTGCCCTTGATTCACTAGGTGCTCCCAGATGAACACAAGCCCCCTGGACTGGGAAGTCCCTCCCACGTGTTCAGAGGCACAGGCACTTTGTGGCAGTGGCTTGCATTCCCTTGTCACACCACAGGTTCTCCCCAGCCATGGCTGCTCTCACCTCCAGCTCTTCTAGCCTGACACCACTTGTCCTCAAACTCTTTTCTTTTCCAACAGCAGTGAGCCTTTGAGATATTTCCTCCATGAACTGGTTTGTAGAATAATGTTCTTATGGGGCATCCTCAGTACCTACACAGCCCTTCCTGCTGCTCTGCACAGGGACCAGAATAAGCAAGTAGGAAAACCAATATATGGATACAAGGCAGGAGAATTTCAGCAGGAACTTTATAAATGTTCCAAAACATATTTTCCTGATACTTTTGTCTACAGTCACAATCCTGAAAGGTATTTGTTTACTTTTATTGATCACCCACAAACAGGGAGACCTATATTTAAGTACCAGACCTTCTTGACACAAAAACTTGACAAAGGTAATAATAATTGGGTATAATGGACTTCAGAGACTCTAAACTCCTGAAAACATTCAAGGCCAGGTTGGCCAGGGCTCTGAGCAACCCAATCTAGTTGAACATGTCCCTGTTCATGGCAAGGGGATTGGACTAAATGGCCCTTTATAGGCCCCTTCCAACCCAAACCATTCCCTGATTCTACAAACGCTGTTCACAAGACACAGTTACAATTTGCAAAGTTTAACAAAGCCCTGGGATGTGAGCTGGGCCATGGAGGGGTTGCTGGACCTGAGAACACTCTAACACCTCCCAGAGCCGAGTGCTGGGTTTGAATTGCTAAGAGCAAATGCTTGGGTTACATTGCTTGGGTCTCTGCAAAATATTTAAGGAGCATAGTAAACACCAGTTCTGAGAAACAGCATTCATTTCCTCTTCCTCCTTCTCTACAAGTAATAAAAATCAATATTATTTTGCTTAGATTTCTTCCTCTCCCCTGTATTGCCATGGAGCTGTTTTTAGACAGCTACGGGAGGGTATAGCCTTTTTGGATTGCATGGAATCCCATAATCTCACAGGTGAATGCATCCTAATGAAGTAGAAAGATCTACATAACCCTTGCTTGCAGAGCAGCATCATTTATAATACAGAAAATTCCCATTGTAATTTTCTTCTTGACATGCTACAGTCTCACTTCAAATTTCTTGAATTCAAAGAGGGCTGTTGTTTTGCTTTTAACATAGCTATTTATTTTAACTTTGACTAATTTTTTTTCTTAACATTTACTCCAGTATGTCATGCTCTGTTTGAGAGAAGTAATTGGTTCTTTCCTTGAGGGAAAAAGCAAAACACAAGCAAATACAGTTTTTGCATACAACATGCACACGCATTTTTGCTTCAAAGAAAAAATAAATAGCCTTTACACCCTCTAAATATTAAAACCACAAAAGTCTTTGCCCAAGTGAATATAATGTTAATTGTTTTAGATTTATGGTATTCTTATACCACAGTTTAATAGTGTTTCTTACCAACCAAGTGAGAAAGCTTAGCTACACTAAGTAAATAATATCAGCTACTGCAAGGCAAGAAATTGCTGTTCTGGTTACAGCAGTGGACTAAGATTAATAAAGTCTTAAATCCCACATTCCGTCAGTGTCTTGCTATGTGACATTAAAAAAGATATATCTTCATGCCCTGCCTTTAGCTCCCTTCTACAAAACAGAAAAGAACTGTAAAACTATTGGGCAGAGCAAAATTCTGGTTTTGTGCTGAATCACTGGCTTGCATAGCGGGGCCATAATTGCTTCGGGCTTATCTGCCACACTGTAACAATTAATAAATTATAGCAATCTATGTCCTCATGAACAGAAATATCTCCACAAAGATCAAACATTTCCACTGCACTTTATTTAAGAAACTGAGTTAAAAGAGTGCCATGACAACACCAAGAAATATGAGAAGCAGGAGTAGCAGCCCAAGAATGAGGGGAGGCAGTGCAGAGAACCACAGACCACAATGGCTGAGAATTTCAGTCAGGTCACTGAAACATCTGTATCCCTTCCCACTGCTGCTGCTGGCTGGGAGGGAGGATTTTGCTACCCAAGGAAGGAACTGCCCCACGCAGGAACTTATGCACACTCTGTTACCCATCACCCTGACTCCATCAAACCCCACAGCCCCACTGACAACTCTGGGGCAGCAGCAGCAATTTAGGTGGGCCCTTCTGCATGGGCTTGAACTGCTTCTTGTTTCCTCCACTCCCTGCACCACCTCTGAGTAGTTTCTACCAAAACTGATACCTTCATTCCTCAGAGGTGAACTTAAAGAGCAGGAAATGCACTGATCTCTCACACGTTTAGTCTGCAGGCACTGTGCAAAATCAGTGCGTGGTGCAGTTGGCTGTAGGTTCAATGTAAAGTGAGAAATACTAGTCAAATAAAATTAGTCATGTACAAAATCCCAGGCATGTTTTGCACCTGTTTTACTCTTCATAAAAAGGTAGATAAATCACTGTAAATCCTTTCTATAATAATGTTAGCTCATGGATTTATATTTCTAGCTAAAATTGCACTCAACTCCTGCCACATGTAAGATGACACATCTGATGTGGAGGGAAAAGGCAAGAAGCCATTTTATTTTCTTTACAATGTGCTTTACTACTCTCACACGTGGAGGGAGGGAAGACTAATGGATTTGAGTGCCACAGATTATACTTGTTAGGTAATTTTTCAAAAGTGCTTAAATATGCACAAGAGTTCATAAAAGCTTCAGAAAAGATAATAGCACTCCAAAGGATTAAAAGGAGTAAGAGAACAAGCAGTGGAATGCATACAGTGCAATTAATTAATAGCTTTGCACTCTTTCTTGCTGTTCCTTCTAGCAAAATCTCCAGCAATAGCCAGGATGAGTACAGTAATTAATCCTTTTTATCATCTGAGATCAGCATGATTACTGGGCACACCTTTTAAGTGGAAATCTAGTCTGACATCCTGACCCTAATTATTCACAGTCGTGATAGAAAAAAGAATAATGGCACAACACAGATTTGCAAAATTCCACTCAATAAAGGGATTAAACCCCGAGACCAACATCAACACTTGAGTCACAGCATCTCCTGTGTAAAGTCAGCCAAAAGCAGGAAGGAATGAAAAGTTAGATTGAACAGTATTCAAGGCAACACTGAAGAAACAAGACATCAGATTTGCTTCCAGCCACAAGGAAGGCAGCAAACATCTCTTACACATTGCAGAAACTGAGATCAAAATAAAAACATTTAAGAGTGCAATTCACTGAGATACATTTGACACAAGTCTATATTTTAATGTGTCATTTTTAGAGTCAGGTGATTTGACATGCCATCACAGAAGTACATGAATGAATCATAAGCCAATTACTTTTTGAATCACTGACTAGGGAATATTGTCAAACTCTAATTTATTAGCTGTGTTATTTATTTGGATGATTGTATCATTTATTTTGACAAAGGTAAATCAATTTTCAGTATTCATGTAATGAAAGCTATCACACCATGCATGATGCTGCATGTGCTAAGAGGAGCACCGCTGTGTCACTGGTGCTAAAAAGGGTCATAAACAACAAAATTTCAAATTACTTCACCTTAAAAGCAGGAACTTGTGCAAAGCCACTCACTACTATGAATTACCTCCCAGTCCTACCTAAATTTTCTAGGAATATAAAAATTATTTTTTGCTGAATAAGAAGGAGGCAAGCCAGCTTTATGCAAATCAAATGATTTTAAATATAAGCAGCTTAAGACAACCATGAGAAGTGTTGCCTTAAATTTTCTGATTTCCTTATGACAGTATAGATTTTATAACAATAAGTGGAACAGAAAACTGAGAGCTTGATCCTGCAACATATTCATAGAATTAAAATGGAATAGTCTGCAAGACTCAGAATGTGCCAAAGACTTCCAAGCCTAGGTAGACTTGGTAAATACTCAACTTTATGATGACACAGACAGATTGGTCAATGGCAAAATTGTTCACATGTTCATAGAACTTAATTCTAACCAGAAACTGACAGTCACATGACTAAGCTTCAATAAATTCACTTGTAAAATATTACCATCATAGTAACATGGGTCTGAATTTCAATGTAGCACTGACTGCCCAGCCTGGACTGACAGTTCCTGACGCTTGAGAAGCTGTCTTCATTCCAATAATTTAAATATAATGAACAAAAAAAAACAAAACCAAAAAAACCTACCATATCCCAACCACTACAGTGTTCTCCACAATGCACCATACCCTAAGAAAATTAAAAAACAAGAGGCATAGGAAATCCAGACATAAGTCATTACCCTCGCTCTCATTTTTCTGCCTAAAATTGTGGTAACAAGAAACTACACTTGCATGCATCCAAAAAAAAAAAAAAAAAAACAAAAAAACCAGAACTTACTATTCTGAACAAGAAGTAACACAAAATTCATTTTCCAGACAAGCTCAGATGATTTGTATAATACTATACAGTGTAAGTAAGAACAGAAAATAGATCAGAAATTTGTTAAAAGCCATGAATACAAAATTATACATTTGGCTTCTCATAACCATCTTTTAAGTAAGTATTAATAATAATATCAGACACTTTAGCACACAAGCTCTAGCAAAAAGGCTCTGGAAGTAGGTGAAGGTAAGGGTAAAGAATGGATTTCTACAGCTATTAGGAAACATTTTCAGGAAACCATTATTAAGAGTGCTATTAAGGGGTGTTCTGGTATGGTACAGTGATACACTTCCCCAGTCATCTAGGACATGTCTGGAAGCATTTGTACTTTGGCAGTGCACAGATGCTCAGCTTAGAGTTCAGATCCCACTGTGAAAGGTAATAGGTATACAAAGGAAAAGATGTTAGGCTGGTAAAATGTGCATTTTGCTCCCCATATTAAAAGACAAGAGAGAAAGAAAAACAGGAAAACAGCAAGTGATGGTACAGATCTGCAGTTAACCCTTCTACTGTGCACTGTAGTTATTTCAAACACAAGTAGATTTGGAACAAATGAGGGCTCCATGATCCTATGCTTTAATTTGGAAAGCAGGAATGTGTCAGCACCGGAACTGGTAACACACAGATTGATAGTGCTACAAAGGAAATGTCAAAGCTCACGTGAAAAGCAAGAATGAACATGAGTGCACAGAAACACCTCATCCTGACTGTTTTTATTGTGACAGCATAAGGACAAGGACAACTCTACCTGTCTCTGAAGTCATCAGCCATTCTCCCTTGCTCTCTGATGGCCACTTGGCCTGTAGTTCACAGCCCCTGGTTTAAGTCAAACAGCTGTTTTTTTCAGAATCAATAGAATAAATCAGAGTGCAGAGCCATCCATCTGTGAAGACAGTTTACTCTGTTTTCTCTTCTAGGAACAATGTTTAGATGACCGTACAAGAAGACCAAGTGAATTGCTCAGGACAGCGCTGGGAGCAAGCAGCCAGTGCTGGTTTGTAATGGGGTTAGATGTGACAAGCTGAGGCTCTGACAGATGAGTCTCCCCAAAACACTTAAAGAGCCACTACTGCTCTTCCCAGGTGCTGCAACTAGATCACTCATTGGGAAGAGGAGTGCCTTAGATTTTCTGGTGAAATAAGAAAAAAGAAAGTTTGAAATCAAGTAAGTTAAGCAACATTTAGGTTAAAGTAGTTTGAATTTCACCACTGTTTTGAAAACATCCCATATCTACTCCCATAGATTTGGGAATTTCTTAATTTTAAAATTCATCACATCCAAAGGTTTTCCAAGGCATTTTCAAGTATTTTACCATAATTAGTTCAGTTTAAACTCTCACATGATTTCCATTTTCAATAAAAATAAAAATATAATTCCAATAAAAATTCCCATTTTCCAAACAAGATTAAAAAATCCCACATTTTTAAATGTTATTTGCATCTCACAGAACTGTGTTAGTAGTCATTACTGAAAGTTTATCCAATATGCTTTATTAAAATCTCACAAAACTAAGAGTATTGATTGG
The DNA here is from genome assembly GCA_034509185.1 of Euphonia xanthogaster. NCBI lineage: Eukaryota > Metazoa > Chordata > Aves > Passeriformes > Fringillidae > Euphonia > Euphonia xanthogaster. Next base: position 10,793,976 of record JAYDZK010000056.1, on the reverse strand, counting down.
TTTAGATGTGACATCCTTAAATTTGTTTTTCTTTTGACTGATTTATTATCTCTAAGCTTGACTCATTATCAGAATCTAAGCCAATGTCTTCTGTTTTCATTACAGAGGTTTGAACACTTGATATGAAATACCAAAGCTTAAATCTGCTAACACAGATTTCAAAGAAATCTTGGAAGTATTCAGGCCTGAATTTGTGCCATTCTCTTATCCATCTGTTAGAAAAATGGAAGGCCCAGATGTTTCTTTGCAAATTTATCCCACATTCATAAAGTTTAGTGAGTCAACTACTATAGCTGTATTTCTGAAGATTTGGTAACACTCTGACACAATTTGGTTTCCTGAAATAAAAAGACATGAAACTGTTATTTTACTGAATTTTTATGTAAAACCAATTGTTTCTTTTTCTGCTTGGAGCAGTTTATGCTTCGTGCGTTGTCACCATGGTATTTTCTGAAAAATCCCTTCGCCAGGATTTCTTCTCCTGGGAAGTTGAGAAGCCTCAGAGAAAAATGTAAATAATAATTATCTGATTCACTTCTCCTGTGTTTGGCTGCTTTGGAAAGTGGTCTGGAGATTGTTTACCAGCTGGTGCCAACAGGTGCTATTGGTTTCATGTGAACTGTTTTTACTTAATGACCAATCACCATCAGTGGTGTCAGACTCTGAGGAGTCAGTCACAAGTTTTTATTATTCATTCTTGCTAAGCCTTCTGTCTGCATCCTTCTCTTTCTTTAGTATAGCATTCTTTAATACAATATAATACCATAACATAATAAATCAGCCTCCTGAGAACATGGAGTCAGATTCTCATCTCTCACCTCGTCCTGGGCACCTCACAAACACCACAGAGCATGGAGCAGCAGTTCAATGTTGAGATGTTTCCTCCTGCCTGCCAGCCCTTGGCCCGTGAAGCAGCTGCACCCAGCCACAAAAGCCACTCAAAGGTGGGCCCTTCAAACACCCAAAAGATTGTCCTTAGTTTTCCCAAGACTTTCTCTACTGTCAACTACTGCTCCATATTTCCCTTTCTCTGTTTCCACCATGGATGGCTTCACCTTCTTCCTCACACCTGGATTGTCCTGTTAGCCCAACTTGGAAAGGACAAATGCTGAGCAGCAAAACTTCCAGCCACAGCAAACCTCATCCCTGACAATTCCACATCCAATATTCCCAGTGGTTTTGAGCCTGAGAATTGAGCCAAGTAGTTCAGCCTGTGCCATGAAAAGGTCTCACCAAAGCAAAGTGGAAGAAGGTGAGGATCTGGACAATTGGGCTCTGGAAGTAAAAAGAGAGGCAGGGAAAGAGTATTAAATTAGTGTTTGGGCCTTCTAAGAGTACTGCTTTCATGCAATAATCATGCAAATGAGAGGATATTTTATCTATGTAGCCAAACACAGGCACACAAGGCTATAAACATGTCTGGGCTAAGATATTCTCCTGATTAGTCAATGTAATAAAAAAGGAGAAAGACTAATCTATGTAAATTAAAGTTGCAGCAGAGCCCTTGTAATATCCAAAGCTGCTTAGTCAGGCTTCAGAAAGACAACACACATTTTATGGTTGACACACAAAGCAGCACAGCTGGGAATTGCCTGCTGGGAGCTAAATGCTACCTGTAGGCTTTGGTACCTTTACTGCCTGTCACCTGGTGCAAAGCCTTAACAGCGTGTTCTAGGAATGCCTTGGGCTGCTGCCAGCAGTCCTGCCAGACACAAGGTAAGAAGCTTTTGTAGGAAAACTGGGTATTTGTTCTCTTCTGGTTTTAGAAGGCATGTGCAAACAGGGCAGGATTTTGATCCTTAAAAACTGAAGATATATTTAGTACAGTTGAATTTACTAATTTTAACGGCATTATTAAGACAAATAATTTTGAAGAATGAATAAATATTGGAAAAGGTAGAATAACATCAAGCAAATGATCTTACATAGCCCACTGTGGATGGTAAACAACTGCCCTGGTTAAGAGGCTCAAATTCTCCTTCCTCTGTTTAAGCACATAGGATTAATTAACAGTTTGGGTTTTTTTACAAGCTTTGCTGTAGTTTTCATAGATTAACTTGTGTAATCAATCTTGTCATAATATTGTGATTTTTAATATTTCTAGGCTTATTGGTAACAGTAAAAAAGCCACTGCCAGCATCTATGGAATTCAGATTGTCCAGATTCTAATAGAAGAAAGCAACAATTTTAAACCAAATCTCCCAGATATGACAGAGAAACAGTATCAGAATATTTTGAGCAACAAAAGATGGTAATCTGCTGGACTGTAAGGCTTTGTGACAAATACGTATGGGATGCATTCACCAAAATTAAAGCCTGGTGATTTTCTTTTACTTAAATTTACTAAGCAAACTTTTTCAGATTGAATTGCTTTGGTATCATTGGGAAACAAACAAAAATCAAAACAAAGAAAGCAAGAAACTAATCCACAAAGAATAGACCTTGAAAGGAAAAGTAAATTGTTCTATGTTGTTTTCCCATGATAACAATACTTTCAATTATATGTTAAGGATAGCAGCTGTACTTGATGACAGATCCTTTTTAAATTGTCAGCTGAGTCAAACCACTGCACTGTGCATATTCCAAGTTGACACAGTGTTTGGCATCCTTTGGTATAAAAGAGTAGGGGTCTTTACCTACTTAGAAATAATGTTTTTTATTTAGCCAAATACAGCTTAAATTATTCAAAACTCTACAGATAAGCACAGGCAACATAATTAATAACAGTAATTAAAGCATAAATTACATTAAATTACATATTAATGGTCATTTCGTAAAGCAAAAGGACTTGAACTCGCCCTGGAAGGGGGCTTGGTACTGAATAATTTTTATGGTCCCTTCTATCATTTTATGATGTTTCTATGGTGTTTCCTGAACTGACCCTGAAAGTGAACAATCAAATGCTTAATCAGTAAATTCACTGTTAAGCCAAACATTGCTTTAAATGGTTATTTTACCTTCAGTAGAAATAGCATTTCTGCTTGTCCTTTAGAAAAGTAAATTACACAAATAATATCTGGAGAAGAAATAGTCAGTTGTTCTTTGTGAATGGGAAACAGACATATGAAAATTTCTGACTCTAGTGAGTCGGATTGCTCCCATTCCTCACAGTACACAATGTCCATTTGGTGAGCCAGTGGGAAACAGAAGCACTCCTTTCTTTAAAAAGCACATTTGTGGCTATTTTGTTAATAGAGAAAACAAACCCTGTAGGGCACAAGCACTATTGTAATACCAGAGAGATGCATCTTGAATGACAAAATATATTGTAGCTGTACAGCCACAGGTGTGCCTAATGACTACCTTGACTCTGGAAATGGGGAAAAAAAGATAAAGCAAACATCATGGCATAAAATGTTAAGTGACTGCATTAAGCATACCTTTCAAGCAGTTTCAAATGGTCAAACTGAAACTGTTTTCCACACTCTTATATCCTCTAAAAGAATCAAGGACTGGGTAATGAATTTACAGACACTGATCTATAAACTAGCAGCTCATATGAAGTAACTTGTTAGAAACCCTTGTTGTTCCTTGAAGTGTAACTACCACCACAACAGTTTAGCAAAATGCCAGGACATCTGCACCCTCTGAGCTCCTCAAAACCTTGCAAAGACACATTGTAAAAACTGAGATCGCTGTTGGCTCAGCAAAAGCCAGAGGAAAAACCACATCAGACTCTGCTGTTATCCTGGCTGCCATTTCCACATAATCCTCTCTACCTCTGCCTGTAAGTTTGTGCCATCTGCCTCTTCTGTGCTTTCTGAATATCTCTTCTACTAAATGCCTCTGCAGTATCTGCTCTTGTCTTTGCTGTGCTTCCTTTAGGCAGAGAGTTTATCTTAGTTGGGCAGGTGGAATAGCCTGTCAGTGATAGGAGAAGGTAAAGGTGTTATTTTTAGAGCTGTTAAGGTTTACCCACAGGCTTGAGTCAAATTTGCATGAAGCTTTAGGAAGCCTCTTCAAGACTGAGAGAGATCTCAATTTTATTTTCTCTTAAATATTTAAAACCAGATCAGCAAAAAAAGAAAGGGGGAAAAAACCTATATGAAAAGGGCAAGTTCTGGCTGGCTAAAGAAATGAACAGCGCAGCAGCAAATGTGAGGGATAATAAAAACTATTCCATGGAGGAAAGACAAAGGCCAACTCAATATGCTGCAGAAGAGTGTCAAGGCACTGAGTGAAAAGAAAGGCAAAAATGAAATATAAATTTAAACAAACAAAATGCATTTATATCAATATGTAGTGAAAGAAACTGTATGCTGTGGTTGGGTCTGAAATAGTTATCACCAAAAAGAAACGAGACCTCAAGGTTAGGGTTTCAGAGAAAGAAACTCATTATCATATCAACCATTATGAAGTACTGATGGAATGAATGCGAAGTCCATTAGGCACAGTAACCCAAACTGAAATAAAGCAAAATATGAAGTGTTACAGCAGATGACATAAACTGTATACAATGGGACTTTGAACCTGGAAAAGATAAAACTAGGTGGGACAGGAAAGAAATCCAAGAAACCTGGAATGATGAATGAATAGGCAATATTTGTTCACTGCCTTCTTAAACAAGGATTAGGAGGCATCAAAAAATAGCATCATATAGCAGGTTGGGACAAAAGATATTTCTCTGTATCTCACTATAAAGATGTTATATTACTTCCCAAAGGATTTACAATGTTTACCTCAATTCACAAAATGGCTGGACAACTTTATGGAAGAAAAATCCATTGAAAACCATTGAATAGCAAGCCCTCTCCTAAATTGTATGAAATCTGTGATTATGAAGTTCTGGAAGCCATCAAAGTACTCCAGAGAATTCTCACAACCAGATGCTCCTGTCTTAAAGGCCTGCTTAAACACCTCTGGCAGGCGCTGCTGAGGGTGTGGATAGATCTCAGGTCTGGGTTTAGTACAACCAAAATCAGGTTAACTCAGGTAAAAATTACCTACTTATGGTCCTTGTTGAGTGGATGTGGTAATTAAGTCTTTGTTCAGAACACAGCAAGACTGGAGCAGAACTTGTGCTGCAAGAGCAAGAAGTGTTTCTGCAACTGGGATGCTGGAGACACGGGACTGGAATTAGAGACTTGCACGGTCATACAAACCAGATTCAAAATCCCCATGGAAAACCATGCTCTATCCAGAGCAGGACTCAACCAAATTAAAAAACCCTGGTGAACAGATTAATTGTAGGCCTGCAGTAACTCAGGCTTACTACTACTGCACCTTGTCTTGTTGGAATATTTAATTGCTGTCCACAAATGAGCTTTGCCATCCAACAATCCCTATTTATTTGTGGTATCTTCAACTAGGCACTTGAAGCCAACTACTTTTCCATGAAAGCAGCATGTTACACATGCTTATTATACAAGTGCTGAACATGCCTGTAATTAAAAGGTAACAGTTCAGCATAGCAAACTACATCCAACTCAGGGCATGGAGGGGATCTCAGACCTTTAACTGTATCAGTTGCAGTCTATAAAAACCAAAAATTAAAATACTCATTTATATAGTCAAGCTGTTGATTGACAGATCAAGCTTGCCTTTTGCCTCATTCCTGCCTCCTCAGGCCCTCCCAGACCATATGCTCCAGCCTGGAAACAGAGAATCTGAGGATCTGCCACATCCCAGGGTCCAGGATCTGGGACCCACACATCCCCTCTCTCTCCACAGTCTGCCAGGCCTGGGACATATCCAGCCTTGGGGCTTGCTGACACCACGTCCAAGCCTGTTCTACATGAGGATGCCTAAAGAATCCATTGGCAGGTTGCAACATTTGCTCACATCCATGCTGGAGGAAGCACTGCAGCAGCACAGGGCTTGCTGTGAGATCCCTCGAGCTTTTCCCTGGCTGCAAGCACTGGAGACCTACAGGAACAAATCTGAGGGCTGTGTCCTCAATTTCAGCAGTGTTGTCATAAAATACTTTCTCTGGGTTTTATTCAGGGTGGAGGTGGGGGAAGTGCTTCCATCATGCTAGAGAATGAGGGAAAAAAAAAAAAAAAAGGAAGCAAAACTGTGCAATATATCACTAACAACCCCCCCCCAAAGAAAAAATTTAAAAACCAAACCAAACAGATCTGATCTAACTGTGATTACTCGTATTTAGTTCTGACCTTCACATTAAGTGTTAGAGACAATGCAGATAAAGATACAACAGTAATTGTAACACCCCATGGCACCCACATAAAATCTGGACTCAGTTTTGCAGAGTGAAGGGGAAGGAAGGAGAAACTGCACAGAGTCCAGAAAAGAAGTGCAGGAGAGCTACAGGATGACCTGGGAAATGAAAAAAAGAGCTAAGAAAGTAGTTTCAAATACATTTGCAATTCAGCTAAACAACAACTTGTGAAGGGACTTGGAAACAGCTTTCCAAGGGACAAAAGCTAATACTGAACGAGTTGTTTCTCACAGTTGTTTCTGTGCAATTAACTGAGTTAAAGACAAAACTTCTGAGCTCAGCTTCAGTCTATCTTCACAGTTTTCTTAAACTGTGAAATAATTACTTCAGGGGAATTGTGGGAATGCTACCACTTCTGGAATATTAAAAAAACTACACAGGGGGGCATAATCCTAGAAACAGTATTTCAAGAGGGATTTTTACTAGCAAGCACTTAACAGAGCAGTTCCATTAATTGCTTGTAGCATTTGATTTAATAAAACTCAAAATCGCTGGGGTTGTCCAGTAAATTACTTTTGTGGTAAGTGTTCCCTGAAAGTAGCAATTTTTAAAGGTTAAATAATATTAGTGCCACCAGATTAACACAGCATTTGAGAATATTTATGTGCAACATTCAAAGTCTATAAAGACTCAAGTGCTAAAGACAGTTTACCCGAACTCTGGATTTTAATTCTTTATGCTTTAATTCCCCATTTAGCCACTTAAAACTTAATTTAATCTTATTTCAACTCTTATAATGTTTTTTCTTCCTCTTTATGTTGCTCTTTTATTCTACTTTTTCTTTTGTTCCTTTTAATGTCTATTACTTTCACTTCTCTTCTTCACTTTCTGCTCCATTCTGTATTTTTGCATCATTGGTGTCACACATGCCCTGCAAGAATCCACCCTTTTAATTTTTGTTTTGGTTTTGCCTCATGTGCCCTTTCTTTTCTTCCTGTTACTCTCCACTCTTTGTACCTCCCTTTAGCATTTTTCATTCAACACAATATTTGCATTTGGTTATGCAGTGCAAAAGAACATCACAGCTTAAACAATTTTACACAAATGTGCTTCTCCTTATGGCTGTCCTTTCTTGTGGCTTCTGTTCATATAATGTACACATTTTGTTCCATTTTATTTAAATGCCACAAGGTCAGGATGAGGAACAGTCATTTTAAGACTGAAAGCAAATTGAAAAGAAAAAAAATATTTCAGTAGGAAATAAGATGGCTCTTTAACTCTTATCTGTTAAAAAATAAAGATAAAAAAGAAAGGCCAAAAATAGGATGAGAGGTCAGCTTCCAAGGACTTCTTATTTTAGGAAATTTTATCTTTTTACTTCTAGCAAGTAAGCTATGATCAGAAGGTATTTCCCCTCAACCATTCCATCTTTCCACTGCAGACATTTTTTATTTTTATCTAGCCCCAAATGCAACTCATGTTTCATCAAAGAGCTGTTTCTTTCTCTAAATATTTTGGTGAGTAATCTCTCATAAAAAGGGAATTCAGAGGCATCACACATTTTTCTCCATACTCAGATGTTCAATATTATTCCTTGTCCCACCAGTTCTTTTCTTGTCTCACAGTCATTGCAGCTACCTGAGAATTTAATACAGTAAACAAGCAAAAACCATTGTGCCTTTGAGGGGTTTTTAAAATTTTTGTTTGTTTGTTTGTTTGTTTTGAGTTTTGGTTCCGTTTTTTTTCTTTTTTTTTGGTTGGCTGATTGGTTTGCTTGTGGGTGTTTTTTTTTCCCCCAGAATGGGATCAACACCTTTCTGGCTTCATTTGAGCACCAAAAAAATATTAAAATGCCTTCAACAGCAGCAGACTAGAACATCACCTGTATACAAAATAATTTATTCATTCCCTGGCATGTACAGCAACTCTTCTGATTTAGGCAGGCATAGTTGTATCTGCACAGGTTGTTCCTGAGAGAATGCTGGGTGGCCCTGGCTGTGTGCAAGAGGCAGCTGGGGGTGCAGTGAGGGTGACACTGTGCTGTCCCTGTGGGTGCTGGGGGTGCAGTGAGGGTGACACTGTGCTGTCCCTGTGGGTGCTGGGGGTGCAGTGAGGGTGACACTGTGCTGTC
>JAYDZK010000056.1:10774209-10785423 GCA_034509185.1 Euphonia xanthogaster | reverse complement strand
GCTGGGGGTGCAATGAGTGTGACACTGTGGTGTCCCTTGGCTGCTGGGGGTGCAGTGAGGGTGACAGTGCTGTCCCTGTGGGTGCTGGGGGTGCAATGAGTGTGACACTGTGGTGTCCCTTGGCTGCTGGGGGTGCAGTGAGGGTGACAGTGCTGTCCCTTGGCTGCTGCACCCTTCACTCCTGTTAGACTTGCACCCTTGAGCACTATTTCAGCCTTTACTCTTAATTTCCCTGCTCAGGATTAAGATGTGGACAGGAGAGGCTGCTGGTTCCTGTTTCTTTCAAATGCTAGGATTCCTCAACAATCCATCTCTGGTCAGGCAGAATAGCACAAATGTTGCCACTCTTAAAATCACAGTACATTAGAAATAGTCAAAAATTTTAATGCATATGGAGATAGCTAAAATAAGAGCATTCTAGAAGAAGAAAATGTACAATAAAAGGAGGAAAAAGCAAATACTAATTAGTTTATTTTCAAAAGAAGAGAAGAAGAACCCCATCTTAAAATTGGTTTTCACACACTGATTTTCAGTCTCATTTTTATGCTGGTCTCTGATTAGTAACAGAGACATGCATAATGTTTCAAACACACCCAGGTACATTTACTTAGCTGATTTGCTTTAGAAGGGTTTCATTTAAATAAGAAACTATCCCCAGTCCATTGCCTCACAAGAAATACTTGCTAATAGATACTCAGCCCTATATCTTAGCTAGTAAAATTAAATTGCTGTCGAAACAGATTAATCAACTATCATGCAGAAAAGGAATACACACACAGTGGCACTGTGAAGACAAATTTCTAAACAAAATTTATGCCTAGATAATTTTCCATTTTTAATTCAATTATTTATTCATTTCAATGCCATTATTCAAAAGGGAAATATCAGTTTCTACTTTCTTAACACTAGGTGCAAATAAGAAAGACATTTTTTGTAAAGCTCACCTTCTCCAGCAAAGACAAAGGGAGACGATACAGAGGCTTAGATTGCAAAATGCCTTATAAACATGTATGATGTCTAGAATAAAAATAGACAACTATTGCTACAGATAACTTAAAAGCACTTAAAACAGACCTGAATTTTTTACCATTTTCCTTGTCCATTGTATTTAATAAGAAGCAGAAATTATAGCATGGCAGACAGCAAAACATTTTCCTGCTATCACCCCAGCATTAAATGGTCTTGAGCAGTGACCTATGTGGATGTGAAGGGAATTTTTCATTTGCTTCTTTCTGTATGCCACAGTACTGTCTGATATCCACATCTTGCACCACTCCTGATGGATTTGCAAACTGCCACTGAGCTAGACCTGTTTGCTGTAATTGGAACAGTGCAAACTGTTGCTCCCGTTCAGTGAAGCTAGGGACTTAGTATGTAACATCTTTCCAGACATAATTACATCAAAGCTGGGTCAAATTAAGAACTAAAGTCTTTAAATAGAGATTCTAAGGCTCTGTAAGTCCTGCTAATGGTTTGTCTGGGTTTTTAAAAACAGACTCTTCAAGAAATACAAAGCATTCAGCAAAATCTACGACGTGTTTTCACAAAGGAATAGAATTCCTTTCAATGATTATTTTGTGTCAAAAGCAGATTGAGATGACCTATATCATAAGGCAACATATTTCTGGGATCGTAAAAAATACACCACCAGTCCCTGGCCCCAAAAAAAATTCTTACTAAACTTTAATTCTTTTCCTCCAAATAACACTTTTGTCTTTTATGCAAGGAAATGTCACTGAATCATTTTATGTCCAGAAACTTTCATGACATTTTCTTCCAAATTTCTTAGATGATACTGGAGCTCATAGTGAAAGAGAAGATAGAGGGGACTCTGCTGTTTTATACAAGGACTTAAACTACCCTTGGATTTTATCAAGGAAATCTAAAAGTTCCCTTGTTTAGTATCTTCAGTATGATTAGCACAATTACTGAGATGGCCTCTCAAAGCATGGCCTAGGAAGAGACCAAAAGGAGTCCCAGAAGGATGTGGTTTTTTGGTTTTTTTGTTGCCCAGTGTAACAGGGTAACAGTCTGATGGCTGATTTCCCACATGACTGGCTGTGTGCTTATTTGCCTATATATGCCATCAGTTTCTACATTTAAAGCACAGAGACAGAACCACTAAAGCCTTTTTGCTTTCTGTGTTCTGCTGACCTAATGAAATCCCTCAAGGTTAATACAATTACATGACGGATAAAGTCCTTGATGGATGGGACTGCAGTGACACTGAAAAATGTGGGGCTCATTCTATTAAGAGAGATTTCTGCATCCAATACAATTAAGGGAGGTACAGACGTGAATATGGGAGTAGTTGGAAGAAGAAAAAGAAATGGCTTAATACATCTGTAAACCTCTCTAAAAGACATTTGAATTGGGACAAATACTGTTAAAGAGATCATCCTTCTTCTGATGAAGGTCAGCTGAAAGGACAGCACTCATCAACTCTGTCAAAACTGTGAAATCCTCAAGTGTTTCTTAGGTGGAATTGTCCTGGAATTTGCCTGTATTCCCTGCTGCAGACACTGAGAGGCATGGAAGATGAGGCAGTGCATACTGTGGAATCAACCTACTCTCAGGCCAGAACAAGTCTCCCAAGATACTTTTAAAAGGACACATCTTTCTAAAAACTTTTAGGGACAGCATAAAGGTAAAAAGGGTTTCTTGGCTTGAATTTATCACATGAGCCTTAAGTCAAATAAGTATTTTGAAAAATGAGCCTCTATTTTTTCCTCAAAAATCCACAAACAGTAGGAGAGATATTTACAAACATCAGAAGCAATGCTAGGAACAAAGTTATGTTCCAAAAGAAAGTAAGCAGAACATGATGCTGCACACAGCTCTATTACTGGCTCCCTGTGCCAATGTCAATCCTCCCAGAACTAGATCAGACAGAGGAACAAAACAAGCTGATGAGGTTGTTCTAATCTTCATTTGACAACCTTTTATTTACAAGAAACAGAATAAGAAAAGTATTGGCAAATGCACAAATCCAGCTTGGGCCCTTCCCACCAGCTCTTTCTTTAGACACATAAATTCACCAGTGTCTAATATTCCTGTGCTCAAACTGAACTATATTTGACTCTCCATTTTCCAAAGCCTTCAGTACCATAATCACTGGAATTTCATTTTTTCTCTCAAACTTGGCTTAAATTGGACAATTGATTTTGAAACTATCACCTGCATCCCACTACCTGCATTCAGAGACCCTGGACAGCAAAAGTCTCATTTTCCCAGGGGAGATGAATGGAAATGAGCCACTAATGCTCATTAACATTTTAGCACCAAAAAAGGGCCAAATTGTCAAAAAACCTCTGAAGGTTTTTTCTCTGAGGAAACAACTTTTTTTTTTTTCTTGTGCAAATAGTATTGGCAAATCCACAGTACTACATTCCTTCTGCTTGGAAGTCTTTGTCAGCAGTCAAAGCTTCACAAAATAAAAGGCTTTTAAAACATCTACCCTATCCCAACTGTAAACTACTTGCTTTTCTTCCTATGGTCTTTAATAATGTGTGCAGATCCATTAAAATGGATGGCAGCTTTCCATCATAACAATAACTGTCACATTCTTCTGATAATAATAAGAACCCCTGGAAATTAATCTGCTGGTACAACTTTTATAACCATTATTTCACTGTGCTTTCCTCAATTACAGAGGAGTTATGCCTACCTGGTATTTTTCCTTAGTGTCTCGTCACAGATCACAGGCATGCCAGGTCTCCAACTCAATATAATGAAAACTTCTGATAGAAAATTACATTTCTAAACCTGGAAAATATTCTCTGTGATGACCAAGCAAATACATCTCCTTGTATTAGAGAAGGAAAAGGAAAGGGAAAAGCACAGGGAGAAGGAGAGGGAAATTCTCCTATTCTTTATTGTAATGATGCTAGGAGAATTATCAAAAGAGGATTTTTGCTACATTATCAACTCCAGAGTATGAAATGTAATTACTCTTTAAATATGGATAGCTCAGAATTAAGAATGGCATGTTTTTGTTTAAGTCTGACCACTGGAAAAAAAAAAAAAAAACCTGCTCAAATCTGCCACCAAGTGACCATTATAAATTACTTGGCAAAACCCCCTATTAATGTTTTCAGTACACCAGACATTTTAACAAGCAGATCTCATTAGAGGACATACCATTTCCTCACCTTTGTTGTAAAAGCAACAGTACTAATGTTCTTAATGTTTATGCTTGAAAGAAAAATAAATATCACATTTACTGAGGAAAATTTTGGTTATGGCTCTTAGGAACACTTTTCCAAAGTACAAGTATCATTCTGGATCTCATCCAAGAAGGCTTCCAACTCAATAAATGACCAAAATAATCAATGTTTTAGTTTAGGACCAAAGAGAACGTATGCTTCATCTATATATCCCTGTAGCTAACTCTGCCAGAGTGGTTTCCATCAGGATATACTAACCTTTCAGGAAGATTCTCTTCCCTTAACAGGCTAAACACAGACCTTCTTAAAATGATCATTTTAATTAATGTAAGAAAAATGCATCAAAGCAATAGAACCAAAACATGCAAGCACTAAGATACTAGAAACAAATTCACAGTCATGCTTTGACTTCTACAGAAGGATTAGCCAGGTTTTCTAGCTTTGTTATGAAGTTCCAGAAAGTGGCCACCCTTTCATGCTGGTATCTATTTGAGTTTCTGTGACCTGAGAGCTAAATTTGATAACCTGAAACATCCTAATTAAGAAAGAAGTATGTGTAAAATCCTCCTCTTATGCTAATCAGCATTGCCAAGCCTTCTTGGCAAAAAGGCATAAATTTTGCTTCTGTTGCTTCCTTCACCTATTTTATCTGGCTCTGAAGAGCTCTGTGAAGATCTATAGCAGCAACCTTTCCAATCTGCAAGACATCATTTATCACCTGCTCAGACAAGTTCTGATGCTTGAAGAGACTACAAGGTGTTTCATAACTGTTATCAAGTTTAAAAAAAAAAAAAAGGAGAAAAAAGAAGGAGGGGAAAAATATATCAACAATCAACAAAGACATTCTAGGGACAGGTTTTTTTCCCATGCTATTGACCCTGCAAACCTTGGGGTGAGTTTTCTCCTTGGTAGTGCTACCTAGTCCACAAAAGATGCTGATTTTTTTCAGCTGCAAGGCACTATTATATATTCTCCAATTTCCTCACACAAAGTCTGCCACACACACTGGCTGTCCTAGCAGGAACAATGCAGTTATTCATGAGAGATGACAATGGTCCTTTGAGATTCAGGGGATACTACACCTTCTCTATTAGCTATCCAGTCCCCAAACTATTTCACTTCTGTATTCCTGATAGCACATGGCTAAGGATCATTCACCAGCTAAACAGGTGAATCCTTTCTAAATTAATGAAATTTAGGATCTTGACTTCAGCCAGTAGGGTGATATGATGCAGCATAGAGAAATTATTGAGAGGATTAACATGAACACCAAGTCACTGAAGCACACTTGCAAATGAAATCATGGTTCCCAGATTATTTCCCTTGCAGCTGTAGTTTTTTTCTCACACAGATGTTTTTAATGACTCTCTCTTCAAGATCAGCTAACATCCTTCCAAAATCAGTTTCTCCTACATGAGGCTGCATATTCCATCCAGGCTTCCTAGTATAGCACTTACTACACCAGGTCTGGTTTAAATCACAAACCATGATACTGCATAAAAGAGCATATAGGTTTTTTGCTGTCTCTGGAGGGAATGATCAGCAGAATGTATTTCCATCTTCTATGACTCTAAACACTGACTTTATTTCTGTAACCCAGGAGACTTTTCAATATTAAGAAATTTTTAAGATCAAATGAAACATTATTTATATTTATATTTAGCAAAGAAAAGCTAATGTCCTAAATTAATAAAATCACCCATGTACTGCAGATGTGAACAGTGAATGGGGATCTAACAACAGCACCTGCTTTTGAGGTATTTATGGAGGGAATCTATAAATTGCTTCTCATGGCTTTATCCAAAGATGCTCAAAGATCCTATATGATTAGGATCCAACAGCCAGGTTTCATGGTTTCTACTCCACAGACAACTTTGCAGCCAGATTCTTGCACAGCTCCACTACTTTTCCCTCTGGACAATGCCCATTTATCTCCTTTTGTGTGTGAATCTATAGCTGGCTGTCATTTCCCAGACTGAAATTTACTTGCTAATTGCAAGGACCAGCTCCAGGAAGGGTGGGTTAGGAGCCATACAGCTTGTTCTAAGGTCTGGAGTTATTCCAGAAACCACTTGCAAAGAAATACTCCCTCTTGTTTTGCTTTGGGGACTGCCTCAGACTTGCCACTCAACACTTATTCCTTTCTGTGGAATCTGACAAAAAAAAAAAAGAAATTAAAAAGCTCACAAAAAACTGTGATGGATTCTGGTTAGTCTCATGCTTTCAGCACAATTTTGTGCTCTGGCACTGACAGCTGGGATTTTCCAAGGCATCTAATTTCAGTGCCCATGTATCACTTTCACAGATAAACTTCTGGAAGAGGGGATGCAGAGGACTGTGTGAAACATGCTGACACAGCTATATCTCACTCCTATTAAAGTGGGTTTTTTAAGTTGAAAAGAGCAGAAATCATACACTGAACACCAGTGTTAGAACACTGGTGAAAGCAAGGGCACAGTGTTACATGATCTTTCAGGCTTTTATCTGACTTGGTATTAAGTAACAAAAATTTGGTTTTGAAGTTTTTTTAATGTACAGACATGGAGGCTGAAGTTACATCTTTGGTTTGTAGTCTGCAAAGGGTTAACAAGAGAAAGGACAAACATCTCCAAGTTAAAAACAAGGAACAAGCCCTTTTCAGACAGTCATGCACATCAGACCATTACTAGGAATGATAAATTCCATAGCCTCACAAAATGCAGGGAAGATTTTGTCTCTGGGGGTTGAAGCAGGCAGAAAAGTAGGCTAATAAATGTGTTGTTAGCAAGAGGGCACTTCTTCCTCTGTATTAGGTTTTTTCCCTTTAGTCACAGGAAGAAAGAAGCAGGGATAAAACATTGTCATCTGAAGCAAGACTAAATCATTGTAATCTGCCACTGCAGGCACAAGGGCACAGAATCTCACAGTGGTACCTGTAATTTGTGGAAATACTCAGATACTGGTTTGGATTTCTACAAGTGGAAGAAAGTCTTCTTCCTTAAGTGCCAGCTTCCCAAGCAGCATTACACACAGCAGTGGATATTGCTTTTCTGGGGAAGCTACACTCACAGTCCTTTCAAGAAAACATTCACACTTCTTGAAATTCCACTACTTATACACCAGAATTTCCACTTAATCTCCCAGTTCAGATAGGGGATTTTTTTTTCCCTGTAGAAGGGGGAAAAAAAACAACAAAAAAAAATCGAAAAATCTCTTGGCAAATCAGATCGATCTGTGCCTTATTCTTTCTTCTGCATCATTCATTGCAAAGGCAGAAAGGGAACTGAAGGCCGAAAGATTAGCCCTCCCTACTGAATTGCAAAATGTAAGAAGAAACAGTGCCAACAGATTATCTTTTAGACCACCTGTTTATATACTTTGGGGAATCTGTTCTTATGATTCTCTTGTGAAAAGGTGAGCAAAACTGAATGCAGACATTTCTAGGAATTCATTTTTCTTCAAACAACTCTTGACACACTTGAAGGTCAGGAAATATTATAAAATCAAGACCCAAACCCTCTGATCAGCTTTACCCCAGAAGAACTGAGATACCAGGGCTGATCTCCTGAGAAGGCTGGCACGGAAAAGGAAGGCAGCACTAAGCTCCATAACTGCATGCTCAAGCTTGAGTACAGAAAGCTGAGTTCTTCAGCCTGATGAATGACTTCCAGCACAGCTGTCAGACACAGGTGGCTCTTCACTGCCTACTGGCAGAGTGAATCTCTTGAGGGAAAGGAAGCAGGGAACCTTCCACACCTGAAGCTTTCACACTTGGGCCAACAGCTACCAAATTGTGTTCTTTCTCTCCTTGCCCAAAGCTACTCTGTATGCTATGAAAAGCTACTGAAGTACTATTTGCTTTTCCTTCTGGCTCTCTCTCCTCCATCTGAAAACAGTGCTGTCAGCATCCAGGCAGAAAGACTCAGGGAAAAGGAAGAGCTAGACTCGGATGACTAATCTAAATTATTAGCCAAAGTGTTAGAACTTTTGAAGCTGACCCATCTGGTTTTTAAAAAGCACAGAGAGCTTTCATCAACACTTCCCTAATGGTAATGATTGGTAGCTCTGATCCATCTTTCTGTCTGCTGTCACTGCTCACACTGCATCTCTCCAACCATGAAGAGCATCAAATTTTTCCTTTTAAACAGACTATAGACCTTCATGCACCAAAGAACAGCACGTATTATTATTTTCCAGTGAAAAATCAGTGCTCATGGAAGCTGCAGAATGGGAACTTCAGAGACTAAAGGCATCTAATTATGTAGAAAAGTGCAAAAATCTATCCCTACCCACTTAACCCCAGGAACGCCTCAACCCCTCTGTGCAAGGATCACATCCTTAGAAGAGTAAAAAAGAAATTGTACAAGGAAACAGTTTGACCTTGAGCTTTCTGCTAAGCCTCCAGTGATGCTAATTATTGCCAAATCTGACAAATCTCCTCATGGCAGTGTCACCTTGCTGTTGGAAAATACACTGGCAGCCAAGTCACTGGAAAGTGGCCACTGCAAGAACAGCGTGTTCACCAGCGGTCTGGGTACCACATTATCTAAAATCACTGCTTTGAACTAAAACCAATTGATCTTTTCCTCCTCCACCCCACCAGAACAAATTTCTATTGATTGAGAAAGAAAAATTCTTAGCAAAAATCAAGGAAAGATTCTGCAACCAAAGACTCCCTAAACCAGAAGGCCAGAAATGTTATCAAGTTTGTCTTCTGATGGGATCTGAAATGCAAATGCAAAGCCTTAAAAAACCATATTGAATACACTAAAATGCAACCTAGATATTTTGGTTTTAAATTGTTTCACTCAAGCTAGATCAGAATAGAAATGATTTGAGAAAGCTACATTAAAAAAAACCACATGCACTGACTTTGGCTGCTGCTATCTCAATTCTAGACTTTTAAGTATGCATATCTACTATAATAATTTAAAACTGACAGTTTCCAGAGTTTCTCACACTTGGAAAAATTATTTCTATTTAAAAGTGTAGCCAGATGCAGTCACCAGAACAGCTAAGGAACCTTCATCAGACAGAAAGAGAAGGGATGTAAATTTACATTATTGATGTTTAGATGAGCCAGATCTAGAATAGATTTCTACCAGTGTTATAATAAAGCTAGAATTTAGATTCCCAGACTGATGCAAACCCATACATTACTGTGATGTGCTTGGTTAGTGTACCTGTTGGCAAAGTTCCTTTGACATAATTAGGGTAAAAGTGACTTAAGTTTCCAATTCTGCCCTTCTGGCTCACACATCACTATGAAGTTTGTATGGAAACATCTCAAAAGAAAAATCTGGTAATATATGACATCTGAGACTTTTCACTACCAACAAGGACTGGTTAAATACTAAATAACTAAACAATTCAAAATGTTTTTTTTAGAAAAGGGCAAACCTGAACTTTGCCTAGGGACAAAGCAGTGCTATTAAAGCAGTGCACCTGCAGTCACCCTGCTCATTTAAGGGCATTTAATCTGTTGAAGACTTTAACTCGGATTCATGCCAAGTTTTAACCTTCACACAGACTTCTCCCCCTGACCCATCCAGGTTTAGAGATGCTATCAAATCATTGAGTCATTTGGTAGAAAACACTTTTCACTTCAATCAAGGCTGGGAGCCATCTACTTCAAAGGGAAGATACTGGTACAAATCACTTATGCAGAGTCTGTACAATACACTGCTGAAAATACCTCTCATCTCCCCAAGGACAAACAAGTACTTCTGCAGCAGACAATACATTGACTAATCCTAAAGCATTAGCACACAAAACCAAAATAAAACAAAACAAAACTCATCCCAGAACAGAAAAAAAAAATCTCAAATAACCCCCCCCCAAAACACAAATAAACATATACACACCAAAAAAGCAACCAAAGAGGAGGCCAGTCCCTGCCCATACATACAGATCAGTGCTGTGCCTTTGCACCACCACAGCTTTACAGCAGTGCTGCAGCATTCATCTAACAGTAACAAAAACTGAACAATAGCTAATGCAACATTCAAACAAAAACTGTACACATACAGCACAGGAAAGCTTTTGTTGCATCATGAAAAACTAAAGCATGCACAGCAAGAAGATTAATCCAGTTATTTTATCTGCATTACCAAAGTCCTAGATGGGTGTTAATCAAGCTGTGGAATAACCTTGAAAAGCAGCAAGGTGGTACAATGCTGTTATTCAGATTTCATACACAGGTGAAAATATATTTAATACTCAATATTTAAAGTAGTGGAGTCCTTGGATGGGCTGAGCAATTGCACAATAGAGAGACATCTATGTGGTGATTTTTACTTCTGGCACAGACTTAAAATATATCTGATCATCAATTATCTGGGCAAGGAAAACATATTTAGTGTAAGATTTTTAATTTTTTTCCTAGGTTTTTCTTAAGTCATTTTAAGATGCAATTTCAGTCCATATACATTGATATGTATTGATTCACTCTGGAATCAGCACTTTAACAGAGAACAGTGTTTGCAAAGGAGCTGCAACATAGAACATATAAAAACTAAAAGGGTAGGGGCTGTAAAAGCAGAAGGTCAGGATATATCATAAAGCCACAGTTGCTTACAGCAACTTCAGCTATATCTTAATAAACACCTAAAAAAACTTACAGAAAGCCATACTAAGGGATAGCCTTCCATATGTCTGCACTATGATGTAATTCTTTTTAGCATGACCTTATCCAAACTCTTCTGCAAGACCTTTGCCCCTTTTAATGGAAAAGATGAATGGCAAAGTTCATTCAATGAAGAGATAATTAAAATCTGCCTTTTTTTCTCAGTGTTCACTGTGTGACCAAATGCTTTAGTTTACCATGCCCCATTCAAACATGCACTGCAAACAGAAGCAATTAGTTTGCTAGTGGATTTTTTCTAGTATTCCTTGATATGATCTCAAACATCAGAAATATTAGTTCACTTTCATCAGACTCCTTCTAGGAAGAGATTAACATTACCTGAAATTTTCAGATAAAGAACTTCAAGACAGTAAAAAAAAAAAAAAAAAAAACAAACAAAAAAAAAACAAAAAAAAAACAACAAAAAAACACACCCCAATTTAA
>JAYDZK010000056.1:10763585-10774109 GCA_034509185.1 Euphonia xanthogaster | reverse complement strand
GGAAGAGATTAACATTACCTGAAATTTTCAGAGAAAGAACTTCAAGACAGTAAAAAAAAAAAACAAAAAAAAAAAACAAAAAAAAAACAACAAAACAAAACAAAACAAAAAAAAACCAACAAAAAAACCCACCCAAATTTAAACCCACCCCAAATTTAGTGATTTGAATTTAGTGATTTGGTGCCCAGTTAGCAAGGAATACAATCAGTTATTTTCTAGAACTCTTCATATTATTTGGGCTTTACATATCCAAAGCATTCAACTTATCTGTCAGTTCTGAGTGCTCAGCATGCCTGTAACTGCAATCCCAACTTCTATTTTCTGTGAAAATCCACATTTAAACAAATTGATTAAAACAATATAGGAGTTCTGTGACATTGCTATAATCAAGTCCCTCACAGCAGCACTGAACTTTTTCAAACAGAAGGCATTACCTTCTCTTCCTACCTTCCAGGTTGATTTGCTCCATGTGTGAAGTTTGTTTCTGCATGAAATGAAGCAAAGTCTCAAAAACCATTTATGATGAATCACAGGAACCGCGAATCTCACTGTTTTCTATGCATAAAGATTTTGGACTTCCTTGTCAGTAAGTGTTCTCAAGCCTTCAATTTCCTTCTCTCCCTATGGGCAGGAAACCTTCTGCCTAAATCCCCTCCATCCTTTCCTCCAGTGATGCATCTGGTGCCACCATAAGGAAGCGGGCAAACCTCTCTGTCTGGCATTTCAGGCAGGACAGGATCAACTCAGCATTGTGCACATTAAAAGTGAGAGGACTGTGAAAGTATTATTGCAAGTGTACCAACACCTACACATACCCAAGCTCCTTCTGGCAGGCAAGCACAGCTTGCTGTGTCACTGGGTAATGAGACAACACAAGACCAGCTGGAAGTGGCCAGTGGCACTGCAGGGGCTTTACTCCCTGTCCAGGGAAGTGGCAGTGCTGGTAACCAAATGGCTGCATAACATGAATTGCATAAGCAGTCTGGGGATGTCAGGACAGGTATCTCTGTCCTGACCCAAATGCCCTGAGCTCACTCCCTGGGCTGCACCACAGCCATCTTCAGCAGACAGCTGGAGAACCAGGAGAATGATCCTCCTCACCCTGAGAAGGTCCTGCACTGCTCTGGAGTCTGAAGCACCGGCTTGAATCCCTTTATGCGGGAAGTTTTTCTCATCCAGTGAATGACACCAGTATCCACAGCTCATCTGCACCATTTCTAACCACGCTCACTGCATGCACCTTGAGTCAGCCTGGAGCATTTCAATCCTCCCTCAGGCCCAGGAAACATTCCTGACACAGCTTTCCAGATAAGCAGCCAGAGCTGCTCCATTCTCACCCACAGTCTCCAAAGGAGCTTGAGCAGCAGCTCACTCTTGGGATTCTGCTTTGCTGGGGAGCTGTCCTGAATTTAATTCATGTATGAACTATGAGAGCACAAGTTTACATTTTGTTTTTTTGCCTTTTTTTTCCACCTGAAAAAAAAGGTCATTAAGGTTTTACTAAAACACATCCAATTAATTACCTATGTGTTTGTATGGTATTTCTGTTTCATCAATGGTGTTTAAAGTCCTGCAGAGTTTTACAGGCAAGCCCCTAGAAACATGAAGGAAAAGTATTTGACCATCTAAATTACTATTTCAACTTGGCTACTGACAGAGTGCTCACCTAGTTGACCTTGAAGTTTAAATGAAATCTTAGTCACATAAAGAGTCATCTCACATGTTCCAAAGGTACCCTGGAAGGGAACAACAGCTTAGAATCCAGAGCATGGCTCTGTCCAGGAGATGGACAAGTTTCTTGTTTCAGGGTAACTTGTGGGTGAAACTCTACCCTGGCTAAAGTAATCAAGACCTCTGATGTTGGTTTCAATGAAAACAGGGTTTCGTTTTAAAGGGAGAAAAACACCCAACCCAGCCCATAATGAGAGACAATAAATCTCCAGCAGGAGAGGCCTTAAAATTCTCTGCACACAAGCAGACATCTTGGCCTTGCCTCTGTCACTACTTCAAGCTCACTTGGAAAGCACAAGCAGTTGAATTCCTTAAATTCCTAACATGTTTTCTTATGTTGAGAGACTTGTCCTTTACTGCTGTTTTTATTATGAAAAACTTGAATTATTTCTATTGCAGTTATCCTTTTGATCTCTGTGTTATTTTTGCTGAAACTTTTCAAACTACTCCAACATTTATCTACTTCCTTAGAAGCCAAAGGAAATTTGTTTCTGAAAAGGAGAAGGCAGGAGGGGGGAAGAGCATTCCTTACAGTCACGTTTTATTATGGAATTTCAACACTAACATTAATTAAACATCACCTGTTTGTACAAGCTGAAGAACTGACCCCACTAGATTTAAAAGTTAAAGAAAAACAGGACAAAGCTATCAAGACAAACTCCAATCCCACAATATTTGAATTGCACATATCCAGTTCTGGCTTTCCTTGGTGAACAATCATGAAGTTTGAGGGATTAAAAAGTCTTGATATTTTCAAATACATTTTCAAGTATATCTCTTATTTCTATTTTTTTCCCTTGTATGAGCTAAGAAACATAAAAAACTAATCTGACCTTTCTGTCATGTTTTCCTTCAGTTTGATATTGAGGGGAATTATTTGATCTCTCTTTTCTTATTCTCATTTTCACCACTCCTTAAACATCTTTCTGTCATCTCTATTTTGCCAACAGTAGATGGCACCAGTAAATTTTATATTCATTAAACACCAAGGGGTTTTGTTGTTGGTTTAACTTCCATGGTTATATTTTCCTAACTGTATTCTATGGGTTTTTTCTTAATTAGTCACCATAAAATATTCTACTTGTGAAAGCCTCTTAATTTATTGGCATATGCTTCATTTAAGTAACTGCTTGTTATTCACATGTTTAGGATAATAACACCGAACACTATAGCTTGATAAAATGTCAAAACAGTAATTTTCTAATTTAATTACTCACTAAAATTGCATTAATTTAATAATGGCAACTTGAATTTCTGCTAGCAATGTTCTTGTTTTCAAAGAAGAAATTATTTTTTCCATGTAACTCAATTTAAACTCATTTCACAATCATGTTAGCTTATTTATTTAGCTTATACATTTAAAATGCAGAAACTAGGCAGCAGCTCTGCTGGTGTTTGGGTCAACATGTTCTTTTACCCTTGTATTTATCTACAGGCTCACACTTATTTGTGCTATTCAGGCCTAAGCTTAACTACACAAACAGTTGCATCAGAATTTTTTCTATATATAAAAATATATATTTACAAACATACATATATATAAAAAGTAAAAAAAATACACTTCTACACAAGAAATAAAATATAGCAAGGTCTAGAGAACATTCTATTTTCCCCCAGACATCCCAAAGCAAACCAATCCTAAAATCTCTATTGAGGATACATGTGTTGAGCTCACAACAAGTTCATTTCACATTCTGTAGGACTATGAAAACACTTCAAGGATCTATTATAGCTGAATACATTTGGTCAGATAAATTCCACTTTTAATATTTTTCAAAATAAATTATTAATTTAGCAAATTTTGGATTAATTTTTGCAGCAAACTTCACTCTACTAGAAATGAAACTGTAATTTGGGTTACTACATACATTCATACCTATATCATCTAAATCCATCTCTCTCTATATATGTATCTGCCAACATAAATAGCAACAAACAACGGCCACAAACAGGAAAGATTGAAAAGAAATGATTCTTTGGAATCATCATTTAAAAATTCCATGAAAAAACATTCCAGTGCACTGGGTAAAAGCATCAGAAATCTAAAAGCAAGGCTGTCCCTGTGACCTACAATAATGGATTGCTGACCTATTGAGTGCAGAGATCAATAGGCTTCCTGCATCTCAAGAACACATCCAAGCAGGCACTTAACAGCAGTCAGATCAATGGGCTTCCTTGCTCTGTGATCCACAACATCCGATATCCGCACCGAGCTGATGCTCAGCCCCACTCCCACCCTAAACTAATGATCCCCAAGCTCCTGTTGGTGTGAGAATGGCTTGTGTCCAGGTCTTCACGTGAAGAATCTGCCACCCCCACAGAAGAGAAAAATATGCTTGCAAACAGTCATGGTCACTGAGATACCACAGAATGACAGTGAATTAGATAAATGGCAGCTGAATACCGCAGCTGTGAAGCTCATGAGGTTTTCAAAAGCTTGCATAGACCAGAAGAAGATGTTTTCTGTTTGCTATTGGCCCATGCTTTTAGGGGAAATAAAGCAGAAGGGAAAAAAAAAAAGAAAAAAGTTTTCTTTTAAAGAAAAGTGTGCTTAAGAGCACCGAGATGGTGGGTAATAAGCCATTGGCCCTTACTGATGCTTAACTCTGAATTGTATATCAGCCCACTCCAACAGGCTGACCCCAAAGGCAGGAGAACATGAGGAAGTTCCTTGTGACTGTACTGCTCTTAGAACTAAATTAACAGAAATCCACCTCACGTCTAGAAAAAGACTGCTTTAACCACTGAGTGACTTGTAGAGAACCTAACAAGGGGTCAGAGGTATTAATGTATAGCCTACACCCAGCTGGTGCTGCAGTGATGTCTGGGCAGGAGGGGTGGCTGGTTTTGGCAGTGATGTGGTGCACTCAGGCTGGAGGTCTCACTCAGCACATCCTTCAGGTCACCCTTCACCCTTCTCCCCTTCTCCTTCGCTCCAATCATGTCTATCCCTAGCCCTGCATTTGGCAGAAAAAAAAAATGTTTGCACACACATTTCCCATTTGGAACACGCTTGAGGGGGCTTTTTGCCACTCTTTTGGTTTGGTTTGTTTTTTTCCATATAAATGAATTTTCAAGCTGAAAACCTTCCTGGGATACTCTGCAAAACAGCGTCGTTGGAAATCTTTGTGTTTCCATCTTATACTCTACTAGTAATCCCTCATTTCAATAGTATATAATTTTTAAGATCATTATCCTTTTATTCCCAGATAGAAACAAAAAGAAAACAAAACCAATCAAGCAGCAAAACACAAATGCAAATTTTAGGCATTCAAAATAATTCAGAACATCTAACTTCAAGCCTCAACTTCCTCTGCATGTTAAAAAATTAAATTTTCCAGCTTTTGGAATTGCAGTGCTACTAAAAGAAATGAAATCAAGACCAGTAAGAGCTAGAAAGTCTGCCTAGTGCTCGCAATTCATTATAAGTTAATACTTGCTGCAATATTTTAATTTAATCCCCTTCAACCTCCTAACACATTCCTTATAACTTTACATTTAAACAAAAATCCCATATCTCATTGTTTATATAACAAAATTGCCCAAAATAATACAATTAATATAAGTTTGGATTTATGGTCTCTGCTTTGTTTCAATATTATACAAAAAGTTTGTAACAGCATTACAATATCAAGAGTAGCACAGAAATGCCATGTTAATAAAATTCTACAATCACAACCACAAACGGAAAGGTAAAAAGCTTTTGATATTCTGCACAGTTTCTGTTCTTCTCATTCTGGCATGACAATCATTGGTGGCATTACAGCTATGTGCTGGAATAAGCAGGTATAATTAAGAGCTGTAATTAAAGTACTCCAAATCAGTCTCACAGTAAGTGCAGTTATATCCCCTACACTACAGATCCTAGATTTTGGTATAATCCTGGGATAAATGTTAAGTGAAGAATGAATCATTTTTAACTTACAGAAGATTTGAAAGGATAATAATAACTATTTAAATAAATATATGGAAGGGGCTGCTACAAATAAAAGATTCTGTTCTCGTTTACAGAACTGCAGTAAGGCACATTGAGGTAAGAGAGATGGAAAAAACATTTCTGGTATGAGAGGCACCAGAATGGACTGCCTGGCTACAAACACTATGGAATTTCCATTACCACAAATCTTTAAGAGCCAGATAAACATCTGTCAGGAAGTACGTAGGTATAGTTGATCCAGCCTCCAGATAAGAGAGGAGCTGGATGAGTTCTCAAGTCCCCAGGCAATCCTCTTCTTATTTTAATTCTAAGTGATACAATTTCTATATTTTAGTAATTACCAAAATGATAAAGTAACTCTATTACTCATTTCTAAATTATTTTAGCAGAAACTTCTTGTATACTCTCACTGAAGAACTCAAAAGACATCAAATTTTCTTTTTCTACCTCTCAAAATAAACCTCAAATCCCCAATATACTCTTACAATCAATTTTTCTGCAATAACTTTTTATCAGTAAATATTTTAATCAAAAATACTAATGTAGAATATAGCTACAAGCCAAAATTAAGTATATTATAAATAAAATGGGATTGATTTGATCTTTGATGTTAATGTAACAGTTTTCCTTCATGATGAAAAGCTAGTGAAGGAGATCCCATTTTGCAGACAATTCTATCTAACAAATTGAAACTTTACACCATGAATGATCCAATACCTGTCAAAATAGAGAATGTGTTTTTCTATTTCTTTGCCAAACAACATACACATGTGCACATGCACTCATACAACTGCATGGTGGAGACTGTGACTTGTACCTGAGACTTGTCCTCACACTGAATTGCAAGGGGTACACACATAGCTGGTCTCTGCCTGGTGCTGTTCACCTCATCACCCATGTGAGTGAAAGCAGAGCGCCTGCTTTTAGCCTCACAGCACCTCAGTAAGCTCAGGCATGTGAAAAATCCTGTTAGGTGAACACTGCTTGTGTTTGTGCAAGTTACACACACCAGTCCTGGTGGATCACAGCCTCTATGAAATACCTGTGAGAGTCAGTCAGTAGCTTCTTACTTGTATCTATAGCACAAATATAGGACTAAGGAGTCAGTCATCAATTATCTACACATTCAAAATATTTCTCTTTGGTCTACCTGGCATTAGACCTTTGTCACCCTCTCTCAACACTGCTACTTACACATTTACTTTTTATCATGCAGCCATCATCTGCATTTATGTGTAAAATCTGCTATGTCTACCCCAATATATAGTTGAGAACATCATCAAATACAAAAGGCATTTGCTGATGTGGACCGTCTGTGGGGTTTGTGGATTTGGACTCTTCCCAACATTCCTTTTCTTTTTTTTCCTCCTCTCATTTCAGTGATTTCAAGTAGTTGGGGATTTTTTTAGAGCAAAGATTACACCCTTTGTTTCCCAAACCATACATTCCTGATAACATTCAA
Organism: Euphonia xanthogaster; assembly: GCA_034509185.1. NCBI lineage: Eukaryota > Metazoa > Chordata > Aves > Passeriformes > Fringillidae > Euphonia > Euphonia xanthogaster. Next base: position 10,766,979 of record JAYDZK010000056.1, on the reverse strand, counting down.
ATCTTTATGCCTCTTTCCCTCTTCCAAAAGGGAAAAGCAAGCCACAGCTGAGCCAAATTTCAGAGGAATGTGGAGACTTCTTAAAATTTAACTTCACAAAATGTGCTTAAATTTAATTGTCCAAACCAGGTGTAGAGAGGTCAATCACCAGAATTGTTGAGATGCAGTCAGAATTCCATTCCAGAATAAAAGTCATTTATTTAATTATAGAGGAGAAGGAGTCCCATCACCAGTTAATCCTTTCATCTCCCTTGTACCTCAGGAGACACGGTTGTTCCTGTTCAGTATGACACACGGCAGTGAGTCTGTGAAGTGCGCTGTTCTTAAAAACTGACTTTGGCATGGAAACTCTGTAGCAGCAAGTTACTCCACCAGTGGAGAAACACTTTTGCCTCCAGCTTCCTCCTCTCCAAGCCATGAGATCTTTTAAGCATCATTCTCCAAGACCTGGCTCTTCCAGCAAAGGTTTTTCTGTGACTACCTAGTCCCAGCTAACTCTTCCCTGCTCTCAGCCACTACTGCATTAATACAGTCAGGTTAAAGCTTTCTCTGCTTTACACAAATAACCTACAGAAACCCTCTCAATCTGAGGGCAAGGGGCAGCAGCAGCTCTTCTCATCCTCTTGCAACACAGAGTAGCTGCAGTGTTAGTCCTGACACTGAATTAATTCTTGGGGGAAAGTGCTAGATCTTAAAGTACATAGAAATAAAAAGACCATCGTGCATCCTATCAACTACCACAGCACCAAAATTAAGACTCTCAAATTATGTTATTTATTACAACCCCTTTACTCACAACTTAAGGGTGTACCTTTGTCACAGCATACATCACAGTTGAGACAGCCACGATACACAGAGCATCACCATACAATTTCAGAAGGCTTCAACCCATGCAGAGCAACACCACACCACTTCAGAGGGCTGCACACATCTGCTCTTCTTGTTCTTTACCCAACCTTTTATCCCCTCATGTTCATGCACTGCCCCTGTGTGCCCTCTGCTCCCTGTGGTGGTTGCTCAGTGCCCCTGGGCACTCCATGGCTCTTTGCTGTCAGTGCTGCTCACAGCTGTGCCCACTGGGGATGAGGCTCAGCCACAGCCCCACCCCAAACTGTGTACCTACACACCTTATCAAAGCTACTCTGACTGAAGAATCCATTTCAGGCCCTTGCTGTATACTATATTTAAGGAAATTCCTTTCAGCAATCATCTAAAGGACAAGCTTGTGTTCTTATTTAAAAAAGTAGTTATGAACACTTTAGAAGTTTTGCATAAGTTTTGAATTTTAATAAGGCTCTAGTGATTTTGATATTAGAGTTAATGCAACCCTGATTTTTACCCTAAGTTATTGTCATATTTTTGCCAAATTTGAGGGGAATTTACTTAGTGAGAATCTGTAACTGTGTTTGGCATCAGCAAGGATGTTCATTTGATTGTTCTCATTCCCACTGCATTCAAGTGCCTTTTGTTATTTTGTTCCTGCAGACTTGTGGAAAGGAATAAGCCAGGATATGACATTTTCTGCTCACAAGTAAATAATTGTTAATTTCCAGATCAAGATGAGGTACCTCAGTGTGACTTAGCATCCAGGAGTGTTACACATTGTGACTGGCCTGTGCCTGCCAGCTGGGCCAGCAGCAGCTCCCATGCTGTGCCAGGTTCTGAGCTCACTGCCAGGACAGCTCAGAGCAGCACTCAGGGCACTGCTGCTGTGCCTTCCCACGAGCCACACAAACTGCCTGGCTTGCCTGAAACATCTCCCTGGCTCCAGCCTGCCTTCCTTGGGATGAGGCAAACCAAACCTAACTGCTAAAGGAAAATGTCCACGTGAAGGATTTGGGAAACACGGACGAAAACCTTAAAGAGCTCTCTCAATCTCAGTCTTCACAGAGCTTTACCCAAACCATGGGGGTTTTGTGTAACTGCAGAAGAACTAAAACTGGAGTGAAAACTTGAAGAGCTGCTGTTTAACTGAGAGACTGATAATATTTTTCTGTAATTGCAATTCTGATACGAAAGACATTAATACTGCTTTTGCTTCCCTGAAGCACAACAGGTTCAGCTAGTTCAGTCCTACAGCTCTTGGGAATGACATCCCATTGAGTCAGGAGGACCTGTGTCTGATTTGCATTCCAGGATTTTAAGCAAACAATACATTTGTATTCAGTGTGCAGAGTGAATCTGGAGTCAATTAAATCTGTAAAACAGAAATGGACCAACACTGAGGAGGATCCAACAGCTCAGTCACGCCTGGCAATCTTCTCCTCCAGAAGCATGTGACCAAATTACAAGTCAAATAAAATGAAGCATGAATATTTCATTATGAAGCACTTAAAAAATAATTTCAAAAAAATTAAAATCAAAAACCCATCTCTAAAAACTGGAACACATATTCTTGCTGGAATGCTGAATTTGCTCCTCCAGCCTGCCTTATTTTATAATTGACCCTTCCCAACACATCTTCCTTGAGGAAGGGCAAGATCAGAATTATAGAGATTCTGGTAACATTCTCAGACTGACACCTTCATTTAAATACAAAACTCACATGCAGATTTTATTTCTAGAAAGCAACCTAGGCCTTTTGAAACTTATTATGAGCAAGCATTTAATAGTCACAAGCAAAATTTAAAAGAAAGTGAATATTTTGAATGAAAACCATTTTATGAAATCCTGGGCAGTCAAATAATGAACAATTCCATTAACTTTAAAAAATGTAAGCAAAAAGTAGGGAAAAAACCCAAGTTATAACTTTCTTATTTTTGCTTTTTTTCAGTGACCAAAATACAAAATGCTGATTAACATCATGACTGTTTAATCATAAATAACATCATGGCATAAGTGCCTCATTCTTCATGATTTCTTGTTAGATGTCGCAAGCAATCCCTCATCCAGAACAGAGCACTTCCAAATTTCCCATGAAGAAGTATTTATTAAAAAAATAATATTTATTATTCATAATTTATTCTACATTTACATGCTGAGTTCTTCAAGAGCACTCAGGGTTATATAATGGTAGACCTTAACTCTTGGGAAGAGAAGAGCTCAGCTGTCACAGTCATATTTTCTGAAAAATCCCTTTGCCAGGATTTCTTCTCCTGGGAAGCTGAAAAGACTCAAGGAAAAATGAAAACAATAATTATCTGATTGCTTCTCCTGTGTTTTGCTGCTTTGGAATGTAGTTAGAGATTGTTTATCCATTATCTCTAATGGTTTAATGTGAATTGTTTTTACTTAATGACCAACCAGAGTCCAGCTGTGTCAGGACTCTGGCAAGGGTCACGAGTTTTCATTGTCATTCTTTCTAACCTTCTGTCTGTATCCTTTCTCTATTCTTTAATATAGTTTTAGTATAGTATAATATAACATAATATAACATAATAGATCGGAAGAGCGT
>JAYDZK010000056.1:10713949-10745220 GCA_034509185.1 Euphonia xanthogaster | reverse complement strand
ACTTCAGGCCACTCCCTCAGGTCCTGTCACTGGTCACCACAGAGCAGAGATCAGGGTCTGTCCCTCCTCTTCCCCTCGTGAGGAAGTTGTAACTGCAGTGAGGTCTCTTCAGTCTTCTCTTCTCCAGGCTGAACAGACCAAGTGACCTCAGCTGTTCCTCATTCAGCTCTTCACGGATCTCAAAGGAAGGCTTCTCTGTAAGAAGATGGCTGTCTACATGTCTGTCTGACAGAGTAGTAACTTATTTGGAAGTTTCAGTCATTATGAGCTTCATTTCACCCTCTCTGTTCCACTTCAAGAGCATTTCCTTCCCTCTAATTCCTAAATTGTACCATGTTTAGAATAAGAAAAATCACCAGACATTTTAGCCAGTCATGACAACAAAGTAGAGTAGCAGGTATTAAGCTCTTGCAGCATGCACACATCACCTCAACAAGATGCTTTTAAGATGTTAGGACCTCATTTAAACACCATGTCAATCAACACAAGTCAAAAATTCATTGTGTCCACTTAACAAACACATGTACATCAGCTGTGACAGTGTCCAAGCCATTGAGTTATTCCATTTTGAAACAGGCAAGCGTGGTGTTTTCAAAGCATGTTTCTTCCTTAAGGTACAAATGTGGTAAGTACATGGAATTAGAAGAGGACCAGGGTACCCTGTGCTTCCACATGAAGCTTTATGACAGCAAAACCTACACTGACTTCATGGCCCATAGGATCTCTCATCACAGTGCCATAGTAACAATTAATGCCATAGTCTGTACTCCTGAGTCTGCTCCCAGTTTGTTCTTCAAGCCTCGAGTGCTGGCCTTTGCACTGCTCAGACAAGGACTTTAACTGAGGCAGAACTGCCCAGCCTCACAGCCTGGGGGATCTTATCTTCATCATCTTGAAGAGGTTTCCCTCCATCCCATTTCAGCCTAAAATATTAATATATTTAGATAAGCTTTTAAATCAGGATTTATTATACTCATGCCAAAAACACAAAGTAAAAGCTGGCATGTCATCCAATTGCAGTGTTAAGTGCCTGTTTCCAGGATAGAAAGAAAGACAAATTTCCTACTATCATACAATATTTTAATTTTCCAATGGAAAATAAAGAAAAATTAATAAAGGGAGGGGCAAAAAAATCCAGTGGGTAGAAATGGAAAGACATAAATAAACTGATATCAGTGAAAATTCCACAAAGTAGTTAAACTCATACACAAAGTGTGTGGCAATAATATATTTTATTATGCTAATTTATGCACATAAATTTATGCACTCTTTATCACCTCAATCTCTGAAATATTTACATCCAAATTAAAGTTGCAGGACTACATTGTTTTCACAGAAGAATCAAATGCTATTTTGGAATATTTTCCCCCAGGTAAATCAAATAATTGAAGTTCAGTGAACACATTCTTGAGAGCTCTCAAATAAAAGCAGATCTTCTGTCAAATACACAAAGGCAACATGGAAAGTAAATTAAGATAGAATATAAGTACAGAGAGAGATAATAAAAACAACAACAGATAATGCTCTCTACCAGTTGATGAAGATGATAAAGTGGAAGTTTGGTGGGAACACTTTGCCAGACCCAAATACAAAGACTCATAAAAGTAATAGTAATTTCTCAGGAGCAAAATCATTATTATACATGCATGTTTCAGGGAAAAAAACAACATACCCAAGCAATACAAAGAGTGCTCAGAAAGCAAGAAGTGTACCCAGCAACAACCTAATTGTCTCTCAGTGGACACAGCACACCAATCCTTGTAGTAGCAGTATCACAACTGATCTCATCAAAGTGCTGACAAGGGGACACAGCCCCAGATTTCTGCTGTAGAAAATGCAATACACTTGTGACTCTTATGACCTCAGAGGGAAATCTGTGGCCAGCTAAAGAAGAAGAAGAAAAGCTGTTTTTCTATTCTCACCTTGTCTGGCAAGGTAATTGCTTTCAGAAACGGTGGAGACTGCATTAAAAGTGGAAGAACATTTGATTTGAAAGGACAGCTTTGCAAGAGAAATATTAATGAGAGAGACTGACATGGGGTAGAGCACACCCTAGAGCACTGATGACAGCACTGAGGCAGACAATGCTAGCCAAACTACACAGAAAATATTTCCTTAGCTTTAAAGAAAAGTCCTGCGATGTATCAGAGAACCAACTGGCTTCTCAATGAGCTTTTAAGCTACTGACACAAGAAAGGTTTTCAATAACTCATTCAAAAAAAAAAAAAGGCTTTTTTTTTTTTTTGGATGATAATGCATGAAAGTTATTCTGGAGAGCTAAATATAATTTCTATTATTAAAGCAGATCTATGGAGAACAGCTGAAGCATTATATATGGGATAGGGCAGCTCTACACATGAAAGCAAGTCCATACAAGAAACATGACAATTTAACTCTAAAGATAGCAAGTATAAATCTTGTCTAGCTTATCTTGAGTAAAGATAAGGGAGATTTTTTTGATAACATGATCTGTGCATGCTTTCCATATAAGGGCCTACTGCTGATCAATTTTAGATCAATTTACTGATCAATTTAAGTGTGCATTACAGGCCTGATGAATCTATCTGGTTTCTTCTGAGGGTTAATCTGTCACTTACATAGATAATTAAGGGATTTTAAATAGGAATTTTATTGACCTAATTACTAATAAAAGTCTTAGTGCTGAAGATGTACATGGTCCTTTATAAACAAAAGATGTGTTCCATTCTAATGGTACTGAAAGAGAAAAACATATTTAGAAGACTTTTAAAAAAGCTGAATTATTTGTTAGACATGTAGCAATGTTTGTGCAGAAGACTCAATCTTTCCTTGTTATTAGACCATTGCTTTAGTACAAAGATCTGCACAGATTATAGTCCCTAGCAGCCATTTTCTGTTGTGTACATGCAGTCTATTTCCTTAAGATTTTTATAAACCTTTTGTTGTGGGGGAAAACAGTTTTAAGAATTTATTTGAACTGATTTGTAAGCAGAATAACCTAATTTCTTCCATAGCATAAATTCTAGGCCATAATTTTCATGTATAGTTTACATTTCTCTTTTCCAGTTCTTTATTTAAATGATCATGAACAAGTTTGCTATTCCGAAAGGACTGGAGCAAATTCAGTTTGACATATTCTACAGTAGCCTTTTATTTATCCTTAAAGTCTTATTTGCTGTAGTGTTCTGAGCACTACACAACAGTGTTGTTTGTCATTTGGCAGAACTTAGAATAATAAGAAACTGTATTGCTCCTAAGGAACACCATTATTTACTTTTTCATAATTACAACAATTTATGACATGCATACTCAGTGATTACAAAAAAACCTGAAACACAACAGTAAGATGAATTACAGTGAGATATGAGAAATTTAATTAAAAAATTGCAACCCTTTACCAGCATGTTCTATATAAAAGTTAAAATAAATTTAAAAGAGTGACTTTGACTGGGTAACCAAAGTACTCAGATTCACAAGCATCTGCAGCTATCCCTAAAATTCACAATGAAACAAAGTTCAGGAGATTATTCCAATTTACTTGTGTCTCTAGGGAAAAAATATGTTTCTAGAATAGAATAGCTTCATTTTAAATCAATATATCAGAGTCAACAGCTAGACCATGGTACACATGCATACATAAGCATTGAGACATGAGGAAGTTTTGCACTTTCTTGAAAACTTTAAATTGCTACTTTCTGGCTTATAAACTATTCCCAATAGTGAAATATCCTAGCTGAATGCTCAGTGATCAAACACTCAATTTCTGTATGTCAGATGTGTACCCCACTTCATGCTATATACAGCAGCAATTCCTGGGAGTGATTTAGTTCCTGGGAGAGGACAGTTCTGGCAAAGAAACAGGACTTATAAGTTTATTTGATTCAAAGACTGTAGAGACAGCACAGGAAGGAGACAGGTTCAAGGAAGCAGTTAATATTTGGGAACTAGTTAATATTTGCATCCTTTTGAATATACATTTTCCTCTCTATTGAAAATTAATTGACAATCAAGAGTCAAAGGTAAAAATAACATGCTTACAAAATATTTTGGTAATTTCGATAATTTTTACATACCTGTTTAAGTGGCTTACAACTCTGTTAACAATTTAAAAATCCTTTAAAGCGTTGCATATCAAAACATGAAGAAGCAGTAAAGCAGCAGCAAGAGATGAAATTGTGGCTCGAGAAACACTAAAATCTCTAACTGTGGTGAAACAAGGTTTTAAACATTAGAATTTGCCACATTTTATGTGGCACACATAACACACATTTAGGGATGTTGAAGTTTATGCTGCTCTACAGGGACTGACATATCGTGGGGAGATAATAAACAGTATTTCTTACCTTAGGTTTCTCAGCCAAGGAGTATTATGCATTCAACAAGGGCAGCAATCATTTATGAGATGCGCCCAAGAATACACTTCATTCTTTATGAAATGTTGCACAACAGATTTAAGAGTGAACAGGTACTTCACTGAAGAGGTTTTGGAGGAAGACCAATAAAATTAAGATATTTTGTTGCTGTTGTTGATGTTGTTGTTTCATAGTAAGGTCCTTAGGCTTCAGGAAGATCAGGAGACTTTCAGTACAAGTTAAGATTTTAGTACAAAAACTTGTACTTCTTTAGTAAAATACAAGGACTTCCAGTGCAAGACTTTTGTACAAGTTAAGAACTGGTTGGTGCTCTGAATAACCTTTAGTCCAACTGAACTAAGATGGGTAAAAACATTTAAGGAAAGCGAATAAAGAAAAAAAAATCTCCATTCCTTAAGGACAAAAGATTTGTTAGCACAAGTTACACAAAAACGCTATGAAAAGAAGACGGATTTCACAAAGTCTGTTATGTAACACAACTGTCTTTCCCATCTGCAAGCAAAAATTGCATCTAATTAAAGTGCAATGCTTTAAAGAATGACAAAAGGGAAAGGGGGGGGGGAAGGAAGAAAAATCCCACTGACACTAGGTCTCAACAAAAATGGAGTTACTAGAAGCTAGAATCATTCCAGGAGATGGATTCCCCTGGCATTCTCTTCAGAGCTCTGGTATGAAGAGATGGGTGCATGCCTGCAAAGGAGTCTGTGTACAGTAAATCAATCTGTCAGGCACTATCAAAGTACATAGTTAAGAATTCATGGGCTTTTCATGATGGGCATTATGTAACACAGGCTACATTTCAAGTCAAGTGGCTAAAATGTGACTTGACTTTTACCTCCCTGTAGTTTTCTAGCCCATCCTTCAACACAAAAAAAAAATTATTTGAAGATTTTTAACCATTCAAATCTTTACACATTGACAAATCTGTCACAAAAATGAGTAGCAGCAGGCTCAGGGAAAAAAAAAAATGTAAGAAGATACCATGATTAGTTCTTTGAAATGTTTTTCATTTTTTTCCTGCTCTTCCAGGCTGAACACATGCACAGGATCTAGAACTCATGGCAACTATCTAGTCTTTTCTTAGGAACCTGAGTTATGTGCAGGGTTTGAACATTATGGATTCATAATCACATTTGTCTCCAAGCTGAGGGCAGCCCTTCCAAGAGACTACAGTACCAAAACCTTCTAACTGCCTGCCCACCATAGACCAGAGCAAGCACCAAAGTCATCTCTGAATGCTCTTCTGCCATCAAGAGCACCTCCAAGCTGCACACACTTTCTATGACTAGAGAATCCAATTTACTTCTTGGAACAGTGGCAGAGACCTGTCTGTTTCTCTTTCCTGTCCTACAACAGAGAGAGGCATTTCCCTGGCTCTGATACATCAAGGGAATCATGAGAGGAATCAGGACCACTCTGGCAGAGTTATCTAGGGAAGAAGAGTCCAAACAGTTAAAAGTCAATAGGATGTGCACTATGATCTCAGGTAAATAATTGAAAAGCACCTCATACCCATGTCCTCTCTCAAGTATAGATATCTCTCAGTCACTATACACAAAGATAAAGGTAGTGATGGTGGGTTTAGCTTAACAGCTAATTTCTTTGTCACCTTGGCCACTGTCTGGTCCTTCTGACCTTCCATCTCTCCTGAGGCCCCGTGTTGGAGCTGGGGCAGGTAAAGCACTCCCGAATCTTGCCAGGTAATGAAGGAGCATCCTGGGGCAGATGGGGGAAGAGCTGCATGTGTGTCTGTGAAACAGCAGAGGCTGCAGAGTGGGTTTTGTGGGATTGTTGTTGGTGGAATTAATTTGTGAACAGGGCAGCTCTGTGGAGAACTTAGGGCTGGAGGATGTGGAATCAATTACCTTTTTGGTATTTTGGGGTGGAGGGAGAGAAGAGATACATAACTTGTGCCAGGAGGCCCAATGTTTTGGGAAAGTATGTAATTTCATCCAAATTGAAAGTTTTAGGGTTTTTGGTTTTTTTTTTTGTTAAGTCTCCTGTTGGATGGAGATGGTCCAGTGGAGGGCTACAAAGATATTTAAGGGACTGGAGCAGTTCTCATACAAGGAAAGCATTAGGGAGCTGTGCCTGTTTAGTCTGAAGAAGATAAAACTGAGAGGGAATCTGATCAATGCATACAAATATATAAAGAGTGGGTGTTAAGAGGATGGGGCCAGACTCTTTTCAGTGCTGCCCAGTGAAAGGAGAAGGGTCAATGGGCACAGACTGAAACACAGGAAATTCCAACTGAATATGAGGTAAAACTTTACTGTGAGGGAGACAGAGCAGTGGAACTGGCTGTCCAGAGAACCTGTGGAGCTTCATTCTCTGTAGATACTCAAAACCACAATCCTGTGGAAGCTGCTCCAGGTGAATCTGCTTTAACAGGAGGTTGGACAAGGTGATTTCCAGAGGCCTCTTCCAAACCCAACTGTTCTGTCACTCTGTAAAACTGTGGCCAATAAGTGCAGGGAAATTATGTTCTTGTTGCTCTTGGGGTAGCATCAAATGCTGAATAAGTTACCCAAATATGTATTTGATGAAATGCATGTAAAAATTTGCAAAGAGTGTCTCAGCATTGCTGTTCAGGGAAATATTAATTGGAATAGGCAAAGTCATAAAAGTTGCTTTTGTTGATGAGTTTAAAATAGTATAAATATTGAAACAAAAAACCCAAACAAACCAGAAACATCTTAAAACTTAGCCAAAAAAGGAACATCCTCTTCTGTTTTACTCTCTTTGAAGAGAAAGCTTTGTTCTTTTTTCTATGGCAGTCAAGAGACTTGTATATTGCATATGTCTCCAAAACAACATTAAGAAGAAATTAAATCTCTAACAGTTAATAAATAAATTATTCCTAGTCAGATTATGAATTCATCTAAGTTTAATTATTATAAGGATATGCTCACAAGTATGTAAAAACTTTTGGGTTTAAAAAAACATCCAAAATTAATACTGAAGAGTAAATGCTGTAGTAATTACTCTTTTTTCTTTGATATAGGCAAAAATCTTTCTCCCCTAGAAGAAAAAGTACTGGGAAATTTTGATCTGTAGATGTGTATATTAATATTACAGGCTTAACTGAAGCTGATCCCTGTGTAGACAGGCAGTAAAGCAAATTATCTGCTCAGTAACTCATTCTGGAAACTGTGTTTACTGAGACTAGTCACAGAAGTAAGGGATTGATTTTGTTGAAGGATCAAAACTTTAATTTATAAGTTACATGTATTTTAATTAGTTCTCATTCAGAAATTATACACTTAGCCAAAAATCCTTTCTGAAGGTTTCTTCTTCTCTATGCCTCTTATTCCTACCTGCCTCCTGCCCAGGAATAACAGAAAGGTCAACCATCAGCCAGGGTGTGGGCTTTACACCCTAATTAAGGTGTTAATGAGGGTAGGTAAGGTGCAAACTATGTCAGCTTTCAGATAATCTCTTCCTTGGTGTCAAGTTCAGAAGGCTGGCTCCAACCTTGCAATGCCATTTGCACAAATCCTTTTCTGTTAAAGGGCAAACCAAGGGATAGTTTCTATCTGAGCAGGGAGGTGGGCCTATACAGCCCACTCAAATTTCTACATGTTGGTCCATTGTCTGCTTTCCAGGAAATTTAATTAGGTACTTCCCCAGTTAGTCTGAAAATTCCTTGCCTGCCTTAATTTAATCAGCTGAGTATGAGGTGATTCAATGATATCAGCTTTTCTGTATTTGCAAATTGGTACAGCATTTTATGCTGCCAGACATTGCCTGAGCATCCACTCCTGGGATCCTGAGCATGCCATGAGCAGGGCAGCTACCCCAGAGGTGAGTGCTGAAGTCCTAAGGAAAAGCACACTGAAGTCTGGCATCATTGAAAAGCACACTGAAGTCTGGCATCATCTCAGCATTGCTTCTTGGAGCAGCGCAAGGTTTTTAAACAGCAGGAATATAATGTAAAAAACATAAGTTCTATGGAAAAATTACTATAACCTTAATTCACACGGAAGTGCAGGGCTCAGCACAGTGATTTTTAGATGGCCAGAATTATCTCTCTTGTCCTCATTCCTTTTCACTGGTTGCCTATAAGCCCATAGATCCCCATGGTTTGAAAAGCATCCTTATCAAAATGCATAAGGTGGCTGCTGGCATGCTACCACACACTGCCAAAAAAAGGCTGGCTGACTGGGTGTCAAATCTATTTCTCTAGCATTTGTACTGTTTCCCTCCATTTCTGTGAAGGTGCTTGGCACTAAATCTGAGTAAGTCTCTCAAGCTGCTGAAAAACCCCATGCAAAGGAGAGCAGTGAGTATTTACAAGTATTTAAATGAGGCAGACTGGATCCTGTTCATCTTCAGAAGTTCCTCTGTTGAATATAAAGGAGAAAAAATAAAATTATGGTTGGCAGACGGAACCATATGAATATGGAAGTGGGCACTTGCTCTCCTTGCGAAGTAACTGGTTACTTAAAATAGCAGACTGGATTCTGAATTGCATCAGGGAATTAACAGGTTTATCATGTAAAAGAATGAAACTTCAAAATGAAAATAAAGTATAATTATTTTGAATTATCTCCTAGGGTAATCAAGTATCAAAATGTTAAAAATCTGAATACCAAGTAATTTACTGTAATAAAAAATAGTGTTCACATCAGATCTGTCACGCTTTTTTGGCAAGTGAGAGATCTAAGATGAAATGATTTTACAGGAAAATCAAATCATTGTATCTAGTAACTGATGAAAATCATTCAAACATTGCATAAATTAAAGATTACTGTAGTGCTGAAGATGGCTTTTTTATGCATCACAGGAACAGGGTTTTACTGATTAATGTCAGAGGACATAGAAAATATTTTGTGGCTGAGATGGTCTGGAAAAAAAAAATGAAAGTAATTTTTATCAAGACCTTTATAGTAATGAAGCTGGGAAAGGTATGCACGTGAAAAACAAAAACATCCTTCTGGCCTACAGAAAAAAGAGTCAACACTAAAAGTTAGATGCTATGATGCCTGAGGTTAAAAAAAAAATTCTCCTCCAAGGCCTGTAGTTGTATAACTTGCATACTGAGGGAGAGTAAGACATGTCTGAGCAGTATTTGGAAGTGATTGTTGCAAGATGTTGTAGGAGATGAATGGCTGAACTGATGCACTGTGGCAGTGGCTGGTGATCTTGGGAGTTGTGAATGAGTGTCAGGCAGTTCAGCCACTATCCTGCCTCCAAAAGGAAAAGTGGGAGGGAGGTCTGGCTGCCAAGAGGTTATGGGTACATGTGTGCAAAGAGAGGGGGGCAGATGGGGGCACGCTCTGGTAAGTAACTGCTGGGGAATCTAATATGCTACTGATAAAGAAATTACATCATTTTATCAGGTACACACATTCTACCCAATTGTCTGGATACTTTCCCTTTCCTGATAGTCTCATTTACTTCAGGCATCCCAGGACAGACCCAGGTGAGAAGGGAGCAGAACAGGGAAAGGTTGTCTAGTGTCCCTGTAAGTCTCCTGGGGAGGCATCCCGTGTGCTGGTATGGAAACGGGAATCCCCACAAGGTAGAGAAAGCAAAGTGCCTGTGAAGTCTGACCTCACTAGCAGCACAGACCAGGTGGGTGGATGAGTCAGACTGACAGGGAACTCCGTGTAAACTCATCGTAGTAGCTTTCCATCTGCTGGCACTGCTCTCACATTCACAAGTTTTCTAGGTACATCATAGAAGATGATGCACTTGAGTCTGTGTGCTATAAAATGAATTTTACAAGCACACAACGCAAGCTATCAATTTATTCATGAGCATTTCTGCTCCTCCTCTCCCCTTAATTTATGGCTTTGTGTGTATTTTGGTCCTTTGGGCACAGTTGTTTGGTTCCCTCTGCAGTCAGTTCCTCCAGTTGCTCACTCTCTCCAAGGGCTCATGCACATCAAACCAGCCTGCCCCAAGCTTGGCCATGCAGACTGAGCTGGCTGACTTAGAGATAACACCAAAATCTCCATTGAGAGCAGCCCCTGCAGTGCTGATATGAGAGCACTGATGTGTGGGGGGTGGCCCCACAGCATCTCCAGGCAGTCCATCCAGCTGCAGCTTTGCAGCTTTCCACAGCACGCTGAGCTTTGCAGCCACCTCCAGGGCTTCAGAGTCTGCACCCAAAGTTGGTGGCAATGCTGCCTTTCACAGTAGTGAGTCAATGATCAAACCCTGGCACAGGGAGGGAAAAGTAGGGAGAAAAATAAAATCTTAAAAAGAAACAGGGAAACTGGCTGGGGGGTTATTAGCAGGTGTTGCAAGCTATTCTCCTTTTAACTCTGTTTGTAAAATGGATTAGATTTCCAACTGGTGAGGTTCCTTTAATCCAAATTGGCAAAACAGACCACCAGCTGTGGCAAAAGAACTTACAAGCTGAAAATATCTAAAATATTTATAATGATGTTTTTGTATTTAAGGACCAACAAAATAATAAAATGTAAACAATATGTGAATCCATTAACATAAAACACTCGTTTCTTACCTTATGCTGCACTAAAATAAGGGTAGTGTATGCTTTTCTGTGTAAAACTTATAATCCCCCATTTTCCTATCATTCATAGGCATGAATTTACTCACATGAGCTACTAAATAATTTTAGCATTTTATTCAGGTATGAGTCAGATCCAAAACCAGCTTGACCAATTTCCTGGTGGGCTGCACCCTGTCCATGCCAAGAAGATGCCAGGAAGATGCTCTTCCCCCTGCGCTGCACTGGGACCTGAGCTGCATGGGCACGCTCAAGTTCTCTGTAAGACCTAAGCAAGAAAGCTCTTCAGTGTGGGATTCAGTCAACATGAGAAATTTCCCAAATCACCAGCTCCATTATGGGTCACATGCCTGGAAACATGCATGGAAATTATTTCACTAGCTGAGAAAAAAACACTGATCTACACAAGAGAATCCTTTCCTGGGATAAAGACGACTTTGGACCAAACTCCTCCTCAGCCTGAGGAGAACAGAAGTCACATTGCCAATAAAATATGAATGACAGGCTGCAGGCTAGCCCAGGTGGAGGAATACTCTGGTGCTGTTGAAAGAGAGGCATTGCGTGGGCAGGAAACCAAGCATTGTGGGGACACAGGAAGACAAGGCATGGAGGAACAGGCTCCACTTAAGTACATGGGGAAATCACCTAGAATGGAGAGTTTTGATCCATGGTGCCTGGTCTCTGGAGAGGTTCTACATTTTTACCAGAGACTAATGTGACCTGCACCGCTCACCAGTGCATGCCAGGGCACCAAGCCACAGGGTCAGGCTCTGATTCACCCCCTCAGTTCAGTCACATCCCTGTGTTTCTTGGGCTGGGCAGAGGGTGCCCACCTGCATCAGGCAGCCATGGGGTGGGTGAAGTTCTCACCTGGGAGACACGTGAGTGGAGGCTGCAGAAGGCAGCTTTCTCTTGCTTCCTGGGAAGTGGATGAAAGTCAGGTACTATCATGCTACTACTATTTCCTTACAATGACAGCAGTAGCTTCTGTTCACTTGTTCCATAACACTAAATCTGTAAGTGGCTCGACTCCAAACCGTATCCCTTCCCAGGATCCAAGGACAGAGATTAGCTCTTGCCATCGGGTAGGAATTCAGACACCATTCTTACACATTAACAGTTAAATTCTAGCGGCTTCTCACTCAGCTTCAGGTTTTCAAGTTGCCTCTTTGAGCTTCCTGTTTTACCCATTCACTTTCCTGGGGCTTAGGCACCCAGTTTCCACTGTAGCATTTTCAGGGGGGTCATAATGCACAGCAACCACTGACATACCAGCTTGTAAATGTGTTTTTTATAAGCCCTAGTTCTCACTCCATTCAGCTACAACTTTCTGAAATGTATAATGTGTTCATCAAATTGTTTTAGTGTGGTTATGCCCTTCATGTAAATAAAACACTTTTCCTTTTTTCTGTGGAATGAATTGGATTTTTTACCATGTTGTTACAACATCTGTTCAACAGAGTCAAGTCCAATGCAGTTCTCAGGTCAGTTTCTGCAGCCTGAGCAAACAGAAGATGTTATTATCCTAATTTATCTGTGGTAAAGCACTGAGGCCAGCAGTTCATGTTCAACATTCCCTGACATGCTCAAAGTTCTTTGATTTTGGATAGTTCCAGAGCCAAGGAACAATGTCATTCCCTAGTGGGAAATTCAAACAGATTAGAAATAATTTGATTTTGGAGGATTCATGCTAGCATGAAGGCAGCTGAGGGAATTATTATGGGATCAGTTTCATCTACAACCTTCTGACATCATTTAGGCTCTGTCTTTACAAATAATTATGTATGTGCTGAACTTTAATTATGCAGCTGTTAAAAGAGCCACATAAACAATAAGATGGAATCCTGGTAGCATTCAATACCAAAAAATTGCTAATTATGTGAGAACAAAGCTATATATTCATCAGCACCATCTACTGGCATATTCCTATTAGCTCAAAATTTGCTTATAAGCAAATATCACACAGATCCACAGAAGGGCTGAGTTTGGAAGAGACCTTTGGAGGCCACCTGGTCCAACCCCTCTGCTCAAGCACAGTCACTACAGCAGAATTCACAGGACTATGTCCAGATGGCTTTTGAGTAATTCCAAGGATGAGAGATCTCATATGTATACCAATGAACCATGTGGGACTACTCATTAACAGTTAAATAGATTATATAGATTTAGATATAGATATAGACAGATATATAGATATATAGATATAGGAACACCTTTCAGGTAGGAAATGTGGTTAGAAGGCAGCATAGTGTCGTTTTACTCAGCTCCTTTATACTGATTGAGTAAAGGCATGAGCTAGAGATTCAGATCCAGAATAAGAATCTAGATTTAGGTATCTACATATGACCTGGGGCCAGAGTTTAACTGCCTAAAAGTTTTCCAACAATAGTTGAGATGTTTTAGATATCCTTCTTGTGGTCCCAAGAGTGCAGGAGTTCTATCACCCGATGCTCTACCACCCTTCTCTCCTAGACATTCCATACCACAGACTGTGCCATCTGGCATGGCACTAGAGATTTGTGTAAGCAAATTTTTGAGTACTCAAGAGACCATTTCAATACATGGAGGAGTCAATACATAAGACTAGAAACTGCAGAAGCCTTAATTTTAACATTCAAAAGTTATCTCCATAGGGCAAAACCTACCTGCCTCAGTAAAATAGTTTGGAACAAATGACACTATAACCAAGTTTTCAACATTCAACCAATGTGCAGGGAAAAAAAAACAAAAAACAAAAACAAAAAAAAAGAACCATTAAAGGCAATGGCAACTTTTTTTTTTTTACTTAAACAATGCTAGAGACTTTTTTGTCCAAGTATGTAAAGTCTCATTCTATAGGCACACATTGAGATTTTTACAACATATTGAGGTGTATGTCCTATGTAAGTGAACTAAGCCTACCCAGAAGACATCATTTTGGAGTCCTGCCACTCTGAACAGAATGCAGCTCCTTGTGTTTGAATGTTGAAGGATATTAATGTAAACAATCATGACTCTGACTGACCATCCAGCAGTGTTTAGGAAAGCAGCCGTGCTTTAGGGCTCCTCCCCTTACTACAGGCAGAACACCTTCACTGATCCACGTGCATGATTATACTGGCTTCTTAAAAACCAATATTAAACATATATCTGAGGCTCTTCATGCAATTAGAATTCAGAAACTAAAAATTTTATAAACATATGCAAACTACATTTAACACAGGTTTTGCTTCATTTTTTCACTGTAGTAAACCATGAAGGGGTTTGTTTGTTTGTTTCTTTGTTTTTTACATCTGCAGTAGCAGCTGCATCATTTCCAAGTACATCACCTCACAACTGGACAAAGCATTGTTCTTCCCATGAGACCGTCAGCACCAGAATGGATGTGATGCTGCATGAGCAAGTCTGGAAAAACCTGATGGCTCTTCTTATCTGAATGTCAAGAAATGGAACAAAGATTAAGTTTCCAAGGAGAAGAGCCCTTCATCATTTTCAGCCAACTTTAAGCTTTGATTCCTATATTTATACAGTCCATTTCTTTTTCACAAGAAGCAAAATGTTCTTGTTCCATAGCTGAATCAAGCTATGCATGAGGATTTAGCAGCATATATATTAATCATTGCATTATCTTAATTTTCTTAAAGAGAATATGTAACACAAAGGAAGACAACAAGAATTATTCTCCAAGAAAAAGCAAGAGCTCAGCTTCACAACATTAACTTTGACAAATATTCATGAAACCATAACTTCACAGGTCCAAAAAAGGAAATAGCTCATATTTAAATGAATTCATTTTCACAACTATTCTCATTAATCTCTTCTTATGTAGGCTTATATTTTAAGCATAAAAGAATTCCTTGCTTCCATTTCCTATGCTTTTTTAGCTTCATGCTTTCTTAGAACAGCTGTACCCAGCTTCATATTTATGCAAACATCTTCTTCACACAATTTTCCAGCTACTTTTCTGGGAATTTATAGAAATGTGTATTGTCAGACATAGAAGGTACAGTTTTTGAAAGCACTTGTGGGATTTGGGATCTTGGGTTTTAGTAAATTTCAGTTGCAGCTCTGAATTCACATTTATTGGTCCCTCAAAAACCAGATGTTTGACAGAACAAGAACAAATTTGTTCTCTACAATGACACTTAAACAGCAAGTTATTAATTTTAACTTCTGATTGATTTAATATAATCATCAGAATTTCCTTATTACAAGAAGTACTGTATAACACAATATAATTTTCAATTAATGCACTGGAATCTTAAATCAGAGTCTAGAAATTACACCTCCTAGATAGGTTTCAATTTCTGTGTATGACACCATGTTACTCTATTATTTCTTTGTATTGTCTGTTTCTCCATTTACTCATTTGGAAAATAAATACTAAAAAAGAAATTATTTCATGTAGAAATTTTGGACATCCAGACACAATAACACAGACTATCATTCTGCAGATGTTTACCCTGAACCAATATTACACAGTCTTCCAAAAATACCTCTCTTTTTTCAAAGGAAGCTCTTTGTGTTTTCCACCCTCTGAAAAGTATTTTCTTCTTTGCAAATATTTTATGATCCTTCAGACCCACTTAGTCTAGGGAAGAACAACAAGATTTTTCTTTGCAAAAAGTCCATGGATGTGACCATGAAAAAGATGTTTCTCCTATACCTTAAAAAAATCTATACAATTAATCTTGCCTTGCAGCAGCTGCAGAAGATCTGAGCTCCTAGATAACTTTTCCTGACAATGAGAAAACTGCCCAGTGGGACAGAATTGCACAATCAGAGCGCGGATGAGGTTGGCACACAGCTCTGGAGACCATCACATCAAGCCTCCTGCTCAGAAAAGAGTCAGAGCTGTTTGCTCAGGGCTGTGCCCATTGCATTATCTCCAGGGATGAATACTCCACAACCTCCCTGGGCAACCTGTCCTGGGTTTTGCCCACTTGAACAGTAAAAGTGTTTTTTTCCAATGCTTAAATGGAATTTCTTTGCCTCTTGTCCTTTCACTGGGCACCACTGGTAAGAGCCTGGGCTCTGTCTTCTCTACTCCCTTCCTTCATGCATTGCCGAGATCCACGTGGCATTTCTCTCTTCCCAGACCCCTAAGAATCTCCTTAAATAGGAGATTCTCCAAGTTCTGTGTTTCTGTGGCCCTTCCATGGACTTTCTGCAGTCAGTCCATGTACCGGGCAGCCCAGCAGGTGCCAATATAATGTGCTTGTTCCCAAAATGAAGATCTTAACCATCTGAAATGGTATGATTATACCTTCATTTATCCTCTTCAACTGAATTTTCATTCAAATCTGTGTCTTTTACCACCCTTTTACAGATGAAACACCTTGTAAAAATCAATGAGTATTTAAGGTATGGATCAATGTCATAATATGGCATTTAGTCTTTATATGAGAACAACCTGCTTTAATTGGCTCCTCGTTTAGACTTAGGGTCTCTTCCTGGCAGGTTGATTAATACAGATTCTCTCTCCTTTATCTCTGTACATCATAATCTTTGACTTTATAAACAGATTCTTCTCTGCCGTCCGCTCAGCTTTGCCCATTGTATCTAATTCAACAACAATTTAAGCAAATAATGCAAAATATTATTGTAGATCTAATATTTAACACCTTATCTTAAAATTTCCCTCTATGGAAAATTCAGATGGAGTCAATGGGTATTGTGGGATCAGACAGACAGCAGATAATTTAGGCTTGTGCTAAGGAAAATATTGCTAGGAAAGCATTTAGATAAGAAAGAAATTGAAAGCTAAAACATAGCTCAAAATATAGAAAAGAATGCACAATATAAACAAAAGACCTCTAAAATCCCTGCTTACATTCTCAACAGTGATGGCTAGCCAAGTAGAGAAAGGAAGACAAGTTACCATGATTTTAGTCTACTTTACTTACATTAACTTGCACTGAGCTCAATGTTCCCCATGTATAACACCATGCTAGTCTCACAGGCAATTACCTGGTAAATAATTTTTTTTGTATGGAAAAAATCCTCTTTCTGAATAAAGCTCCATTTCTCTACCAACTTATTGGTAAAAACACCAATATTAAGAATATTTTACATTCCTTTGAAGAATCTTAAGAAAAGTCATACACATGATTTTATAAAAATAATTCCAAATTACTGCTAGCTGAAAGTCAAAGGTCAGACTATTTCTGACTGGGACAAAAGGGATAATGAGGCCATAAATCTAGCAAAGGATCCTAAATAAAACTAGAGAGAGGCAAAGTCCCACTTCAACACATCCGTGGGAATTCTTCAGGCAGACAATAATCTGTTTGTCATCTCAAGGTAGAGAATAATCTCAAGTTTATTTCCACAGAGCCTTCTCTCTTATCTAAAGAATATCTCCTGCATAGCCTGAGAGGATGGATAGGTAAATATTTCCTGTAAATGAAACCAACAGCTCTATATAGATTAAGTTCTCTTGCAGCAAGCTGGAAATTTACAACAAGTTATTAACTTGAATTATGTATGCACCTATACATACTAAGCACTACGGACTCAGATAGGAAAAAAGCTTAAAGCAATGATTTTACAATCATATTAACTGTATGAGAGGAAACAATTAATGGAAACCACAAATACTTGTGAAAGGAGTACAGCAGGATAAATTTATGATTAGCTTCATCAGCAGCTAGCAGATTGCTGGCTGCTATTGAACTCCATGAATGTGCAGCAGCATGGTGGGAAATTCTGAGGAAGGATTTGAATGAGCACAACGTAGCAGCTAGGCAGACATTTGTCAACAGAACTGCGCATTCAGTCAAAGTTATTCAGTTTATTTTTTTTTTCCTCCCTCAGGCAGTGGAATTTTGGGTGTGAAGCAAAGGAATCCTTAATCAGTTTCTGATTCAGCAACATTTTCTTTAACTAAGAACAGGTGCCATATGCTGCCTCCTGTGAAGTGTTCCAGAGTATTGGACAAACACTGGGCATATGTTTCATAAATAAGCAATAGGAAAATAGCAAATATATTTGCATTACGCTGTAGAAACTAAGTAGAGAGGATATAATGAGCTTTTATGACAGCAATATTTTTACAGGACAGGAAAATATAAGTATTAAACTTCTAAGCATGAAAATAAAAATAAGTCAGATGCAGTGGAAGAGAAAATTTTATATGGTTTGGGAATTGATGTAACATGCAGTAGGAATTTCTGTTAAAAAATCCCCTCTAAATCTGAGGACACCAGATGCAGGTACAAACAACAGCAAGCTAGTTTGAATATGGGTTTCAAACACTACCAGATACCCAGCTGACAAGGCAGAAAAATCAAAATAATTCTGAGCACCCTAGAGTTGGGTTGAATTTGTTTACATTAAAAGTCTTTACATTGAATTTGTTTACATTAAAAGTCTTCCTGTTATCATCAATACCTACCAGAAAGACAGCTGGAGTAGGCTATGGAACAAATGGAGAGATTCTTCTTCAGCTCAGTGCTTAATGCCAAACATCTTTTTAGAAAGCATGTCCAGGCAACACTGAAAAGATTCACCTCAGCTCTCCAGAAAACATGGAAGTGTAGAAGGATTAAATGTTAAAAATAATTTTTTAAATATTCTTTTCAGTTTCTATTACTGGGAATAAGACTCACTGGACATTGCAGTAAAAATACATATTAAGAGAGGGGAAGCTGTAAAAAATACACCTGGTTTGTGAGGCAGAAATGTCATACAACATGATCAAATGGGCCACATTAGCTTTAAAACTCTTATCACTATAAGCATAAATATAATTCCTGACTTGTCACAGATTTAAAGATTTAAAGAATCCATTTGGACAACGTATCTTCTCTTAAATCTTCTAATGACATTGTCTATGGAGCAGGAATAGAAAATAACCAAACGGAGTCAGCAGACAACTAGACTGTGCAACAGGATGGGGTCAAAGAACCAGGACTGAGTGAGATAAGCTGACCCTGGAGAGTTAGGTCTGACCCAAGAGAGTCAGGAGTATGCAAAAGAACATCACAGATGGATTGGTGCATGTCCACTCAAACCAATGAAAGATGTGCTGTGCAGAAGCAAAAAAGCAGTGTGGCCACCCAGGACTATTAGGCCACCAGCCTAAAATGAGAAACACATGAGGGCCATATTGCTAGAGCAGGCTGTTGACTTATTTTCACAAATAGCACAACTGAAATGACTAACAGGGAAGAATTAACCTATGTGAAAACTGACAGAAACTCAGGCTAAGTTGAGGCTGTGAAAAGACACTAGAAACTCCCAGTCTCTCACCAAATGAACACAGTGTTAGTGGAATCTGTAGTCACTCTCTAACTAGCATCACTTAATAGGACAGTTTGCCCTTGCAGACACAGAATGTGCTCACACTGCCACTCAGCACACTCACAGAGAACACCTTACACTGGCAAACCACAACTTCCTTGGATTTAAAAACAACTTAGACAAGAAAAACTCCATCAATAGCAGGTTTTTTTCCCACATGATAAATGGCAAACTCAGTAGTAGCAGTGATGTCAAAGAAATCACTGTACTTCTGATGATACTCTTACTTGCAAGTTTAGGTTGAAATAAAACCTTCAATTAAAATGATTAAAATCTCAAATCAAGGTTGGGGTGTTACACAGATGAACATCACAGTAACAGTTATTGGAGAGTTGCCCATATTTAAAAGTATCGAAGTCCAATAATCTGCTTTTCCTTGAGAGAGAATTAGTTTACTACACTGCACACAGCTGAAACCCAAAGCACTCAGAGAGAAGTGCAGCCTTAAAAACTTGTACAGCAGACCTCAATATTTAAATTATCACTTGCAGTGTTGAGCAATTAAAAATGCTGTGTATTTTCATTACAGCTGCTTGTGAGTCAAAAGAGCACTGTCACATGGCATGCTGCACGCACCAAAATGAATACAAATCTTTACCCATACTGGGTGTGCCTCCACCAGATGTCAAGGGAGGAGGATGTCCTCACCTGTACTCTTCTGTCCTCCTTGAGCCATCTAAGTGTTTTTCACATACTTTCTCATTAACCAATACTTTTCCATTACCCAGCACTGGTTGGTATTGGTTAAT
Organism: Euphonia xanthogaster; assembly: GCA_034509185.1. Lineage (NCBI taxonomy): Eukaryota > Metazoa > Chordata > Aves > Passeriformes > Fringillidae > Euphonia > Euphonia xanthogaster. Next base: position 10,725,355 of record JAYDZK010000056.1, on the reverse strand, counting down.
AATTTCCTGCCGCTACAGTCTTGCTGCAGTTCTTTGCGGTACATTATTTATAGACAGAAATTAGCTTTGCACCTGGCTTGCAAGGCAATCAATTACATCCTGATATCTACACTGTTTACAGAACTCCATCTGACTCAGAAGAAGACAGGACTTTAACCAAGGTCTCTAAATGGCTCTCAGTGTATGAAGTTTTTATAGTTAAGAAAATCATCTGGATCAGGTGAATCATAGATGGTTAAATAAATCACTGAGAACAATCATGTTTACTGTTTACAAAAGAATCATTAAGAGCTGCAATAGCTGCTCAAGAGTAGCACAAAACACTCAATACTCCTCATGCCTTTGTGAGGAGCATCATTACACCCATTCATTATGGCACTGAAAACCAGACATACCAACTAAGACACAGCAAGCAATGGTGACAAATTATTCAAAGAAGACTTTGTGGATAGGCATGTCTAGAATAATGGACTTGTAAACCATTACTTATTTTTTGTATTTTAGAAACAATAACAAGGTCAAGGAAAAAGAAATCTCCTTTTGGAAAAAAAAAATCTCCTTTTGGACATAAGTTTCCAATGGTAGCTCTGATGTACAAATGCAAAATCAAAGCCTATTGTAGTCCTCTGGAGAACCACATTGGTGAATATTAAACTGTGCATAAAGAGAAATTGCACCCATCAAACAGGGACTCCATTCTCCCATCTGCATCCACAGCTTCATGTAAACACTCAGCAGAATATTGAAACCTCCTCAGTGAGGTGGTTAAGGCTGACAGTATTCTTGTCATCTCAAATAGTATTAAACCAAGAGAAATTCAAAAGCTCAAATGAAAAATTTGGCCTTTTTAATGAAAATATATAAGGATAGTCTGCACACTTCTGGAAATAGACAATTTGCCTCAAAATACTGTTTTCACACTTATAATAATTATAATTTCTGAGATTTGGTGATTTTTTTTTTCATTTCCTACCAACTTCTGAAAAATCAGGAGTGTGCAACAGAAGGCATAAAATCTGATATTAGTAAATGAAAATATGTGATTATAATATGTAGTAGACTTCCAGTAAATCTTCCATAGTGGAGAAATGTGAGCTCTCAAATCCATGTCTTTAGGGTACCAAAGTGCCATTCCACAAATGAAACAAGCCCCAGACATATCTTCCTTCTCTTTTTGCCTCCTCACACTCTATGCTTCATGAAACATTGTTACTATAAAATAAATTTAGAGGGGAGTCACATGTTTGTTTTAGCTGCAATTTTAAAGAATTAATCCCAACACCTCAGTTACAGAATATTATTCCCTCAGGAGACAGTTCTCTTCCATCTAGGCTCTGGTTCACCTGTGACAAGACAAGTAATCAAGGTTTAAAATATTTTAATTTTATTTTCTGCGTTCTGAAGAAAGAAAAAGGCAAGAATGAAAGACAAAAAATAACAGCACAGTGTATGAGGCAACACAACAACTAAACAGTGTTAAACGTCATTAGCGTTCTGGAAATATTTGTGGCCTTTCATACTCAGAAAAAAATGAATCTACTTAAGCAGTGTTTCCTCTGGAAAACAATACCAACAGCCTTTGATTTAGCAGGGGGATGGTCATAAATGTGACATTAAAGTGGAATTAACTTTTTTGGATCAAGATTCATGTTCAAGATTAATGAACCGGTAGCTCAACACCACAATCACATTTTTCTCTTACACAACAAATAATGTAATCTGATGATGATTCTAGTGAAAACTGTTGCTCATCCAGAACGTTTACTCCCTAATTTCAAAGCATGTCTGAAGCAACTGTCATACAGTTGTTCACTGCCATAGATTTATATAAAGTAGCTCAATATCATTAACAGAAAGCCAGGCACAGAGTCAAAGCAACAGATGCACTATAAATTCTTGGAGAACCAATACAAAAGGAATTTACCATACAAAGGAAAGACAAAGAACAGGATTACCCAGGGGACGATAAGAATCTAATAAATGAAGGAATAAAAAGGGTTTATTGCCAAAGGTGCAAGTCTGAAGAGCTTAAGCATAAAGTGACGATTCAGAAACAACTGAAAAACTAGGAGATTGTGTAAATCTTTCACAAATAGGAGAGTTTATTTTGTGGCAGGAGATAACATGTAAAAATACAATCAGATAAAATGTGTCTGATGCTGCCAGAGGAGGTAACAAATGAACTGAAAGAATATGATAAGGGAATGTGAGGGTCATAAGTGGTGCAGTTGGCAGGAAGAAAAATGAGAAAGAAATGAGTGTGAATAGAAGCAAGAGAAGCAAATTAATGTTTGAATAAAACTCAGAAAGTTTATTCAAATTTTTTTTGCCCTGCAGATCTTTTCCCAGAAAACAAGGTTTCATTCTCATTAGATTTTTCAGTGAAAAATATTGACTCTGTCACAGAAAACAGAAACTTCCCTTAGACAGCATTTTTCCACCATTTTCTGATGATCCTTACAAAAAACTCTCGCCAGCCTCAGGATACATCTATTCTACTTACCTTGCCCACAAAGATGTACACATGAACTTCCAGTCAGCTTTAGTACCAGTAAAGGCTGTGGGGCTGTGGGACTCAGCACAGACCCAGGTTAGCACTGTGTGCCATGATGGCATGGCCCAAAATATCCAGAATAACTAAGGATTTACATGTGCAGGTCAGGTCTGTGTGGCCCAAAATATTCAGAATAGCTCGAAATTTACATGTGCAGGTCAGGTCTGCCTCTACACCATGACTAAAATTTGCATTTGCAGTTTGATTTGAGTGATTTGCTCCAGATTTCTAAGAGCTTGAAATTCTGCCCAATTTCTCTCCATCATGCTGGCTGCCCTAAACCTAACAGGCTTCATCAGGAGGACTTGAGACATCAGGACCAGCAGGAAAACAGGTATTAATGAAGCAGGAAAAGCTTCAGCTCTGAGAATCTGCAGGTATTAAGAAATCAAAAGGACAACTGAGTGGGTTGAGAGACCATCAAAGTGATGTCAAGGACCTGGGGGATCCAAGGTTGGGACAGTGGCTTTAGGGAAACAAATCTAGGGAAACAGAGCAGAGATGGAGGGAATGGAAGGCTCTTTCCACATTTTGCAAATATTACCTTTAAAGAATAAGTTCCACAGAAATACCTTATAGAAGAATAAAAAATATTCAGATAAACTAGGATTTTACAAAAAATATTAAACTCATTTTACTCAAAACATATAATCAGTAGATTGAAATGGTTTTGTGCCAAACTTATCTACAGGAACAGCTAATGAATAATCTATTGTGTTGCAAATCTCTCATTCTCCACAATGTTTTACATCAGGAATCTCTGCTAATAAAGTCAGAAGAAATAACATCTCTTTTCAGAGAAGTTATTATTGGAGTACAATTACTCAGTGGAATTTAAATGTTAAAGAAAAAAAAAAGAATTTTAAAATAAAGGAACTTGAGCCAAATGCCTCCAACCTGAGAAACAATTACTCTCAAGGGAATATATACTGTCAGCCTCTTGAATTCTTCCTCAGTGTGCTTTTACTCTGTACTGTGTAGCACAAAAAGAAGGAAATCGAAACCTCCGCCTTCTGGGATGAATAGATCTAGACAAAATACATTGGCTTCTAAGCCATTAAGTGACTTCAACATTCAATAAGCATGAGTGAAATAATGTAAATTAAAAAGCCCAACCAACTATTCATTAGGATGGGGACTAAGTCTTCATACTTGGCTGTGGCAGCTTACAGTCAACACAGTGATATGAAGTAAATTCAAAACTCCCTTAATAATCCCATAATGATTCTCCAGACCCCATAAATCATTAGCAATTACCAATACTATTATTTGTTTGGTATTTTGGGATAGCAAGTGACTTAAGGCCACTGTGCTACACAGAGAGTAAAACACTAATAAAAAAAGTCACCTGCTCCCTTGTTCTCTGTAAGAAGGATTTTTCACCTGTTCATAGGGTTTTAGAGGGTCCATGTGGGGAGGTGGAGACTCTGCAATGACACTTCAATATCAAAGAAAACTAATGACTATAGTTCATTTGGAACAGTCATTAACTTCAACTAGTGTTGCTAGTACAAGATCAAGAGCATGGAGAATGGAATATTAAGTCCAGAACTGTGGAAGAAACCCAGAACTGCAGTTGGAGTTCCCAAGTCAAGTACTGCTACTGTGACTTTTCTGGATCCAAAGAAATTCCTGAAATAAGCCTGTGTAATATTGACTACAGTGCTAGTAACTAAATCTAGAGAATTGTTTTCAGGTACTAGCAATATTGCCCGAGGTCATTCATATGAACTAGAGGACTCCTTTGGAATTAAAAATCAAGGAGCCAGACTTGTTTAGCAATTCAAACAGTGTGAAATAGCCAGAAGGTGAGATTTCTTTAGATTAATAAAGAATAACCCAAAGGACTCTGAAGTCAAAGCACAACTAAAGAACCAGTCAAAGCTGCAGCACTTCATTTCATCAGACTTTTGACAGCATGTCCTGAGAGAGATTATTTTATCTTCAAAGTGACACAGACTCTTAAGTTTTGTTCACTGAACGAGGAATCTGGTGCAGACCCAACTTCAGTCACATTACCAATAGTGAAATCCATTTTAAATACTGACAGGATAATAATGACCCTCAAAGGGTGCAGTACCTTTCAAGCTGGTTTTCTTTTGCTTTCCATCAGAGGACACATTTCTGACTAACTAAACCTCCATGTGTCAAAGCTCTGTTGGAACTCCCCTGACTTAAATAAGCTCTGACTAGCTATAGACTTGACTCTAGAGAGTTACTCCAGTCCTATGCACAGCTTATTTACAATTATAAATAAAACATAAAACAATGTCAAGGGAACTGTTTACCTAAAAAAAACCAAACCCACAAACAAAAACACACCAAAAAAAAACCAACCTAGGAAAATCATGTCACATCCCACTTCTACAACTGTCTTTTGCCCCCCATCAGTCTGTGAGTGCTTTCTTCCTCTTGTTTAGCCTGTACTTCACTCTTTCAGCATTCTGGATGTGGGACAGCCCTGTGTTGTAGTAATGATGGAAAACTCTGCCATAGGAAAATGCCTCAAAACTTCATTTCCTCCTTGGGTGGTACAGAGTGGAATCATTGCAAAGCAGTGTGTTCCACTTCTGCTACAGAGACTTCTATCCTGTGCTTGTCAGTAAATAAAGTACAAATTAATGGTAATTGCTGATGCTATAGGAAGTGTACATTCAAGTACAAATTTTAATTGAATGTTATAGCATCCTAAAGAGTTCAGGTCAAGACATTTTTTAAACAACTCTTGCCTTAATTCAGTAATGCAATTAAACAAATTAAGGCTTTAAAGATCAAAATTTTAAGCTAAAATCAATGAGCATCCACATATTAAACTATGCACACGTGTAGGCAATCTGTTGAACTACAGCCTTTGCATGGGACAAATTAAAGCACCTGCAAAAAGTCACAGATGCCCTACCCTCCAGAAAATAAGATCTGTATTATTCAAAATTTGACATTCAGTATCACTAGTCACTACTTACAGAGGAGAAACATTAAATATTTCAATTAAAATTGTGCATTTGCCACTCTCAATTGAGGTATATGACTAATCAAAAATAAACTGAGTAGTTCACATTCTTAAATTTTGGACAGTGAATGAAGTGCTGACTCACATCACTTATTACATTTGTTTGTATGAGAGATGCTTAGTATGAGAGAAGGAATGTTCTTCTTTAGTTCTTTGCAAAATGGCTGTTATAGGGACATTCAAGTACAAAACAGAGACATCAGAATAACTTCAGTAATTGCAGAAAGTTAATTTCTTTCACTTTATCATTTTATCTTTCACTACTGCGTTTTCCTATAATAAGTTGTTTATTAATATTTTTTCCAGTAATCATGCTATTCACTTCACAATATTAATCATCATCATAAATGATCCAGTTATTTAATTGGGAGATTTGCTCAACAGAGGTGCCTTTGTCCTTGTCAATTCAGTGTCACCTGTTTTTTTTCACCTGCGGAATCAAATATCACCTTCTAGGGCTCTGCCCTTCACCCAAGGGCAGTGAGAAAAGCCATTCCAGGACCACTTTGTCTTGGTGCTGAGATGGAACCAGCAAGCAAGAATCTTCACACAGAAGACATGGCTCTTGGTTTAAGTTCTGTCGCTTAAACTCATTCTACACATCACTAACTTCTCCTTGTGAAACAAGGCCTTTCATTTTTTAAAGTCATACTCTTGCCTTTTGATTTAATCAAGCTGTCCTTCAATCCCAGAAAATTCAAACTCTGTTTCTAATCAGCAGAAAAGAGAACAAGGGATGAAGAAGAAAGCAGCACATCATACTAGACTACCCTAAAAACCTTGTATAGATTGTCTCCTTTAATGAATAATGAATCACAAGCACAAGCCTATTTGGAAATTCTCCAGCAGGTCATTCCTGTACCCTCAATGACAATACTACTGGGATAAGAAGTTACAGCCAACAATGTCATGGAGATCAAAACTGCCTTAAATAATGTTGACTTCTGTATTTTCAGCTCAGACATCAGCTTCTGGATACAATGAATTGGCACTGAGCAAGAAGTAGATCTGTTACAGGATACGACACTGTTTTGTGGGCAAACAACTTCAATAAAAAACCCCAAAAAACTCCATTCTAGCCAAATTCAGCATGAAATGCATCAAAACTACAAGGCCATAACAAAAATCTGAACCTTTTAAATGAACAGTCCTCCATTCTTACCATGTATGAAATAGCCAAGCATGTACGTAACTCATATAAGATGCTTAATACAGGACAACCAAACAAATCTGAGAAGTTTGCAACAATTTTAGGGAAGCATGAAAATTCATGTACTCTTGCCAAGTGTTTTATAAGATATGGCTGGCCTGACTATTTCTCTCCCACAAGAATCTTAAAAAACCAAAAAATTGCATCTCTCCTAGGCTTCAGTAAACAGCATCGCCCTGTTTACTGATGGTTCAAAGGCAAGAAACTCTGGATTCCAGGTAGGGAAAAGCAACTCTGCTTTTCCCTACCTGGAATCCAGAGTTTCTTGCCTTTGAACCATCAGACTACTTTTTTTCTGAAACAAATGAAGCAGCTGGGTTCTGTCCAATGTAGATAAGACTATCAGTGCATCACTTGGGTGACGAGAAGCTGTGAACACTTTGAGAAACAGGACTCCCTGTCTATCAAATGCATAATGTCCACTCAGACCCTCTCCACGACAGCCCAGTGTGTTCTGGGAGATTTGAGCTCTCAAGGTCTGCAGGATGACTTCTGGTTTTACAGCCCTAGGAACAGATAAACACTGAATTTCTGATCCTTTCGTGTAACTGTAACATCTAATGAATAGTTACTTTGGACTGCTTTTTTAAAAAAAGTGGTTTTGCTCAGGATATATAACATTACCTTTATCTAGATACCTATCTTTGACTTGCTGGTATTTCCGAAGCACAGTATACTGTGAAGTAAGGAAGACAGGAATTTATACAAAGTAGGCTAAAAATGTTGTTGGCAAAATAATAACAGTAGGTAGGAATTTAAATTACAAAGTTGTCCCGTTATAGATTGTCTCAACATCCTATGACCATTGGAAGATTTTTCAGCTTTAAATTAATGGGTTTCAATATCTCCCTTTAACATGAAAAACCTTTAAAGTCTGTGGACTTTTTCTCTCTTCACTTTCAGAGATCAGATAATAAGTAGAGCTCTAAATAAGGCCATCTCTGCCTTTTAGCCAGATAATGCCTTTTAAAGCTTGTGTGGCATAAAGAGTACTGGCAATGGAGCTGCATTATATTAAATCATCCATCGGCAACACACACAGAATACATTTGAAGATAATGAATTCTATCTGATGATCCTACTGAATAGCTGTGCTTTCACATCCTTTTCTATTTAGACAATATCATTCCATGCCATGAAAATAAATAAATTTACTCACACACATGAATTATGTATTAAACTTCTTAAACTGATTTGCACATAAAGAAGGAAAATTATGGTTGATGCCCACTGTATAAATTGCCTTTTTTGAGGTTTTATGCTAAGCTTTAGAGATTTATCACTGGAAAACTGGCTTTTTTGGTTATATTTATTGATCCTAATCTAGAAAAAATAACTTTCTCTTAAAGCTTTTTTTGCTTCTTATTAATTTGAGCAGACACATAAAAAGGCAAAGTTTCTTCTCTTTGTCCTCATTTCGGGTGATGATGCCTATCTTTGTCCTACACTGCAGTGAGGTAAGTATTTATCTATTCTGATTATCCACCGTTGAACAAAAGTTCAAATCTGGTGCTGGAAATTCACTAGAGTGCTCATGAATGATGTTCATATTTCACAACCCATACAGCTGATGTAAGTGTGCTTCAAAGGGGGAAGGAACAATTTCCATCCATCTCTAAAGGATTCTCCAGGTGCATTGCCATTGCACAGAGAAAAGACATTTGTCTCTGTGCTTTGGTGCTTCTTTCCCACAATACCTAGAGACCACACCAGTTTCACAGAAAATGGAAAGAAGATGGAAACACGGACTTGAAGATAATTTTTATTGTCTAAGGCTTTCTAAAACCCCCACAAAAATTCTCCAGTTATATGTGCAGATTTTTTTGCAGTCTTGGAATTAGAGCTCCTGTATTTTAAGTGGCATAAGTTTGGAAATAAACTGAAGCCTAATGTTACACAAGTGGATGGGGTGCATGATATGTGGTCAAACATTTCTGTATCTTGAAAATTTCCAAACTGCAGAGTCAAAAGCAATCCAGCCTCTTAGGAACAACTGGAAGAAAACCTACTGCCAAGAACCTCCCCTTTTCTTTTTCCATTACCTTTTCCATTCTTTTGCATCTTGCTTGTCTCACCACTGCTCTTTAATCACACAAATGTAGCTAGATTGTACTAGGATTTCATTATTTTATTTAAATTCTAAGCAGTACCTTCTGGTGTTTTGTTTCAACTAATTATTCATCTTTTGTACATCATTATTGTTGGTCAGTTTATCACCTATACATTAACTTCCTCACTCACACAAGGTGATAATCTCCTTGGGAGGATCAAACCAAAGCTGAAGTCCATGTTCTGCTTTCAGAATCCAGTCAATCTTAACAGGTCTTGGACTGGATTTCTGTAAACTCTAGCATTTTACAATTTCTCCCAGTCATTGGGTAAACTCTTAGGTTAAAGATTTTTGAGTTTCAATAAAAAAGGACAATGTCTTCACTATGTGCTCATAAAACAGAAGATTCTATTTTCCATTGAGTTATTCTTACTAAGATGTAGTCCTTGGGAACAGTTTATTGACTTCTTTTTGGACACTGGCCTAGGTCTCTGGCAGTTTCTGCATCCCTTTACACAGACCCTGTTACAAAGATGTAACTCAGCCATCTGAACATTTAATTCTTTCCATGTATATGGTATATTATTTTTGCAAACACTTCACAGTTGCAATTCAAGAACCCTGGAGATTTTCTGGAGTTCCCATGAATTATGAAAAGGTAATTAGGAGAAACTTGCAAGGTGCTAGATACTGAAATCCAATATAAAGAACTGAACAGCTTATTCCATAAAGCTTCTATCCTTCAAGGCTGAATATTATGCGTTAGCTTTTCAAAACACAGACACACATAATCTACACAGGTTTATCATTGTTAATATTTCTTCATTTTTTGTTCTTAACTTTAATACTAAATCTAGAAGAGTGTGAAAATTCTTTACTTTGAATAGAGGTCACCAAGATGGAAAGGTTGACACATAGAGTGAGAGATGACACAGACAAAATCTAGTTGGCCAGATTCCACTGCAACATTCCAATGATGCTGTATTTCTTCACATAGATTCAAATGATGTGTAAAATTTATAATGGCAACAATTTCATAAGGTGTTCAATAAAAATTTCTTCAAGGCAGTGAAGGTCATTTAGTCTAGAAATCAAGATATCTATTATCAAATTAGAAAATAATGTACTTATTGAGACAGCCTTTAAAAATAATTGCTAGCACTGCAAATTGTTTTAATTCTTGAATGTCATGAAGTAAATGATGAAAGCAAGCATAATTAGAAGTTTTTTGATGATAAACTATTTCTTTCACAAGCAAGCTATTCTCCTTTTACTGGTTGTTCAAGATGCAAAATGAAACTGATTTTAATTGTATATGTCACATCATGTATGTGACAAGGTACTACATCAGGTCAAGCTAAACCAAATAATGTAAAGTCAGCATCAAAAATAAAAATAATCATGTCACCTATGGCTGTTTGCAATTATACTCAGCAGGAGGTGCTCTAATTTCCAAGTGTTCCCAATAGCCTTTCCCAGCAAAAATTAAGAGTAAATTTATATTTCTCTGTACTATTCCCTAGAAATCAATGCAAGAGTTTACCACTTCATTTCTCAGGTACATCAAGCATGACCAGCAAGTTATGAACAGTGAAAACTCAAGTTCAGAACACTCTTGTGGTTTTTTGCAGTTACAGTAGGAAAGTGTCAAAATTGGAATTACATTTCATGGGCATTTCAGTCTGAGAGATCCAAGTGTCAAAAATAATTATAACAAGGATTTTATATACCTTAAGTACACAGGACCAGATTTCCCTTACCAGTTCAGCGACTGAGAATCTCATGTAAGTTGAAAACAAGAATAGTTAATTACAGACTACTGAAGAAAACAACTGTTAAAGCTAAATTAAACAAGAAGTCAATGAGGTGGTAAATTTTGCTGTAAATGAAGGTAAATTTGGAAGGGGCATTTTTGGAATTTGGGTGAGGGTTTTTTATTTATGGTAGCAAATTGAATGCAGGATATTAAATAGCATGAAGACCACAAATCACCCCTTCTATCTATATATTTTTTGGATTACAAGAAATTTCTATGACTTGTGTATTCTTCCCACTTCTGTTGATTGTGCCATATGACCATTATTTTTTCCTCTATCTATAGAGGCTTTTATATCTATGCCTGTAAAGCTCTGTGCTTTGTGAAGTGCTGTGAGCTGAAATGTATTATAGGAATGCAATCATCATTCTTGTAATGATGGACATTCTCAGAGCACTTCCTTTTATTATCTGGATGAAAACAGTATGACAGCCAAATTGACTTCAGTAATGACAGAAATATAACTTTTTTTTTGCATTTGTTCAGCATTAGCTGATGCCTGTGGGCAATATTGAGCTAAAATGGGTACTGACAAAACTGCTCTTCCTCCTGCTTTCAAGTTGAAGGGAGGACTCCTTCAACACCTCCTTTGGGGAGGTTGTTCAAGTCTCTGGATTTGGGAGATGCAGAGCATACAGGGTTGCAGGCTTTCAGCATACTGACAATGTTAATAAGACACCTTCTTCCCATTCTTTCCTGGTTTGGTGTTCTTGACAAAAAGAAAAAAAAAAAAAAAAAAAGGTATATGGAAGTTCCCTTTGCTTTC
>JAYDZK010000056.1:10694023-10709058 GCA_034509185.1 Euphonia xanthogaster | reverse complement strand
GAAGCCCCATATCTCTCCTGAAGGAAGACCAAGGTTGTCACCATGGAGACAGGATGAAGGAGAGAAAGTTAAGAGATTCAGACTCGGGCTGGCTCATGGAGTGACGTGGCTCCCTGGTCACCTACTGGGAACTTTGTTTCTCTCTTATGACCAACGGGCACTGAATGTGCATGTTGGATGGGTGTAAGTGTCTCGAAAAAGTATAAAACCAACGTTGCTCTAATAAATTCTCTCTCTTGCACTTTCAGATGGAGTCATGTTTTTGTACCGTGTCATGCTCTGTAACGACAGCAAATAGCTCTACCTTTTGTAGGTACAGTTCTACCTCCTTAGGAACTGATGGAAAATTCAGATAACAAATCCAAACCCCAAGCATTTCCTCTCAAAGTCCCTGGCTGTGCCTATGCACAGCTGCAAAGAAGCAGTCACAAAGAGCAGCTCCTGTCTGTTAACTCATGGATGTCTTGGGATCATTAGCAATTTTTATGTTCCAAGCACATGTGGCCATGTGCTCTGTATGCACCTGGAAGGTTGGTCAGCTGGAGAGAGGTCCTGGCTAGACAGAGACACAAATAAAGCTTCAGGAGCTGCTGCCTAAACCAAGGAACACAAGAGCTGCAGGAATATGGAGGGAGCAGGTGTGAATCTGAGACTCTCTGACACAGTCTGCACAGGCTTTTGCATACACCTGTGTTTACACCTAAATGAAAAGCTTGTGCCATCCAAATGCCAACCTGTATTTTCAGTGATGAAGCAGGTACACAAAGGACAAACAAAATTAAAAAGCAATATGACTTCCACTAGAGAAAAAAAAAATTTCCTATTCCTCTGGTCTGTACATTAGGATGCACAGGTACTGTAAAACACATACAGTAATATAATTGTATTAAAAATGTGCATCCTCTTCCCAAATTCATATGGGCTTTGGGACATCTTCTGGGATGGAGTTCCAAGGCCCAAGATCTACTGCAGAAGATGTCCTAGCTCTCCTCCTACATCATCAGGATTCAACCCCACCATAACATAGTTTCTTTCCAAGTACCTGCAGAACATTGATAAAAGTGTATTTGAGATACAACGGCAGATTTTTACTGATGTGACTCAAGGTGTGGGCATATGCAATTCACATTTGGACTATGGGGCTGATAGTGCCCTTTAAGAGCAGCAGCTATTTGCTACATAAGCATGAATCAGCTCTCACTGACTTGGGGAGTACACATCATCATTTTCTCAGAACTTCAGCAGCTGCAGGATTCTCGGAGTAGTTTCTAATGGTGTATGACCTAAAATGGTGCATTTTTCTCCATTTTCTTATGCTAGAATGCACCTGGCAATGATGAACAGGATATATATTTCTTTCCAATGCACTTTTCAAACTACCATAATTAGTGTCCATAAAAAGGACTAAAGTAGCAATTATCTAAATAATGCATGTTGCTCATCAAAAAATCCCCTAAAGTTTTCTAAAAGCAAGGTGAATAAAAGCCTTTTTCACCAGTTATTTCATCATCCTGCAGGTTACTCATCCATCAAGCGCGAAATCATCGTGTACTACCCCAGATACATAACTTTCCTGTTGAGAATTGGAGCACTACCTTATACAATGAGATCTGAGCACTCAAACATTGCTCAACTTTACTCTGCTAAATGGCTGATGGGATATCTTGATTAATTCATGCCAGGTCAATCTAGTTAATTCAGTGCTTTCAACTTCATTAAAGTTCCTGGAAGATAAGGGTACTCAGCACTTTGAGAACATTGCTCAGCTGGATCCAACCTTTCTAATTTTCTACTGAAATAACAATAAGAGTCTTGTTCCCAGCTGGTCTTGTTAACATTATATACATGTGCCACCAGACTTAAAGCTGAAGTTAGTTTTATTAAGAATATTTGAAAGTATACTGATGAAAAAAACCTCTTCTTCTCTGTCTTTTGTAGGAGAGGTGTATCTGACAGCATTGTTTATGTTAAATACAAATTAAAAGGCTTTATGCTGTCAATTTATAGATGGGTTGTATCAAATGAATATGGGCACTACAGATGAAATAGAACTCCTGGCCTCAAATTGCAGAGGCACCAAAGACTATTTCCATCACTTCAGGAACTGGTTCAATGCTCACAGTCAGGCCAACAATTGAACACTCACAGCAGAAGAGATTAAATACTAGGAAAATACAAAATGCAGAATTATGAGTGGATTGTGGTATTTTGTACACAGGGATGACAATACTAGCAACAAGAAAAAGGATAAGAAGCTTGGCATAGCACTCTTATTGAAGCTTTATCACATGATCACTCCTATGTGTAAATGGTGTGGAACATTGGTTGGGAGCTACAGGGAATACAGAATTTGAGTCCACTAGCTGCTCACTCTCAGGTTTTTCAGAGGTTGTAAGGGATACTGCTGAATTACAGGAAAAAGACAAAAACATCTCTGTTCCACATTGCCCCCTCTCCCAACAGGACAATTCCAACCCAAAAGATCAGCACCCACACCTGAAATGTTCATCCAGACTCTGACAACAGTGTCTGTCCTCATTTCACATCTGGTGAAAGCTCCTCCCTGAACAGCAGCCTGGAGAGTGAGGGATTCCCTTCATGGCTAATATCATTCCATCAAGAGCTATTTTTAGGGATGTACTAAAAGAAAAGCTAATTTATCATGGCATCAGCCTTCATGTAGTCCTCACCCTTACACTTCACAGGAGCTGATCACTGTGGGTACTGTTTGGAGAGCATGGAAAGACAGACAGAAATTCAGCCTGAAACAGTAATTTAAATTCTGGACTTTCTAGGGCTTCTCGAGGGACCCAGCTGAGGTATAAATTATTCCCTCCTTAAATCCAATTGCAAATACAGTCTAGGCAGGAGGTAAGTGCTTATCTCCTCATAACAGGAGTCCTGGAAGCTTTCAGGTAAGGAAAGGACATGTTTACTAGGTTATGAAGTCCTGGAAAGCAAATTTGCTAGATTGCTGTCTGGGTTGGTGGGTTTTCGGCCTTTAGTGCAGTGGATTTTACTTTGGGTCCTAATATCTGAATACCAGACAGCTCTTTAAGGTTGGGGAAATCAAATTCCCTGACAGAGAGAAAAGGTAACCTCAGTCAAATTAACATTCAGTAAACCTGAGATGAGTTCTTCAATTTAACCTTACAGTTCAGAAAACTCCATTTAAGTTTATTCATTCTAATTTAATTTCAAGACCAGAAAAGCTATCACACCCAGCACACAAAAAAGGACTTCTGACAATATTATTTTGGTTTATGTTCTGTATTTCTTATATTGTACAAATCTATAATTCTATATTATTATTCCATGGACAGAAACAGGCCTTACAACAAATCTTTCCAATTTCATATAAGAAACTATTGTCTTGTTGTAGAATAATTATATAACTTCTCACACTAAGCAAGAAAAGTTCCAGGATTATAAATACATCAGGTTCCATAAAGATAAATTTCACTTCTTTATTAAAAAAAAAAATAAAATACTAAAGGAACATAGACCATAAGGTAAGAAATTTCAGAGCTGAAAAGAAATCAAAGACCATGTGCACAGCAAGGCACTGCCTCCATATGGAAAGGCATTAAGGTTTCCTGAAAGGCTGTCTTTTCCATTTAAAAGACCATGAAATGCATGCATCAATGCAAGTCACATTCTTGTTTGAGTTCAAGACACCTGAAAGCATTTCATATAGAGGTCCACACTTAGCCAATAAAACTACAATCATGTTAGTTACAGTCCAGATATGCATCTTGTTGCCAGTAACACAATTTGTGATGGGGTTAAAAACAGAGAAACCCAAAATTTAACAAAAATACATGTCGTGCTGGCTCTATGATTATGTAAATGCACAGGTATACTCAGCAAAGAAAATACCAAAGGGGAAAAGAACTATGCCATTTATCTTTTTCAGTACACTCTCCCTTGAGAAAAGCCTCAGTTGTTTCCTAGGATTTGTTTAAAGTCAGTGAATTAGTTATAGGAATTGTCACACTTACTGATCATCCAGAAGAAGAAAATACATTAGCAGAGAAATTTCCAGTACATCAGTGCAGAGAACATTGACTGCACACAGTGGTAACACCTCCAGCCCTGTTTTTGGGCTCTGGTACCCTGGGCAAGCTGTGGAGGCTGTGCCCATGGAGGGAGAGCCCAGCAGCGCCTGATGGTTGGGACAGCCAGCAGGAGACCTGGGGGTCTGGGCACTGAGGGGAGCCTGGGGGTCACAGCACTGGGGTTACTGGAGACTGGGAAATCTTTCTGAGAGAAGAAGAGATGGGGGGAGGTGTTCCAGTCCCCAAGAGATAATGAGCTGTAACTAGTAACTCAGCTGCAAGGTAGAAAATATTAAGCACAGAAAGAAGCAGAAAGGCATAAATATTAGCATGAAATCTGAAAAGAAATACCAGAGAAGCTTGAAAGTTCTTACCCTGTAAGCAAAGCAAATGCTTCTTCAGCTTCTATCACGAATATTTCCAGGATAGCTGCAGTGTCAGTCTTTGGTGCCAGCATTTAACATCCATCCCATTGCACACAGTGCCAGCTGAGTGTGCAGATACTGAGGGCCAAGGGCCTGATCTTGAGGTGTCTAGGTTTTTTTCCACTGACAGCAAAGGAACTCAGCACCCGATAGCACCAGGGTCACTGAGCACCGAGATGGAAGTTTTGTGTCTGAGTGCGCCCTAGGAAAGATCTCCCATAGAGCCTTAACTTTGGACAGCTTTTCCTTTTTAGCACAAACAATCTTCTACAGTGCTCTTTATGGATGGGTTTTAAAAGCAAATATAACTCAATACCTGAGGCAGATCCCATTTCATGCTGTGCCGTGAGGCTGCCTCGGGTGGGTTTAGTTGGGGCATCTTAAAAAAGGGAAAAATTTCTCACTTTGAAGGGTTCTTATTTATAGATTCTGATTATGACGCTATTACAGTTCACAAACTTCTACAAACTACACATATGAACTTCTTGCTAACTAATTCCACGTGGTTGCAGCTAAACTAGCTTGAATGGAAATTTCCAGACACAGAATATTTACCCAGAAAATTGTCTGAACTATTGTAGAAAATTATCTGAACTTTATTTAGGTACTTTTGAAAGGGCACTTACAAGAGAAATACAGTAAATCCCCACTACTGTATTACTTAACATAATGGGATTGTAGGACTTTTAATCAAGAAGTTAGTTTTTGGTTTTCAGGTGCCAATGTCCAGGACTCAGTCTAAATTTTAATTTAAAAAATTAGCCATAAAGAACAGTCATTAGCACTATAAAACCTTGCTATTCCTGTATTTAGACCCAAGATTTTTTATTCTGTTCTCATGGCAATTATCTTGTACAAATTTGGCCAGATTTTTTCCCTTTTCTTTAAAAAAACCCTATTGATCTAATACTACAGCCACATTAAAAGATGTTAGAGTTGCCCCCCACCAATGTTTTCTGTAGGTAGATGTTAGTAATAATTGATAAATCCCAAGTATTTGGACACTCTTACATTTAAGAAGACATTCACAAGGGAGACTCTGTATAAACACTCAACAGTTATTAACAGTCTGTCCTCAAACTCCCTTTGTCAAGTACAGATGTCCTACTACCCACTCACTACAAACAGGCAGTTTAATAAATCCATATGAACAAGCCATGGAAATCCAATTTGACTGCACAACTTCCTGACATCTCACAGGCACCTTACCACAGGGAAACCAAAAAAGCATCTACATGTCTCTGTGCTAAATTAGACCTCCATAGGTGTCTAATTTGTTAGGTTGCTCTAATGTCACCTACTATGCCACAAAACCACCATCTTCAGTCCAGTTGAAAAAAGAGAGACATGTTCTTTCAAAGGAAGAAAATACTTGTCCATTACCCATCTTTAACTTATAAGCAAGTATTAAATATTTAACATAAAGTAATGTTTAAGGCATTCAACCAGAAACTGGAAGAACTGGGTCTAACTGAACACCTTGAGAACATTAAGCTGACACCTCCTTCCATCACAGATGAAGCTCTCAGGCTCCCTTTAGGCCCTATGTACCTCTTATTCTCAAAACCTAAAGCCTTGTGACTCTAAACTCTCACTTGCCTTTAAGATATCTGACACAGAAAAGGTAACAAAACCTACTACCTACCTAATTCTCTAAAATTTCTACCACCCTCACTAAACCTGAAATATTGAAGAGTCCAATAAAGCACCAGGAGTGAACTGCCTGGACCTGCACTATTGCTGTGCTGAGAAGGCCACAACAAAGGAGGAATGATGAGGAAGACTCCATTGATATCAGAAGGCTAATTAATTACTTTATTATACTATATTATTTTATACTACATTACATTACATCTTAACTGAATCTGCCAAGCACTCAACCCTGCACACAACTGCACTGCCAGCCGACAGTCCTGACATACACACACTCACACTTGTCCCTGATAGGCCAAGGAAACAAAACACCATCACTTTGGGTAAGCAATCTCCATATTGCATTCTACTTTTGCACAACACAGGCACAGCAAATTATAAGAATTATTTTTCCTTTCTCTGAGGTTCAGAGAATGTGAAACCCAGAAATATTATTGGGAAGAATTGTGCCTTGCTTTTCTCTGTGAGGAGAAATGTGGGACTACACTGCACTACACTGGTAGGTGCAGCCTCCCGAGGACCTCAGGGGAGAGCTGTGAGTTACCACTGTCTGCCAATGTCCAAATTACTGACCTTGTGTTAGTGCCTCAGCACTCCATCAAAGAGGAGAAGCCTTCCAGATCTCCAGATACTCCAGCATGCTCCTCCCAGTTCTCTCAGCTTCTGCCTGTTTCACAGGTAATCAGTTATCCACCCAGAAGGGCTCAGTTTGTCATGGCCTCCTGCCTTCGCACTCACCTTGCTGCACAGCCCTGCTATGACAGGTGAACACTTGCAAGGTTCAGTAAAAGCAGGAGGGAACTAAAGGCTCCAGGAGGGCCAGGCAAACGGAAAAGTGCAATCATCAGCACTGCAGTAGCAGGCACTGGGGTTTTTTTAAGGGCTTCTTAACTCTTACACTGTCAGCAGATCTGTCAGGCTGGCAAGGACATTGCTGTACTGATTGTAATTCCCCACTGAAGATGTGCACAGCCAAGAGATGTAGGGTTCAAATGCAATCTTTTTTCCCCTTCAACACCACAGGAAGAAATACATGATCATTATGATGACAGGGAATATAAACCCACCACACTTAAGGCTTTAGAAATCTCCATGGTGATGTACAAAGTCCACAGGTAAAACCAGATACCCCTCACACACAATCAGAGCTCCAGCATGTACTTCTTGGGACATGCTGGTGGCTTGCTCTTGCCAAAGAACAGAAACTCCCACTGGCAAAACAATCCATCCATTCTCTAGTGCCATAAGAAGCACGTCTGATCCCTTCCAATGACCACAGTGCCCAGGAGTTTCACACAGTCCCTAGCTTTGGCTGTGTGGCATTGCCAGTGAAATGGTATTGGTGCAAATATGTGCAAAGACAACAGAGATCCCTTAAAAATCCTGCTGGGGCTGTCTGAGGATGAGATACTGCAGCCCTTGTGCAGCAATAGCCCTGAATACAGCCAGAGTAACAGAGCAGCTGCAAGCAAGGGTGATATGCAAAGACTCCTGTGCACTGCCAATATCCTCCTATGCCAGCATGTTGCATCAGCTTGATTTTGCAGCTTCAGTCTCACCTGTTTTTCCAATCTTTTCAAATTAGTGTTATGACCTTTTAAAAAGTTCTTCCCCTGTTTGGGTTTTTTTTTTCACATTTTTCTTTCTGATACAACAGACACAGAGTATCACTGACTGGAGAAGGCTTGGACACAACAGATCCTTCTTCCTCTGCCATGAAAATGGACAGAAGCTTTGTTAAGAGTTATGCCAACATAAGGAAGAGCAGCAAATATCCCAGGTGCCTGCCAAGTCCCCAGGTTTGCCCAGAAAATCCTAGTCACTCACTTGACAACATTCATTCTTTCTTCAGTACAGCCGTTTTGCTGCAGGGTCAGGTCCCCTCAGACCATGCCAAACTCCCCATTTCCCTCTGTAAGAAACTGAGAGCTCATCCCAAAACTGCCCCCCAACCCTGGGACAAGTGGCAATTACACTCCACAGGAGGCTGAGGCAGTGATAAAGCTCAGAATCTTCCCAAAGGACACTGAGTGCAGAGAACAGTCACATACTGTACAGTGCAAAAGAAGCTTGAATTGTTAACACATTTGTTTTCCGGTTTGACAAGTGCAAGGCAACTGTATTAACCTTATATAGAAGAGCCACTGGCAAGGAGCAGACCTGAAAGCCAACTAGTATTGAAATCTGTGGATTACCTACCACAATGGGATACCAGTAAGCAAATAGAGAAGACATTTCAAAATGAGGCAGCTGTTCTTGCTGCAGCCAGCACACTCAGAGCCAGCACTGAACTGTCCCATACATATTTTCATACAGGCCATCCTTGTTTAATAGGACCAGATGAGATCAGGCACAGTCTTGCCACACAAGACTGAGAAACTGGTCATCCCTAGTGAGTAAGGCCTGAAGTTCAGAAAAATTACATGCACCAAGGAGTACTCTTAGGGCTTAATCCCTCTGAATGAGATGACAGATAAAAATAGAACCAAAATATTCTTAAGGGCAACCTGATAAAAATGTATCTACAATACCAGCATATGTCTGTTAAAATGTACTAAAAATATTAAATTTCTTGTATTTTCTGCCCTAGTATTATGGCCCAGTCTGTTCACTTCCTCATTAGCTCAATTTATCAATTTTAATTAGAGTTATTAGTCTGTGAAAGGGCATCTCCAAATGTCAAAGTCGAAGCCAACAATAACAACATTCTAACAAAACAAAGAATACTGTGAGCACAAGTCCCATCAAAGGCTATGGACATTACACTGCTGGCATCGATGAGTGCCCTTCAAAGGCAGGTGTGCCCTTCAAAGCTGCATCATCCACCGACCCAGCTATGTGAGTGGAATTCCTAGACTTGAGAATGCAGGGACACAGAAGTGAGCCAGCAGATCACTCATGGTAAACACTTTCTCTGCTTGGAAGTGGAGTAGGATGCCTGGATGTCTCCACTTGACAGGTGATTATGGAACTTTCCAGGAAACTGGCAGTCAAACTCTCATATCTGACATGAGAAGTGCCAGGAACTCCTCATGCCCCACTGAGTTCTTCCATACAGGCTCACAGCTGCACCAGACCTCCACCCTACACGATCCTGCTGCAGCTGGTTTTGCTCATCTACACTCTTGGTAAGCTTTATTATGGCCTGGTGGCATTGTACAGGTCTACTGGAGCCAGAAGATCTGGGATGTCACATGGCTGGTGTGGGCTGGTGTGCCCTCTGCAGCCTGGACTTCTGCTGGAGAGGTAGTGGGGCACAGGAAAACCCATCACACCGAGACACTCTGCCTGATGACTCTGTGAAGAAAGCCAGGGACAAGGCTGTCACTCCTAGCTGACCATCCTGCCCAGAGGTGGGTCAGACTTGCACAGGCAATAACTGGGCAGGTACATTTCTTTCCAGGCAGTCTGAACAACCTGCTCCTCCTCTGAACCAAAAAAAACTGTAAGGTGCTAAGCCCAGTTCATGTGAAAGAGTCATTTCTCAGAGGCCTGCTTGTCTTCTCCTTCATGTGACCACAGCCCCAGAGCTGCCCCCTCTGAAATTACCTAAAGGTACCTCAATGTATCCTCCCTCTCTCAAACATGAGACCAAAACTCAGACCCACCAATGTCCTAATCCTGCCTTTTGTCCAGCAGCAGTGAAGAACTTTCTCCTGCATGATCTGGGCTGGGTGCCTAGAAGAAGCACTCCTCCATGTCTGCTGGCAAATGTGTACAGTCCAGCCAGAGGGCTCTCAGGAAACCATCAGGCGGTGATAGCCAGAAGACAAATAGTTGAGTTGTCCCTGTGAGCTGGAGCCTGCTGGCAAAAGGAGGAAGGGAAGTCCCAGTGCAAGGACTCCAGACTAGAGTGTTTTGAGCATAAGTGGTGCCTGTTGCATTATGAGGACCATGCCAAGAAAGAAAGGACAATGTTTCTGGAAAAGGAGCTGGTCTCTCACACTGATGGCACAATCTTGACTATCACACTGCAAGCCTAACAAAGGTGAAGCCTGAACCTACACGGACACTTCCACCAAAGGTGAAACCTGAACCAACTCTGTCCTCTCCAGAGAGATGAGAATTGTCCTTCTCCATCCCACAGACAGGCTGGCCTAAGAACATGAAGTGGATGACAAAACCAGCAAGTTGCATAAAACGTTATATACATAGAAGCAGGTATCACCCATAATCAAGGGCAGCTGTACTCAACCATATAACCTCCTCCAGTTTTTCTGCCCTGACGTAGCACTGGTGACCTATTTGCTGGAAAATTCCCAGGTAATGAGTTCATTACCCAAGTGAGGATTTGGCAGAGTTGTGGTGCCAACTGCACTCTTCCCATTGGAAGAACAGACACAAATGTCCTCTGAGACCAGTTGATACTGGGTCATCTGTGCCAAGCAAAGTCTTGAAAAAAATCAACAAGAGAGTGTAAAGACACAGGAGGAAAGATTATGGCATTTGTCTTTCAGCCTCACAGAAATCAGGCTCTTCCTGGCATTTTTAGTCATTCAAACCTCGACTTGGTCCGCAATTATTACTCATGGCATTTCATCTGGGACTTCTAATGGCTCAGAGAAATTGAACAATCAAAGGTTTGGGGTCTAAAGACAACACAGTAGCTTTCTCACAAAACAAGGTAGACAGAGTTGTTGTTCTGTGTTCTGTACAATCTGACTCCAGTGACATGTCCCATCCCTGCAGTGCTTGTCCACCTTCCTAATTCCTGTAAACAAATGCCACAATCTGAGTTTGTTTTTGTTAACTTCTGCTTCTATTTCTATATTTTTAAAACGGCTAATCGCAGCTGTCATCGCTGCTGAATGAACATTTACCGCCTCGCTGTAGCCTTTAAAAATACATTTATCATGCAAATGCTGGTAGAATTTTAAGTATAGCTGAAATAATGGGTAGTTCTGTAATAGCCTTCCCTACGAGATATTGTGCCACAGTTGGCCATAACAATCCAAAAATAGAATGATTGTTCTGAAAATCAGTAGCACACCCGATACGCATTGCTCATCTCTCATCACAAGGGACACTTCTGTTTTGTACAGCTGTACTCTTTCTTGTCTAGATTTGACTGGTCACATGCCATGCTAAATTAGTGTGGTTTTTGGAAAATTTTTTTTGGTTATTTTGTATCGCCCATTTTGTTATATTTTTTTCACTATTTATATTTACCTAATAGTAAAACACCTCTTATACCAAATTATATCAATTGCCTGTACCACCTGGAATCTTGCTTCCAAGAGGAACCAAAGGGGATTTACAGAGGGAAGCAATTAAAAACTGTATATATAGGTACTACTGCAATGCAGGTGCAGAGAGAGCAGTGGGAATTCTCTCCAGAGACTATCCTCATGGTCAGCTTACACAGCAACTCATTTCCAGCTCTTTCATTCCCTTGAATTGCTAAATATTTTCTTCATATTTTACAGATTATAAAATCTCTCGAAGTGCAAACATGCTGCCTATTTGGATAACTTCTAATTGCAGTAAGTTCCACTGTAGGAGACAAAAGCTGCCATGCCTCATAGAGGTCTTAGAAACTGAGAACTCTCAGGACCCTCTGGCATGTGAGTCTTAGGAAGGGATGGCCATTTTTCTTTGCACACTGGCTTGTTTTCCTTTCAGTGAGTATGAAGTTCTCATTTCATAGGATGAAGAAGAAACTGAAAAGACAAACTTCATATTTTTGCTTCTTTTTTGGCTGCAAACAGCTAGACACACTCTGCCTGAAGTTATATGAGGGATCCCTCTTAATTTGATGGGAGCAAGAAAGATCCCTACAGACAAGACACTGGAGAACAAGTTTTTAACTCTATCAAATTTCCCATAGGCTGCACAAAACTAGAAAACCAGAGGTGAGATACCTGCTGCAAAGCAGAACACTACCAGAACTTCTTACTCCATACAGGCCTGAACTATGCATCTGTGATTGCTTAAACATGGATTGCACATTCTAAGGCTTACTGACTGAATAGAAACCACAGAGTGCCTAAGTGGAAATAAGTTAATTTCATCTGCCGCATTATTTTTACACCTAAACCAACATCCACAGATTTAAAAGAAACTATGCAACCCTTATTTTTATTTTTTTTAATATATATTACAGTAAAATGTAAGTTATATATTAAGAAATTGCCATATGTTAAAAACCAACTAAATTAGCTAAGTTTCATAGAAATGCAGGCTACCCAAGAATAAAACTTTGGATATAAAAACTTCTAATTAAAGACCAGTTCTCAAATATTTTATGTGCCCTTATCTCTTATAACTTTCATAAAATGCTGGGTGCTCCAATTAGGTGTATGTATATATATATATATATATATATATATATATATATATAGATAGATAGATAGATAGATATAGATATATATATAGGGTGATTCATTGACTTATCAAGTCTAAAGCGGATAGGCATTTTTGGCTGCACAGAGCCTTCATGAGCAGATTTTTTTTTCTTTCTAAAAGAATGCTTTGATGAGCTGCTAATAAAGTAGCCATTTAAGAAACTGCATTCTAGAAATAGCATAGATAATTAGCCATCCCTTTTAGCATCCTACCTCTCTTACAATCTATGTAATTTCTGGTATATAGTCAAGAATCAATTACTGAATTGCAAAATGTAATTAAACAGTTACAGTAAGTTATCAAAATTAATGTGTGTAACAAAAAAAAAAAATTAGTCATAGTAAAAAATGCCTAAATTGACCAGGTCTAAGCCAATCAGGTGCACTCCAACTGTAAAGAAAATAAATGGGGACATTCCACACCCACACAAGGCAGTTTCTGAGCTCATTTTTAAACACTTCACAGTTCTATACATAGAAGACTTCCAGCAAAAGATATTTTATGGTGTCATAGAAAGAAGTTTCACTAAGTGGCACGGCTATTCAGGTATCATTATGGACTGTACAGAACTCTGCATAAAACAGCCCTGAGACCAAGGCCCATAATGATTTCTGCTATGGGAAGAAAAAGCCTCTATATTAAGGAGCTTATGGTGTGAACTCAGTCTTCTCAGCATTTAAACTATTAATTTTTTGATAAGGTATTCTACCCCTAAAAAAGATGTGGGAATGAAACTGAACCTAAGTCTCAACATCCAGACAACTCTTCATGTGTTGTCATTCAGTTTGCAGCAGTAGAAAACATAGCTTTGTCCAATAAGGCTCAATTTTCCTGAAATTTTAGATTCCTTCTATGCTGCTTATTTCCTACAGTGAAAGACACTACATTCCAAAATCTGACCTAATATAAGCCTGAGCACTTAGCACTTCACAGCAGAGTTACAAGAGAATTCACATTTGCTGAAAATGAAGAAAATTCAGAACTGTCGATATCTACATTACTCTTTCTGTTACTTTCTCCCAGCATGTCACAGTCCAAGCTGGCTTGTACTGGGCAATTAATTCGGCTATAAATAAGAAACATAGCCAGTTCCATAAACCAGCCCCTGGCTTGACAGAGAGGAACCTCAACCAATTATGATCCATCGTAAGCTGCAGACATCTCACTGGTGCAGGAGCAGGGTGGTGTCAAAGATCAATGAGCTATCCAGACCAGGTTTTTCAAATCCCCTTTATAAAGAGTGTTTCAAACAATAAACCCTCTCGATTGCCTCATGGACATCAGGGTGTGCGTCATCCCTGTCTCCCACCACTGACTACATCGAACGCATGGCCCCCAACGTCACACTACTTGGGAATAATTTGGTGTTCAAACAGTAACCATAAATTTGGAGTAAGAACTAAATTACTTGCTATCACCTTATTAGTTACATAAACATGGCATGCCTGGTAAACTGTGCAAAGAGTGTTGAAATATGGCAGTGATTTCCCCACCCCCAAAAGTTCACCAAGCAGCTCTACATTGGTTGTCCCTCCATGGACAGTGGCTTTTGCACCACTCTCTAGAGATCTGTTTACATAAACCCCCAACTATAGCAAACATACAGCCTGGTCAGTGAGCTTACTGTAAATCTTAATCCAGGTATGGAATGTTAATAGGAGTCATGTGCTGTCCCCAGGCTGATTATTTACCGGATTCAGGAGATATCAGCCAGAGATCAAGGCTAATTCACCACTCCAGCCAGTTCCCCAGCATTCCTGCCAGACCACATCAAATGGAGCAGATGATGATTTATCACCACTTCATTCAGCAAGGACTCTCAGTAAGTAAGACCAGAGGGATGTGAAAGATCCCTGATACATTTGGCCACCAATGGCCAAGGTTCTGTGTAACTCTTTATCTGACCTTACCGTCAGAGAGGAACTCGCCACAGTGAATTACAGCGTGACCTCAGTTCACACAGAAGTCGCAGAACAAGAGGAACGGAGCTGACTGTAATACTGGCATATCTCAGAGGAAAAAGGATTGCTGAATGATTTAACCCCAATTGTGTAAGGCAAAAATTCTGATTCACTAATCAGAATTAAATTTTGCAATCCCTGCTAACAGCCAAAAAGGTTTAATCTTAAACATATACTTCTGATACTTCTTTAGTGATATGCTAAAAAATTATAATAAAAGAAGAAACAAGAACCACAGTTTAGGTTTCCTCACAGATATTGTGTTATTTCTGTCCATGACAAATTACATTCACTAAATTTTGACCTATTGCCAAATAGCAGAAGAGTAACCACCTACCAGGCTCAATTTAGTAAAACACTCTTACACTGATTTACATATAGAACAGAGGCTTGGATGGTGTCAAACATTTACATTTAGGCTTTTGATAAGTTCATACACCAAACAAATTATTTAATTGCCTGAATAAATGATTCAGAATGCAAACATCTCAAATGGGATGACGCCCCCATTGTATGTGATGAACAACTGAAGGAAACTCAATGACTTCACTATCTAAGGGCAAAAATAAAGAAAATTACACAATGAGAAATCA
>JAYDZK010000056.1:10664883-10688245 GCA_034509185.1 Euphonia xanthogaster | reverse complement strand
ACCAAGGGAAAAAACAAAAAACAAAAAAAAAAAAAAAAAAAAAAAAAAAGCACCCCTTTATCTGTCATCTTTAGGGGGTAGGGATGCTCCAACCAACAAACCAAAACGCTGGAAGTTGGCTGAGTAACAGCTTTTTCCTCTCTCTTGCATCCATACAGCCTCAGAGAACAAGCCAAAGAGAGGAGAGGACACCCAGTCAAACCCCTGAAGAAGAAAAGAAGAAATCTCCTCTGCTTTTTAAAGAGGAGGTCCACTCCATTTTTCTTTAATCCATAAGGGAATTAAAACTGGTTGATCTACATTCTGACGTTTAATCAAGAGCATATTTAGGCTAGAATAAAGTAAGTGTTCCCATTCATAATCCCATATTAAAACGTAAATGCCTGTGAGTCTATAAAGATTCAGCTAGTAAGCAAAGTTTTCCTAAGTTTGTCAGCTGCCTGAAAACTCCACTAGGTGCTTTTTGTGCCTTTCAACACCCATTTTTAAAAACAGGGCTGATGGTCTTTGGTCAAGTAATCAAGTAATTGAGGACTGCTAGATCATACCCTGATTTTGGAACACTTCCTTAAGCTCCAAGGGGATTATCTGTTCCAGTTACTACCCAAAGTGATTAAGTCACATGATTCTGAAAACATCACAAATAAGAGACCAAATCTGCTTCTCTTTTGTACAAAAGATTTTTCCAACATGTGAATCAAAGAGGTAAATTACAATAATTAATATACAACACATGAGGTAAATTTTAAATAATACTCAATGAGTTAAATTTTATCCTTGGTGATCAGACAGGAATCCAGAGAGAGGGATTTTTACCATCCAGTAAAAAAAAAATAAATTCAGTCAGACATAAATCCAGTCTCTGCTTCTGTGCTCTCTTTACTGAAACTTGAAACATACTTTTTAGAAAGTGTCCTTTTGAATTCATTTATACTTTTAAAACTCAAATAATTTTAACATTGTCAAAGTTAGAGAATTCTGGGCAACAATTCTACAGATAAAGAGAATTTTCTGCAAAATTTCACACCACAAATTATCTATAAACATAGATAATTTGAATTCTAGCACACCTTTGGCATTACTTCCCTTATTTATCCTTATGTATTTAAACGTATCTACTTATTTATTGTATTTAACAGGGTGATTTTACTTTTCTCCTCCACTAGTTTTATATTGTTTCAGTGAATACCAGTGCTTATGACCTATAATCAGCTATGGCCAAACAAAAGAAAGAATCTTACAGCCTGCATCAGACCAATATAATACAACAGTGTTAAACTACATGGAGACATCAATTTATTGAGGCATCTTATTATGTTGCTGAAGAACAAAATGTTGGTCTTCCCCCCACTAATACATAATAAAACCAGATTTAGATAATTAAACTCTTTTTTTTTTTTTCCCCACTCCTAGAAAAGTATGCAGACACCGAAACACAAAACTATTCTGGGTTGTGATGACAACTTGTACATATTTCACTTTTACAGACTATTCCCAGTAATTCCAGAAATATAATACAGATTTCTTTAAAACCCCAAATATATCTTTCTGTATCAGGTGGTGAAATGCACCCCACAGTGCTAAGGAATGCAAGTTATTGGAAATTGCAGTAA
Source organism: Euphonia xanthogaster (assembly GCA_034509185.1). Classification (NCBI taxonomy): domain Eukaryota; kingdom Metazoa; phylum Chordata; class Aves; order Passeriformes; family Fringillidae; genus Euphonia; species Euphonia xanthogaster. The sequence continues at coordinate 10,686,632 of JAYDZK010000056.1, read as the reverse complement.
ATTTACATGACAACTGTCACTGATACCTCCCAAATCTATCATACGTACACCAGTAATCTGCTCTTCTACAAGGCACCCACAAAGTTTTTGAACTCTTGTGGCATCTGGAAGATAGAGAAATACTGCATGAGATGGAAATAAGTAAGTGTGGCATTAGAGGTGCCTCCCAAGTTACCACTTCTCAGATGTTTTTACCCTGGGAAAACCAGTATGTTTTATCAAGAGCAAAAACACTTGACTCCGCCATGGTCACTCAATTATTTATAGGGAATGTACAAAATGCCAGTAGGAAAACAAAAGCCAAACCAACACAAATTCTCCCTTCCTCTTTGCACCATCCAGTCATTTGCCTCTTCCACATAAATTTAAAAGATAATTAATCTTCAAGGTATATGGCTACTTCCTTTTCCCTTTCTGTAAATACTGATTCTTATTTTAAATGAAGGAGTAACATGTTTCCTCCTCTTGAATAATGGCCCCTGCAGAAATGAAGACCTGTGTATTACTGAGTGGAATTAGCACCAAATGCAACCAATGGCTAAAATGATCAGATGGCTGTTTTAAACAAATTACTAAACTAAATCATGCACTGCAGGACAGCAGAAGCCAGACTCACTAATAACTCTGGGAGTTTTAGCTCCTGCACTGGAATCCTGGAGAGCAGAAGACAGCTGTGCTATTGACTGAGGTCAAGTTGCATGTATGTCATGCAGCTTCGGCCTCAATCCTCAGTGATCACCAATGCTCAACACAGCTCTCTCAGGGTCCCTGAGATCATAAAATCATTAGAGGAAACCAACACTTTATTACAACCTTACACTCTTAGAGAAGTTTCATAAGGGCTATTCTATTTCAGTGATTTCCTGCTCCCTTGTGTCCTTTTGAAATCCCAGTCTTGGCATGTTTTCCTCTAGGCTTACATGCTCTAATATCCCAAAAGTGAATATTCCACCTCAAAACCTTTTTTTTGTTTCAGTTTTCTATGGTCTGTGCTACCCAAAATTGTACTATGATTTTCCAAAAATCATTACATATCCATATTTCCTAGTGAGATTAATGATGATTCAGAGAGGTTATGAAAAGCCACTCCAGCTCAGCTTCAGATCAAATTCATTTAGATCTTTGATACCAAAGCTTACTATCCAGAAAGTCAAGCATCTATAAAGATAGAATCAATAAGAGCTAGAACTGCTCAAAGACAAATTATCAAAACAATTTTTAAAAACTTCCAAAATACTTCCAATTTTCAGGTGAATCTCAGGTTCAGGTAGGATTGTAAAAAGAAAAATTCAGTTTCCAGTGGTCTTTGATAAATTTGATTAGGTAAAAATGTTAATTATCACATACTCTATTCTTTTATTTATTAATAACGTTTCTTCTCTTTCACCCAAGGTAAACCTGATACTAATTTTAACTACCCCATGAATTAACCTGTCATTGCTTCTTATTACTGCTAAACATAAGGTTTTATATTAGAAGATGTAAGAGAGCTCTCAAATGAGAAATTTATAATTAAAATACAAAACTGCTCTTACGGCTCATATAGGTATTTGGAAAAAAATCTGCCTATTTATCTACATCACAGCTGATGAAGGATTTTTAAAACTCAAATCTGACAAGAGAGTTTGAATTTTGCTCAGAATGTAAAAAAACCAATCAAATAAAAAAAATTACACATTACTGATTTATTCCTAGATCATGATATCAGCCTTAAACAAATGTTTAACAAACCTACAACGAACTGCTTTTTCATCCACTGTCATGCAGCCACCTAACTTGCAGTTTTTGTTCTGAAGGCAGCTAGGGAATAGTACAGATCCCTTCAGAGTACAGGTTTGCCACAATAATTTACCATACAGGGAAAAAAAAAAAACAAACCTATAATTTATGTATTGGCTAAGAGCTTCAGCTGAGGAAGAACAATTGGATTTCATCCCATCCATCTCAACTGCTTTGTGGGCAGCAGATTATACAAAACTAAAGATGATGAAAACTTAAAATATTGGCTCTTGCTTTACATGTGAATGGTATGAATATTTGACATGTTAAGATATTTGCAGCTTCATAGAAGTTGCATGGAATCAAAGACCACTTGAAGCCACAGTTCAGCTTTTCAAGCTCCTTAAAAATGAACAACAAATCCTTCCCCTACAACTTTTCATGCTGGACATTATGATAAACAGTAAACCTGAAATATAAAGCAGAGATATGGAGTGCCTTAAATTGAATGTTCTGGTGGATAATAATTTGCTATGCATTTTGGTCCTTTTTACTCAATATAGTGAATTTAAACTAACTTAGGGCAGATAAATAATAATTAAAAAAATAAGTTTAGGAAATATCTATATTTGTTGACATCAGATATTGCCCCTATAAGTGGAGTAATGACAGCCTCCAGTACCTTAAAACACAAGGAACAAAGTGAAGCATATTGTGTTTTCATTTTTTCCATGAACAGAGGAGAGAATCAGGGTGTACAATGTCTTAACAGACAGCAGATTTTGTCCCCAAATTTTGCAAAAAATCTCAAATAGAAATAAACTAATTCAGTCAGTTTATATCTTATATTTATTTATGCAGATGAATTATTTTCTTTTGAAAAAATTGCCCTTTCAAGACTATTCAAAAAAACCAGCCATAGCTTTTTAAGATCATTTTGAGGCAAAATAAAAGAAGATTATACCCTCTCTTGCTTGACATCTGAGAACAATAAACAGCCCCAGGCCTGGCACGTAGAATAGCTGACAAGGTATCTAAAAGATCCTGAACAGTTCACAAGTGCATTAGGAACCAGTATGTTCAGAAAAAAATGCTGAATTTCAATTTCTTTAATATCAAACAGAGATCAAATGAATAACTCATACTTTTTTTCTTTCCCAAACTAACTTCATTTGGAATCAAGTTTAATACTTGGTTGCCAAGTGTGGTCTTATCTTTTCCTTGACTGATTTATTTATGCACCTAGTCCTCCCAAAGTTTACTGAAATATTGTATGGTTTGGGCAGTTAGAATCCAGCAAATACAGATAAAGGGTTCAGTCTAGCTACCTTTAGCATTGACTCTGAGACTGAGGTTTTTGTTAACTGTCTTTACTTTCAATGGTGCATCCACAACCAACATGGGAATGACCACAAGTTTGATTTTGGATGAAAATTAAGTGCAAAACATTAGAAAAGAAAATAAATAGAATGCAAAATGCAGGTTTCTTATATGAAGAAATGAAATAGACAAATCACAGAATGAGAACAATGCAGAAGAATAAGAAACTAACACAGAGATATTTTTGGCCATTTATCTTCCAAAATGTTCACAAACACTCAGGAGAAAAATCTAGTAAAAGTAGGAAGACATAATAAAAATATCTGTGACTTGATCAGAGTTTTGTCTCAAAACTAAGATATGAAGAAAAATGAACAAAGAAGAACACACCTCTGAATTATAAAAAAATCATTATAATTTATATCATATTTACACAGTATCTGAATCAGCTCTCAGAGTTTACTTTTCAAGGATCAGGTCAATATTGAATAATTAGCAATTACATGTCTGTAAATCATATTAGTATGCTACCGTGACTGCTGTTGCAGACCAATGCATGACAATCATTAACTGAGTTCCCTCAGAACTCTTTCTGAGGAACAGACCTATTATTAGCTTAATAATCTATGTGATTTTGTTATCATTGGGGAACAGAGGTAGAGAGATTGGGAAATTTATGTAAGGTTTCTAGAGAATCAGAGATCAGATCTCTGAGTGCTTGCCCATTCCCTAATCTACTTAAGCATCTTGAAATCTACACCATTGCACATTTCAAACACTTCACAATACTGAAACCACCAGTAGATTTGCCACTTTAAAATAATGACATTCTTGTATCTCAGCACTGTATCAAGTCTGTATCAAGCTACAACAGCCCTCAAAAAGAGATGCACTGGTCTGGCATGGATGGCAAGAAGAGGTTGTAGCTACCTCCAATCTCTTCTCCATCCACCCAGATATCACCACCCAAGGCCCAGATGGCCCCAGCACTGCTGTCCCCCTCCCAGCAGCTCCTGGCCCTGCCAAGCTTGCCCTGACACCCCCAGCAGTGGCATCCTGATTTCCTTCTCCTGGCCATGGGGCGGATGAACTGCAGCAGAGATATCCCCAGTCTAGAACAGCTGCAAGCTGGATGTTTTGGGGTTTTTTTTTTGGTTTTTTTTTTGAGGCATCACATCACTTCAAATGGATTAATGCTGGTTTTAAATTATGACATCTACACAGAATCCTCTGAATGCTCTATTTTTTTACTTTAATTTCCCTTCTGTTTACTCATTTTTTTTTCTTAGGGTTTGGAGTTTTTTATTTTGTTGTTTTGGGAGGTTGTTTATTTGTTCATTTGGTCTATTTGTTAGTTTTGGTTTATTCCTTGTGATAGCATCTTTATCAATACTTCAGGAGCCACACTCAAGGCCATTACACATGTCAACCATATCCTGAGTGGCATCAAAACGAGCATAACCAACAGGTCAAGGGAGGTAATTCTGCCTTTTACTCCACTCTCCTGAGATCCCATCTGCAGTGCTGTGTCCAGCTCTGGGGCCCCCAATAAAAGAAGGACATGGACCTGCTGGAGTGACTCTAGAGAAGGGCCACAATGATGATCAGAGGTCTGGAGCAGCTCTCCTTATGAAGACAAGCTGAGAGAGTTGGGATTGTTCAGACTGGAGATGAGAAGGCTCCAGAGACCTTGGAGCATCCTTCAATACCGAAAGGGCTACAAGAGAGCAGGAAAGGGACTGCATGCAGTGACAGGACAAGGGGCAATGGTTTGAAAAAGAAAAGAGGGTATGTTTATATCAGATATTAAGAAGAAATTCTTTACAGTAAGGGTAAAGGGAGACTGGAGACACTGGAACTGGCCAGAACGGTTGTGAATACCCCATCCCTAATGTTCAAGGCCAGGCTGAAAGGGGATTTCAGCAAGCTGGTCTGGTGAAAGGTGTCCCTGCCCACAGCACAGGGCTTGGAACAAGATGATCTTTCTTTCCCACCCAAACCATTCTGTGATTCTATGATAGCAACAACATACTTCATAGTCATTGTCCTCAGAGGTATTCAAGAAACTACTGGATGTAGCGTGCAACACAGATCTACTTGACACGGTGGTGACCAGTTAAAGGCCAGACTCATTCTCAGCAGCCTTTCCCAAACTATTTCTGTGGTTCTATGTATTGAGTGTTCTAGTGTAAGAACTGTAGAGTAAAACATATTTAAAACACAGTGTAGAAGTGTGAAAGGAGCCAAGAGAGCCAAGATGTTTGGAACACAGTGAGATTATGCACAGAACTCCTATCAAATCACAGAGTCAAAGACTGTGACAGTGCTTATCTGATTGATGCTGAACGTGCTCCAACACACCAGTAAGAATTCAAACAGGATCAGTTAGTTGCTCTGGATCTGCTTTAATGTAGTACAGAAAAACTGAACCACTTCCACTGAAAAAAAAGCATGTCCACAAAAACACAATCACAAAAAGAGGATATTTTTCATGCACAACACATTTAAAATTTGGATGAAAAGACAGATTTTCAGTTTTATTGGAAATCCTTGAATCTGTTGGTTTAAGTCAAATCCTTAATGCTACTGTAACTTAACCAGTTATGCATTAACATGCAGCTTTTCCAAAGGTTCTTGTTATACACATTCATAAAAACTGGGAGGAACACAGAATCTTTTTAGACCGAGTACATTCATTTCCTCTGTTGATCTGAATTGCACAATGAAGAACAAACAGCTCTAACATTCTGTTACACTGAGACTCTTCCACTTAATGTCTGCATGGGGATTCTGGTTCACAAGGCACCATGCAGGAGCCTGCCAGGGGCACTGGCTTCTGCCCCATGCACAAAGCCCAACTAAAAACTCCCTTAGTCTCCAATAATTTCCAACCAGCACAAGCGCCTGGGGAGAGCAATCCCTTCTCCACTCTTGTAGTCAGAGTCAGGGCACCAACTCCAGGCCTCTTCCCAGTCCTTCCTGCACATCACAGCCAGGGCTCCAAAGGCAGGACATCTCCAGTTCCCAGTGAAACTTCCCAGCTCTTAATTAGTTGCTGTCTTTCTTAAAAAAATACAATTGAAGAGCCCTGTGCAAGAATATGTCATGTGAAAAGATGGAAATTCTCTGGCAGTAGCATCAGCACTACAGACTAACAAATCTTTGCAGCCTCTTAGGCAATTGGATGGGATGGAATTACTCAGTAGTGCCTTCCACTCCTACCTTTTTTTCCCCTTCCCTCACTTTTCTTGCTGACCAGGTTATTCCTTGTATGCATAGTAAACAATTATAGAAATACCTTGCAATCATTTCTGAAAAACAATCAGAAATTTCTTGGTTTCATAAACAGCTGTAAGACAGAAACAAATTACAGGCATTGCTTATAGACAGCTTTAGTAACCAAAACTCAATTATAAACCTTTAAAACACAGCTCCAACATACAGAAATGTAGTATCTGAAAACAGTTCACTGGGAATTCTCTTATAAAAGAATATGAAATATTCCATGCTGTACTGTGAACTTGATAAAACTAATATGAAATTTCCCTGAGTAGTTGATATTGGCACGTGAAAATAAAGCAAAGCTCAGCAGGACACATGAAATTCATGCATTTCCAATGTAATTCCAAATGGTATAGCATAAATCAGCATGGGCATGTAATTCTTGGATCTTGTTTGACATAAGCAAAGTAGAAATGATGTGTTATTGCAGGTGTGTTGCAAGCAAACATGATGCCCAGCTGATTGTTAACAGACAAACTTTTTTCAAAGGAAAATGAGCTGAAGGAAAATCTCAAAGCTGACAAATTAAAAAACCCAGGTGGAAATAGTTATGACCACTCCTGGGCTGGAGCAGTCAGAAGCTATTGTTTGTGCTAGGATGGCACTGGAAACAGGCTGCTCCTAGGGGAAGCAGGAGCTGGCTCCAGCAGGCTTGAGAAGCATTTTGGGGGATGACAGGCACTTCCAGCTGGGCTAAATGCTGGGCTGCTCAGCATGGGCAGCTCCATTTGGCTCAGAGATAGCAAAAAATGTGCACCTCACACTGAAAGCTACAGAACACCTGCAATTTATTAAAAAGTGCAGTTTCTAGCCCCTAAAAGCCAAAATTTGAAGTTATATGACTTGTAATACTGTTAATCATAACAAAGGTCATCTTGTTCCATTCCTCTGCCATAGGCAGGGACACCTTTCACTGGACCAGGTTTCTCTGAGCCCTACCCAAGCTGGCCTTGAATACTTCTAGGGATGGAGCACCCACAGCTATGGGTAATTACACCTCACTCACAGTAAGAAATTTCTTCCTGATTTCTAATCTAAGCCTACCTTCTCTCAGTTTGAAATTTTTACCCCTTGTCCTATCACTACACACTTTTGTAAAAAATTGCTCTCCAGGGACTTCTTTGTATTTTATACAAAACCCCATATGTGTAAGATACCTTTAGGTGCTAAAAATGGAGCCTCTCTGCTACAGGTCCCATTTTCTATTGAAGATATATTTTACATACAAAGGCTAAACACACAGCCTTTGCAGTGTGGTTAGGGTAATAAAGGGAAAAAAGTGGTCAGCAAAAAAAAACCAGTCCTTTTAAAGTCATTTCTACACCATAATAAAATTTAAATATTTTATTTTCAAAATAATTACTGCAAGTTCAATGGATAGTCTCTTTGTAACAAAAAAAAAAAAAAAAAAAAGGAAAAAAAATCTGAACTATAAAGAGGGATCCTTGACTTGCCAGTCTGGGTGAAACATCTTGCTAGGGGCTTTTTCTCCTCTTTATTCTGCTGCCCTTCTGAAAAACTCCTGTGTAAATCATACTCTGCAGGTTCACCCAGCTTAATTACAGAATCTTTTCAAGAGACAGCAGTTATCTGTAGCTACCAGCCAGAGGGGGGGGGGGGAAATTAAAAAGGCTATAGACTCACAGAGGCCTGGCTACTCCTGGATTTGATCAGAAATCACTTCTCAGCAGCAACACATAATACTGTTTTCAGGCAAAACATGAATAAACATGCGCATAAACTTTTGATTCAGAGCAATGCCACACTAGTTCTGTGATCCATCATATCTCAGAAGATAAACATGATGTGATGGGCTCATTTCTTGCTAGAAAGGCTTCCAAAGAGCAAAAAAAGGTAAAAACTGGAAAGCTGCAACTAGTTGGTGATTGAGTGGATAGGACTTCTCAGTGTGCATAACATGTGGCCAGGCAAGGCAGCAGGAAGCCTTGAGTTAAACAGGTAAAACTACGCTGAGAAAGAGTGGCCAGTAAACAAGGATTCTGGTCTAAAAAAAAATAAAAAAGAATGAAGCATTGCCATTTGGTTTCATTTCGTGCTTTTAGAAAACAAAAGGGAGGAGAAAGAAGGCAATCTTTCAAACATTAGTTGAAGAATTTATAGCCAAGTGTAGTCCCACACCAAGGACATTATTGTAGAAACCTGCTTCACAGGTCAAACTGGAGCCCATCCAGGTCACCTGCTTGCAAGTGTGTCTTCAGCAACAGCTTTATGGTGCCCCACACAGCATTCCCAGAGGGCAAGCTCAGGTTCCCTTTCACACAGATAGCAATGCACTACTTCATCATCTATTTTACAATGTGGTTGGGCCCAGCACTCCGTGCAACTTCAGCTATCCCATCCCTCTGAGCACAGTGGGAGAGACATACAGAGGCATGAGAAAAGAAAATGAATATTCCCAAGTGAAGAATGACCCAGCACCCTTTAAACACAGGTATTTTTACCTTCTGCTATGAGGACACCTGGCATGCCTAAGCAGCCTGATCCTGTGATCCTGGGCTGAATTCAGGACACCTGCTCCAGGGAGGGTAATGATGCCAGTGCTATTCCATCAAGTACTGCTTGGGCCTTTGCTTTACAGGAGTACAGACTGGTAAGCCTGGTGCCTGAGCCAAAGTCTAGCTCATCTCACCTATTCCCTGGTGATACTGGCCACACAGAACATTACACATTTTCTGTAGCAAATTGTTGAGCAGTTTCACCGTGCACTGTGAACCAGCTGCCCTAGAGAGATCAGCTTTTCAGAGTTTCCTCTGTTCTCAGATCTGCCAATGACTGCACCTGTAAAAAGCCTGATGAATTAATAATGCAAACAAGGCAACAGTGTGCTCATGATCAACTTCAGGATCCAAGTCCTAGCAGGCTAACTATATAATAATGGGTGCTGCAGATCAAACAGGAATGCACGGATGTCAAAAGGACACATGAGTGCTTCAACAGAATAAAAACACAGGAATCTGCATTGGCTTGTGCCAGGTCTATTTAAAAGATCTAGAAGTGCTCTGGTACATAGAGGGGGATTAAAAGAAGGACTGCAGAACCACAGCTAGATGTCATCTTAATGTTATGCAACTCCTTTTTCCTTGAAAACAAAGGCAGCCTTGCTTGAGCAAAGCTAAATCCGACCTTGACCTCTCACTGATCACTGCTTTAACTCCACACCGGCCCCAGGCACGGAAAGAGGAGAACAGAGAGACCTTCCAGAGAGTGAAACCCACTCCACTCCAGCAGAGCATTCCTTTGTAGCAGCCTCTCCAAGGGGAGTGGGAGCAAAGAGTTTCCAGTGAGAATTGAGAAACTGATGCCAAAGAGGAGGTGAAAGCACAAAGAGGCACCAAGAGCTCTTCACAGAGGGACAGAGCACAAAGGAAACCTTTGGTGCAACCACAAGCGACACAGCAACAACAGAAACCTGCCTAGGATTGCCAGACATCCTTGTCACATCAGGATAGGGTCACTTCTCCACAATTCCTCAATAATTTGGTGGAATGGCGGGTTGGGCTAAATCTAAGATTCTGCCAATGACCCCATCGAGTTTGGATCAAAAGGTGGCAACACCAGGCTCTGAAAGGAGCCACCACCCAGGGAGCCAATCTGAAGTTACCCACCACTGTGAAAAGTTAGAGGCTCCCACTGGGCTCTTAACTAGTATTTTGTATGTTTCACTCAGCAAACCAAACTCTGCCTATGGTAACATTTTTAGGACTTCTTCTATTTCCAAAAGGTTTTAAAACAAAAAGACAAAGGGAGTGGGTGAAGGAATAAACATCCCAAAATAAACCCCACACAAATTACTTATAATTTGTTACTTGTCAAACAGTAGCATTAACAGGCCACAACAAGTTTAATAAATGTCTCCTGCAGTGTGACTGATGTACCTAGCTGTCCAATTAGCAGTGCAAACAAACATAAATATCTCATTAAAATATATAAATGTATATAACTTTGACTTCCTGCAATTTACCACTTCCAATATATTTCTGAAATGTGTTTCATTTTAGGAGAAAACACTCCATCACACTCTCTCATCTGCAGATACCTCTGCATGCTTGTGCTTCTTTGTTATTAAAAAAGCTTTATGTGGGATTTGTTGTGTAAAATATAAAATAAATACCTACAAAAATGTTTTACTCAAGCCATCACTATAAACCCTAATTGAACAGGAGAGGAGGTTTGTGTGGTTTGTGTGCCTTTACTTGGATGCAGTACTGCTTGCGTAGACTTCTAAATTACCTCGCACTGTTCTCCACTCCGTTCTTGACTGAGCTGAGATTTTTGGAGAGCCATTTCACCAATGTGTAGTTCTTTCTAATCCTACCTACCCTCTGTGTCTCATTTGCCTTTATAAACCCTTGGGGGCAGCAAGTGTTTTTCTCTTCCAGCTTGTAGTACCTGTCACCATGGGATCTTCTTTCAGTTGGCTTGATAGGCTTATAACAATATTTATGTTGTAACAGTTTAAATTTTTAAAGAATAAAAGGAAAAAACTAAGCAATTTTATTGGAGTAATACAGTACCAGTTCTATGGGCAAACCATACATGTTTAGAAAGATCCTTTCTTCCTAAAAAGCTAGTCAGGCTTTAATAATGAAATAAGTTTCATTTTAAAAACAATTAAAAACAAACAAAACCATAAAAAGACAGCACAGAGGACAAAAATCATTATGGTTGTGAAACTCAGTAATTTCCCAGGGGTTTCTAAGAACTCAAGCTCATAGCCTAGGTCAGGAGACCAAAGAGGGAAGAAGTTTTACACAGCCTCAGCTTCCCTCCTCACACTGAAATTCACTGAGGTAGCTGAGGACATCAAGAAATACTCCTTGTCTGGGAACTCTGAATAATTTTTTTTTGTAAATGACTTCTGGAATCTGGAAGCTACTGAGATAGTCTAATAACAAGGCCAATATTAGCATCTAAAGGGATACAACTGAAGACTTCTGGTTTAATGTCCCAGCTGCAAGCCTCTTTCCCAGCCAGCAGCATCCTCTCTAGCTGGCCAGCAGTGCACAGACACAGAGGGAGGAATCCTGCAGCTCATGCAACCTGTTCCTACAGCAATTGGTGAGAAAGTTGCCTACTACTTACCAGAAATCTTCTTAATATTGACCCAAAATAATACTAATTGGATTTACTACTTTTCTAGTACTGGTACTGCTCGAGTCACATGCAGGAGGTGCTTTCTCCCATATGCAAAAAAAAAACCAAAACCAAACCTTCAGTTTTTTGACTTTTACACTCAGAAACATTAATTTCACTACCACTAAAGCACAGGCACAGACATGAGTCCCTATCAAGGCAAAGCAGCTGTTACACTTCTGCAAGTCAGATGAACTGTACACAAACCCATACAATATTTCACACATATTTAAAAGTGGCATGTATAAATCATGTGGGTTCATCTGTTCTGAAGACTATTTCAGTACATAAGTATCACAGGCTTAACATAAAAACTCAATATAAATATGAATCCAAAAGACCTTTTAATTCATATTTCAATTACCAACTTTCAATTTTAATTAAGCAAACCCAACATCTTGATTTTACTTTATTTTCTTAACAAAACCTCCAGTACTGTAATGGATACTTTTCCTGAGAACTTTTATGCTATTTTTACTGGAAAATGACCAAATAGAGTGAGTGCAGAAAAAGCACTTTTTACTGGCTTGTCTGAAATTCCAGTAATTCTTCTAGAAGTTTACAGGGCAGAAATGTTCTTCCACATCTGTAATCAAGCAGATAAAATGAAAAACCAAATTCTTCAGGAAACATACTCTCTGTACACAGTATAACAAAGATGTTTTAACAGGCTTCACTAGCAGTAGCTATAAAGAAGAACCATGAGACAACAGACCAGCACTACCAATAATAGAAGCTCCACATTAGTAATAACCACTATATTCTCTTAAATGCAAAAATATTGCTAAGCTTTTATCCATTTTAAAGCTTCAATCACCAAGACTGAATTATGATAAATTAGAGTAATAGATCCTATGTTAAAATGATACAGAATATTTCCAGCAACTAATTCCAAGACATTCACTAGGTTAGACTCAGAATTTAATGTGAATACTTCCTTACATTGCCATAGAAACGAGAGACTCTCAACTTGAAATTGCCATGCTAGTTGCTACAACAAAAAGGCAGTTTCTCTCACCACGAGTTCAGATTTCATGTGTGAGACAATAGCCAGATATAACAAACCCACATGGAAAGAGAAATCAGAAGTACCAGTAAAAATAATGACTATATGATTACTATATATATACATGTATATGTATATATATATAAAATGAAGAGGAGTTAGAGCAAACCACCTAGTATCATCAAGTGCAGAATAGGCATCCCAGCAGGCCTGAGCTTCCAGCAGAGTTTTCCAAATGAGTAGTGTAGTGGCTGAACAGGGAATCTGGGGGGTAATTACACTTTACCTAAGCAAAGCACTCAATAGTTTAATCTGAAGAGGTGTTCACTCCTCCATCAGTCTGACATAAGAGTTCAGCAGCTGCTCCCTTTCCCACTTCACAAGGATTTCAAGTCCATGACAGGAGCACCTGCATGATCTTTTAGCTTTTTTAAGCTAGGAACAGGACCCTGCAACACTTGGAAATATAAACTGCTGTTCCTATTAAAAAACCAAGGCCGGAGAATTAAAATATAATGGGATTAATACTTGTTTATACTAACATACCATTTTGGAAGCATGTGAGAGGCTTATGTGACATTTGTTAATGCAGACTTAGCACAAAGAAGGACTTAGGGAATAACAGAAAAGAACACAGCCATTCCAGTTCATACTAGAATCAGCTGTGAGAATGTAACATGATAGAAACTATTCAGTGTAACTCATATGGGGTACAAATAGGACTGTTCATCACTTTTCACTCTAAGTTTAAGCTAAAAAAAATGGTGTGTGTTATAAGAACTTATGTGTGAAATGGATGTCCTGGAATGAGACTGATGCCCCAATTTTTTTTTTCCTTTCAACTTCTATAGGATAGGTTAGGTGTTGTTTTATGAAATGGCAATATTTTATCAGAAATATGCAGATTAATTTGTGATTGACATGATGGGAAGAAAGCTGGAAGATTTTTTTCTTTAAATTACAAAAAGTACTTTAAAATGTGCATTTTAAAAAAATCATTTTGCACATTTCATTTTGAGAAATTCAAGGACAACATGAGATACAAAGCTATTAATAAATAGATAAGTAATAAAATAGAATCTGTACCTGTTTGCAAGAAGGATTTCCACTCTGGAATACTAATGTTACATTAACACAGCTACATAATGTACTTGCTAGTATAATGTAGAAATTTTTGCTCATTATACTCTACCACTGTTTCCCATTGTTCTGCTATGTGTAGTGAATCTAAGAGCACTACTCATAATGATGAAGTCTATTTCTAGGGGTTTTTTCCCCTTTTTCCCCTGCATAATAAGGACACAATATTTCTTCAGCATTTTTAAAAACAAACACACTATGACTCTGCAGAGAGTGAGTGAGTGACCTCAATTCTGTCCTCAGTGTCTGACCTAACAGACTGTCAAAGGAAAACCCTGGCCCCCAGTGTAGTAATCTGGGAACTCTGTGGACAATTTAATAACTGTGGATAAGTCAATGAAATGGCTGCCACCACTGGCTGTAGAGACTGGCATATGTTGTCAAGGCTGTGCCACCTGTCTCCCAGACCAGGCACAATGGGAGATTGTTACACCAGCCCTTCTCCCACTAGAACAGGCATGATCTGAACTGAACTCAAACACGGAGGGTAGGAATATCTTTCTGGCAGAATAAACTAGTTGGTGCTAATGCCAGACCTGAAAGATGTGCTATCTGAAAGGGTCAAGATGAATTCTAGACACAGGAAGGTGCTTCACTAGCACAAAAGGCTCGGAGTGGGCAAGAAGAATGTTGGTGGCAGACAGGGCTCCATGGTTTGCAAATTTATGGGGAGCCTCCATGAAGTACACTGATCTGAACCAAGGATGGGTCAAGAAAGTAACAAAAATATTATATTGAAATGTGTATAGAAAGGCATTATTTCATCTATGGATGTGGCAGCAGACAGCCAGTTTGTCTTGTCTGAAAATCAAAAAACATGTGCACATTTGGTATTTGATTCCATTTTCACACGGTGTTGAATACCCGGACTGTTGCCCTTGCTTCCCAAGGTCAGAGGCCTGACAGGAAAGGTGCAGTAATGACTTAGTGTTTATGGTCCTGCACTACCACTACGTAGTGTTTATGGCCATGACACCACAACCTGTTGGTATCAGAGAAGAAGGAAGCAGAAATAGAGCCAGGGAGGCTGAGGTGCTACCTCAGCAGTAAGGAACCCAGCATGCAGTTCTGTCCATGACAAAATACTATCTGGTAAACCTCTTTTTTTTGTAGGAACATCACTCATGTAGGAAAGTCATCCTACACAAAAATGTGTTTCTCCCCCAGTTCTCAGGTGGCACCATTATTTCACCCTACTTTCATGACAATTTGGGACAGAAACACAGACATGTTAACAATAACTCATGCTTTCATCTGAAGAAGCAGGAATGCAAATTTTTTCCTTTGGAACAACTTAATTGTGCATATTTTAGAGGGACAGCTTTACACCAGTATTCTTCTGGAGAAGAAACCAGTTGGTCACAGCTTGGACTGGTGCACCATTTTCTGCTCATAAAACTGACTGGATTGTAGGCTGGGAGAGTGGGGGGAATGAAGCTACATCCTGCTGGTGGGCAGTCACCAGTGGGGTTCCTCAGGGCTCACTATTTGGGGCAGGCCTGCTCAATATCTTTATCAACAATCTTGTGTTTTCAGTTATGGGCCACTCGTTACAAGACAGACATTTAGTTCCTGGAGCATGTCGAGAGAAGGGCAACAGAGGGAAGGGTCTGGAGCAAAAGTCTGATGAGGAGTGGCTGAGTGAGGGGGGGTGTTTTGCCTAAAGAAAAAGAGGCTCAGGGGAAACCACATTACTCTCTACAGCTGCCTGAAAGGAGGTGTAGCTGGGTGGGAGTCAGCCTCTTCCCCCAAAGAACAAACAACAGGACAAGAAATGGCCTCAAGTTGCACAAGGGAGGTTCCGATTGGATATTAGGAAAAAATTTCTTCTCTGAAAGCATTGTCAAACATTGGAAAAAGCAGCCCAGGAAAGTGGCTGAGCCACCCAACCCTGGAGATGTGGCACTTAAGGTTACAGTTTAATGGTGGACTTAATGGTTAACAGTTGGAATCAATGATCTTAAAGGTCTCTTCCAAACGAAATGATTCTATGATTTCAACATGTTTTGAGAAACTAAGACAGACCTAGGAAACACATGTTCCCTGTGCTGATTTTTCCTGTGCTGCAGGCACAGGACTGTACTCTGTCTTGAATACGACAGAACACAGAAATTCTAAAACCAGTAATGTACTTTAATAATCTCTAATTTTTTTTCCTGGAACTTTCACACAATTTTACTTTCTCCATTTTGTTCCTTGTCTTACTTTCCTTCATCTCAAATTCATGTGCTGTGGAAATAATCAAAGACACCCAGGAGAAACGTCTGAAGCTGATAAGCAGAGCGAAACAGCATTATTCATATATTACTAATCATAATGGATGCATGAATGAGAAGATACCTGGTAGAGCTGTGTTGACAGCAAGCTACCTTTTGATTAAGCTTCCTGGATTCTAGCAATCTGAAGGTACTGACTAGGAGTTCAAGAATAATGTAAGAAGGATAAATACATGGCAGATACACACAAACAACAGCTTTCTTTCCGCTCAGCTTCTAGCGAAGCCTCCAAATTGTGGATAGCAGGTTCGAATAAATGAGAGATTTTAGGTTAACATTAAAAGAACATTCAAACCACAAGTACTGTTTTTGAGCTTATCATTTTCCAATGAGGATTTCGTCCAGTTTAGGAATACTAAATAATTTTTGTTAAAGCCCTTAAGTATCTTTCTTTTCTCTCGCTTCTGCCCACCATTCCACTTTTCATGGGGTAGTTTCAGCCTACAGTTAGAAAGCTAAACAAATGGCCAGAAAACTATGGCACCCTCTTACTGGATAGAAGAAAAGCAGACTTGTAACAAATTGGGTGTGCTGAAAAGATACTGTTGGGATCACAGCCCCCGTGGTTTTAGAAAATTCAGTCAAGGCCAGCATTGCAATGGCATTCAGCAACAAAACCCAATAACAGGCGCTTTGCCACTGAAGTCAATACCATCCCACTCTGTGCTCTACACTGCACCTACATGGATAGGCATCTAGTCAATCTTATTCTAAAGTTTATGATTGTTTTATTTCCCACTGCAGAATCCTGTGCCATTCTGTACATTGCTTGACCACCAGAGTGTATGGGTTCATTTTAACTGTCATATATATATTTGCACCAAAACCTGAATGAAAAATATTCTAGAGTAGTACTGTAGCAATACTTGCATAGCAGTACTATACAAATTCTTACACAATTTCAGCCTAAAGATGAAAATTTCTACCAGTCTCAAAAAAAAAAGCAAAGATTGTACAAATTCTTATGTATATTGTTATATTTATAAACACCTAGGTACATAAGCAAAAAAAATAGTTTGAGAATGTTAACACAGTCAAAAAAATATCACTATGTTCTTTGAACTTTGCTTTGATAGTCCACAGTAAAAAAAAATCCTTTTTTTAATTTGTTTATAGCACCATGAGGAAGAGAAGAACAAGAAACATCTGCTTCTACAGCTACTGCAGCACTTTCCATCACTCTTTCTAAATCACAGTTGTGACCACCCCCTCCCATAAGTCCCTTTTGAAGGAGTACTTTTTCTATGTATACACCACTTCTTGTATACAAAATATGTAGATGAATAATTTATAGAATCTTTCATGTCATGAAAGGAGCTCCTCATCTATAAAGAGCAAGGAGAAGATCAAGAACACTGAAAGCAAAAGCTCAGAATCCATATCTTTCATGAAAAGCTGAATTAATGCAGGTCAGGTTATAGGATGCATAAAGGAAGTGAGACACAATTCTACCCCCTCACACCAGTACCTTCCTTTGATGTCAACAGTATCAACAGATGTACCAGTCTTACTGTAAAATTAACTTTACCTTATGTGACTAAACAGAACTAAGCACAGCACTCTCAATTATTTAATTTCTTCAAGGAAATGATGCACTAACAAAGTCATGGCCCCATCCTTTAATGGCACATTTGTAATTCTCAGGGAAGGAAAAAGACTGATGATTATAATTCTACTGCCAGTGAGCACAGAGTCCCTGACATGAAACATCACAAGCTCTCTGGAGGAGCTGAAGAATAAATCACAAGCTACATGAGTCAGAAGTCAGCTTCAATGGTCTTTGAATTAAGATGGACAAGCATAAGAATAGCATAAAGTAATGGTAAAAAAATAACTCTGAATTTAATTTCAGAAGTTAATAAAATCCTAAGGAGCACAAATTAGGAAAAAAGAGTAAGTTTATTTTCAAATACTATCTATGCAAAAGTTATAAAGAAAAGTAAACCACATGGGTTTTCAGGGTTCTTTGGGTGCGGTTTTTGAAAGACCCTTGTGTTTGTTTTTTTTTATTCTGGAGAATCAGGCAGCTTTCTGTTTCAAAATAATGTTCTTGTGAAGAAAGCTATATCCAACATTCCCATCTTGGAATATAATATATAGTGATATCCAGGAATAAAAGATCACCAAAAGACTATCTATATGCACAGAGTGTTTTAATGAATGTAATGAAGATAATTATTTATGACCTTAAATAACAAGAACTTTTTTAAAAGAAACCATAACTATACATAGGAATATGTATATGAAAAAGTCTGTAGTAAAATGCTAATATTTTAACTAGCTAACACGTTAGCACATGCAGCCAAAACATTGGAAAATCACAACATTCCTGCGTTTCTCTGTCAAAAGGCCTGTCAGAGACTTTTAAAGAAATGTTAAAAGTTAAGCCAGGTTTTAATTGCAAAGCTTATGGATGAACCCATAAAGAAAAAACACTACAAGGCTACTAAACCCCATAGCCACAAATCAGTGGGTGTTGGGACAACACCATCCTGTGTCCTTTTAGTCTTTGCTTGGCAACCACAGTCACAGCCACCAGGAATAGGATGTGGAGGATGCAGTCTGCCCAAACTTGGCTGTTCTTGTGTCAATCCTCATGAGGGTCCAAACCTCTTCCTGACTGGAAAAGCACTTGAAAATATGCCCAAGTACATCTATACTCAGCAAAACGTTCTAGAATATGCTTACTATTAAGTAAATGATTGGATTGAGAAAATTAAACTTTAGTTCCTCCTTACATTATGTGTACTAAATGCCTTTTGTGCATAAGGAGCTAAAGAATTAGGGGTTGACACTAAAGTCTGACAATTTAGAGCCAGATAAGAGCCATTAGAAAGTATCCATAGAATGTGTCTGTTTTATTCATATTTCAAATAGTCATACCACTAAATACTTCTAAAAATAAATTAAATTGCTCAGTTGGTCAGATCACCTGGTTACTTAATGCATCCAAACCACTTTCCTTGAGAAAGAGATTCCTCAGGCAGGAGCTCCAGGACAAAATCTGTTGCAATGATCCTGAGTTCCGAAATCCACGTTTTCAGACTGGGATTCTGCTGAGGGCATCTATGGAAATTTATAACTCTCTGTAAAGACTAAAGATCCTGGTTTATGCAGTACAACCAAGTGGGCTGTCCATGCAGCCCTTCAAGGAGTGAGTGTGCACAGCACAGACCAGGTCAGCCACTGCTGGGAATTACTGTGGATCTGAGACAGCAGTGAACAGACAGTGGAACTGGAGGCATCATTGCTCCCTGTATGACTCTTCCCCATGTGATTACTTATCCAAATTAAGAAGCCTTCCCTTAACACACTGCTACTTTTACAACTACGCATCTGTACATGTGTGGGAAGAAGACAGCACTTAATCCAAACTGTTCTGCATGTGAAAACAAACACATCTGAAATTCAGAAGTATTTCTTTAAGAAAGGCTCTTATCCTCGCCCAAAGGAGCAGAAGGTCAAAATGCACATTTGCAATACGCCCAACTAATGTAACTGCTGTATACAATTCTCTCATTGGAAGGATATATATTCAAAATAGCACGGGGTTTTGCAGAGGAAACCCTGCCTTCTTCATCTGATGTCAAAGACAGCTTTGCCTTAGACTTCATCTGGGCCAAGATTTCATCCCATGTGTTTCCAGAGAGTCTCTGTGATTCTGCCAACAGTAGCACAACAAGTGGCTCTCAAAAAAAAAAACCTAACGAAAAAAACCCAAACAGGAAATAGTCTCCAAGGACTATTTCTTTGTGAACTCTTACAATTAAGACTAAATAATAATAATAATAATGATTCTTACAGTCTTTTCTCCTCATGCAAACCCAGGCACAACATCCTGGATTAAAACCCTATTTATTTATCTGGTATCATACCTAGAAGAATTCATGTTGAATTATATCATGGAGCTGCGTATCAGTTTCTCATGACGTTTACTCCTCCTCATAATATGCAGCAACTCCTACATTATATGTTTGAGGTTTCTGTAATTCAAGATGTTTAGCTAACACAAAACAGCAATATTCCATTCAACTTTTCAAAAGTAGTATTTCATCTAGTAATGTGATAAATGATGAAGTATTTAATTATTCCAAAGAGGGGAGTGCTTAATAAAACATAGCACAAGGAAAAATCATGAAAGCACCTTTTCTATGCTTTAAAACAGCTAATTCAGCCATTCCCTGATTTCATCTACAAGTAAATTTTCACTGCTGAATTGTCAAAACTTTCAAACAAGAGAAATACTCACAGTCTCTTAAAGATCACTTATAAATAGTTGTGTCCTACCTCCACATTTCTCTCTCTGACTTCATTCCTAGGCAGCCTGAAGAAGCAGCTACAGTCACATGGTGCATTCAAGGTCATGCTATTCTAATTGACAGAGATAGCATTGATAAATTATGCGAAAACAACAATAATGGAGTCATTAACCTTGTCCCAGCACACTAAAGGTGCTTCATCATTAAAAGGAGTAAAAAAGTTACAAAAACATATAAAGATTTCATTGCTCAGCCTTTTCTCTCCTATAAACTGCTGCAAACCACTGTCAGGGAATAATAATATTGCTGTAACGTGGCTGCCTGTGCTTTGTCACCGAGGGGCGCAGGGATGCACTGGCTTACACTGGAAGGAGGAGTCAGGTAGTAAAGTGCACAAACCATTGACTTTTTTTTTTTTCCCCCAATAGGAAGTTGGATCCAGAAGGCCTCTCTGGCATAAAGGATGCTGGAGCACATGAAAGATCATTCCAGCCAGGAAGTCTTTCTGAGTCCAAGAATCTATGCTGAACTGTCATTTCCAAACACATAGACATGAGGCCAGTGCTTTGAGAACTTGCATTAAAACTGTAGTGAGTTAACATACTGACCTGAAACTCCTCAGGTATGTAGAGATACAGGTACAATTTAGAATTTAGAATTTATCCCTTATGCAGAAGACTGCAGTAATTCTCAGACTAAAAGCCTGACTAGTGCCCCTAATTCATGCATGACAGGTAATTTATTAAGGGTGCACACATTAATGAATCACCAGTGGTTGCTTTGACTTAAAGAGAAATGTTATTAAAACAGTGGAGAAATAGGACATATGTTTCACCTAGCAACTCAAAGTGACCTTAAATTTGCCTTATTGTAAAGAATCTATAGGATTTCTGAAGAAAAAAAAAAAAGTTAAAATTAGTTTACAGACAATCTACCCTTATCTTCTTGACACTTCAAATGCTGCTTCTTTTGGAAGCCTTTCTCAGTAAGACCACTCACACTAAAATTATTAATAAAAAGAGGACAGTAAAGAGCAGCTTTCCTGGAAAGTCAAAGTCAGTCAGGTGCCCAAAGATGACACTACACTGCCAAGACAGAATCTATTATAGTCATTTTTAATCTTCACTTATCACATGAACTATTGTGTCTCTCTGCATAGCCCGACTGTCAAGATATGATCTACAGCATATTGCACAATTTACCCATAAGGACAAATAAAGAACTCCCAGATCGTATCTGTATATAGAGGCTTGACCTCATGGTGATAACTGAACATACAATAAAGTACATTCTGAAGGCCTGAGTGGAAATCAGATTCTTTCTACTGGTTCTGTCATGTCTGGATAAACTAATAACTAGCATATTCTTCAAGCCTTCGGAAGTATCGCAAATTATACCTTAAATAATAAACCGTCAATTACAAAGAGGAAGTAAAATTGCCAAATTATACCCAGTGCCAGAGAGATTCTCCTCTGTGTCCTCTGAGCACAGGCTGATGGCTAGAGTTGCAGAGCACAAGCGCCTCTGATGCATGATATCTAAAAACTTCACACCGCAGAAATTCCCAAGTTTTCAATGGCTGGGCTCGCTGCC
>JAYDZK010000056.1:10584066-10662955 GCA_034509185.1 Euphonia xanthogaster | reverse complement strand
ACACTGCCCAGCGCCGCCCCGCCCCGGCCGGACACAGCCCGGTACCGCCCCGGCCCGGCCGGACCCTGCCCAGCGCCTGCCCCCGGCCGGACAGTGCCCGGTGCCGCCCCGCGCTGCAGCCGCGAGGGGAGCGGCAGCGCCTCGAACCGTACGGGGGCATCGCGTCGCTGGTCGAGCCGCCCGAGCCGGAGCGGGAAGGGTCCAGGAACTCTGCTCGCGGCCAGGAAGGACCAAAGGCAGCTGGGCTTCGGGATGTGGCTGCAACCCCTGTTCGCTTAGAGGATCTTCGTGTCACGGCCGTGGAGAGGAGACCTCAGTTTATTGAGTTGCACATGGGCATTATTGTTTACGCTGGGTGCTGTGGCCAGAGCTGGTGGCTCAGGTGGGCGCTACACCTGAAGAGGGTATGACAAAGAGAGGGGTGGCAGTTCTTCCCATTAAATTTACTGACTGTCACCCAGCAATTGTTCACCACCCTCGCACCGGTTGCCTTCTGTTACTTGTCCTTAGCCAAAATCCCACACTCCAACCTGCCGACCTTCCCTGGAGCCCCAGCATTGGGATACACTATTCAGCAGGTGATACTGTAGCTCGCTCCTCCTGTGAGCTCTCCCTTTACTTAGCTCTGTCATATGCCTCACATGTGTGACAGCAATGGAGTGTAGCTACAGGCATGTCTTTCTAGGAAACTTGCCTTGACTAAAAAAATAGTTTTCATCCGAAGTGGAGGTTGACAAAATACACTCGGAACAGCATCCTGACTTTAAGAAGCTTGGATTTTGTGCCTGTGGGATATAGGAGGGTGGGATACATGAGGGCAGGGGTCTGCAGACAGGGTATTGAATGGGATAAGGCAAGAGAAATGTACTTTGTGTTATGGCATGTGATTTAAAGATGGTCAGATATTTTTAAAATTTCAATTAAAGTGACTCCGCAATGAAATTTTCCAAATTGTACCACTGTTTTTCCTCTTGGTTTCTATGGAAACAGGCCTTTATGTGATCATGCTTGGCTGTGTCTCCTTTAATTCTCCGATAACTTTTGAAGCTGTTGGGCAGTTTCACCCAGATCTATCTCAAATATAATTCAGCTATTTCATGAAAACAGGCAGCTGGGTAGGGCTGAGAGATCCTGTAAATGTCCCAAAGGCTGTAACATGAACTTGCCTCTTATTAAACAGTGATTCACATGGTTGAGAGACCATATAAATGCCTTGGTAATGAGAAAAGTTTCAATTACAGCTCATTATCAGCCTCACTATAAGTCTGTGGGAAAACAGGGTTCTTCAGTTCATTTTCCCTCAGAATTACTTGAGTTCCAGAGGTGAAGCAGACACATGCAGAGGGGAAGAAAACATTGAGAAATTACTGACATCTGTATTTGCAAGTCATTTCACCTGTTTTGCTATGGGGGCCTTGTCAGAAGTACAAAACTCTATGTGTGAATGGCTTCACTTAAAAGTGGGCTCAAAGGATAAACAAACCAAGACCCCAGATATTTGGAAATGTGAGATACATAAGTACAGACAGCTGAAGATGAGAAGGGAGCTGGAAAGGTACCTTGACTGGAAGGTACTAAGATGTTTTCACTGGTAGGACAACGGTATGTAATGGCTTCCTTTTCCAAAGACCTTCATGAATGTCCTGGTGTCACTAGGGAGCAGGGGCTCTGGTCTGGACAAGAAGAGGCTAAAGCATTTGGAAAGAGAGCAGGGGAGTCAGTAGGTAGACTGACTCTGGGTAGACCCACAGAGTCTTTCTGTAGCCCTGCCTTTTCAATTTGTCTTGGTTTTTAGTTCAGAAATGGGGTAGGAACCAAATGGCTGAAAAGAGGAATACAAGACATAGCATCCTGTTATTCTTCCTATATTTTACCAAAATCACTTCTTTGCTGAGTCATCTGCTCTACTGAAGTCCACTATTTAAAACTGGTCACCATTTCTTAATTTGGAGTTTGTAGTCATTCTGCTAGTGTAGTATTGCTGTTGTTGATTTGTCTTATAATTAAAATAAATTTTTAAGTAACTCCATGTTTACCACAATATATGTACAACACTAGGACATCTGCCAAAAATGCATCTTTTAATAAATAAGTCAAGAAATATTGAAAATATCCCTAGGTGGAGGAAGGGCATGCTGTGGATGTTATTTTTCTATTTCTTAGGAGTCTCTAGTAAGGTATTGATCAGAGTTTAAGTGCTCATTACCATTTTAAGACAGATGACATTAACAGTAGGTAATGGGTAGAACATTTCTGATTTCACACGTGCTATGGACAAATCCAGCTGAATAAACCCTTCATGTCTAACTGCAGTTGCATTAATCTAAAATAATACCATGCAGAGGTGGTGGAATTGGTGTTGCAGGGGCATTAACTTTGCCTTCTGGAGGTGGGCAGCAATGTGAGCCAGACAGATCCTAGCACGGGCATCTGCAGTTTGGCAGAGAAGTGGATATTAGATGGAAGGAGCCTTAGTGTTTTTCCCAGAGCAGATCTGTCTGTTGATTGATCCTCATGTCAGGAAAGGATGGCAGTTTCCAGGTTCAGGGACCAAGAAAACTTGGTGAGGAGAATGGCAGGCCATACCTGTTAAGATCAGGAGAGAGTGAAGGATGGCTGAAGAACATGGTGTTCCTCTGCAGCATTTTCTTACAGGAGCCATAAGATTTTAGAGTTTTGAGTTGACTGTTTATGGGTAAAATTTTGCCACAATATCATAACTGGCTTATGTGCTTTGAGCCTAGGGCAGTAATACCAGACATGCATAGTTTGCTTTGCACCATTTCAGCTAATTTTGTTTAATTTTTACAAATTAAAATAAATTAATTTAGAGGTAGAGGAGTATCTGTGCAACCAGATTATTGTTGTCTCTGACAGAGCAAGCATCCCAGCATGTGGCTGAAGTGAGCAGATTTACTGTCTGACCCCTGAAGAGCCTGAAAGGACTTTGTGATTTGCCAAGATCTTTCTGTTAGTCCTTTCCATCGGTTCATCCCAGGAGGGCCTGTGAGCTGGTCCTGAGTGGGAATGTAAGGGTATCTAACAGAAGGGATTTCCTGTGAGCAAAAGTAACAGCAGCACGTAATGAAACACATTCACCAAACAACACAAATGCCTTTATTATTCCTTTAAATCTGAGCCTGTAAACACAGGCACCAGTAAGTCACTGTACATTTGGGAATGAAGTTGAGCACATGAGTAAGCTGAAGCGTGAGACTTCATAAATAATTATATTTGGTAGCTGGAAAGGAATCCTTCCTACTGTAACATTACAGATTCAGTAAAAAGTAACTGAATTCTGGTTTTATTTTCAGTATGCCATGTTTTTGGATAAGTGAATTCCTCAAACAAAAAATGATGTATTGCACATGCCAAAGGGGATGAAAAGAAAATACATCCATTACCTTCTATTATTTATGCAGGAATGGAGTTCTCTGCCTTGTAATTGTGTTTGTAATGTTGGACTTGAACTCAGAAGACATTAAATTTCCCTCTGCAGCACATGCTTCCTGTGTGACTGGATGATAACTACATGATATTGCTCTCTTATTTTTTTCCATTTTAGTATGGGCATAATTCTTCTTTTCTCTAGTTTTCTATTTAGCATGTCAGCTACCCAACAGTTATTCTTAAATAAGCTTCTCAACACTACAATATAGATTCATCACAGGACATGTGTTCATCTAGGACCAGGAATTCAGATGATTAAATCCAAAATCATAAGTATTTTCCCTATATCTTTAGTTACCTTAAAAGTTTGTAACAGATAATCTTCCCATCAGTGGAGCTCCAGAGTGTCTTAGTTGATTTCTTCTGCCTGGAGTTCTGAATGTTCTCCTTGGAATTCTGTGAAAATGCCAAGTGCTTTATTTCTTTGGATAAAAGCAAAAAAAAAATCCTAACCTTCTCAGCTGCAAATTTCACCAAAAAAAAAACGCTAGAAATTTGTTACCACATTTACTACAGTCACACATGTCTTCTATGAGTCTTAGTTTTATTAGTATGAGCCTAGAGTTATTTCTAGTATAATCTTTTCCCATTTCCTGGCTTCAGCTTTTGAGAACACTTGCTTTAGAAAGGCTAAAACCTCCGGCTATTTATCTAGAATTTTTTTCCCAAGTCCTCCAAATTCTCAAGTTTGATAAAAAATACATGTTTTATTGTACTACAGAGAAAAAAAAGACTTATTACATGTGTTTGGTTGGGCTTTTATTTGTCTTAGATCAAAATGTTCCATAGTCTTGGCCATCAGTGCTTCAAAATAATTTGTTATTTAATTTTAAACTTCAACATTTTGTAAATCATACATCTAGCAAAAATGGAAAGTAATGGATATTACTCAGCTGTCTCAACCCATTGGAGGATTCCTGTTTTGGCAATAGCTCTTGCAGAGGGCAAATGTGATCACTTCTGCATGGGAAGAAAATAGTCTTTATGGCTGTACTGAAAGACAAAGGCAACTTTTGGGAGCAGAGAAAAATCAAAGACTGAAGTTCATCTAAATGGTATTGTTTACAACAGGTTTATAGGATTGCAGGAAACATTTTGTTCTCTCCTGCTCATCTATGTGATCTTTAAATGTGATCTTTCCCACTTACTTTTCTCTTTCACTATTAAATTTTGGTATTGTATACTTCCCATGCTGCTCTTGCTAGCTGCTCATGAGTTGATTAAGGTGAGACATAGAAAATTTGTTGGAGGTCAAAAACTTCCCCAGGGACAAAGTTGTGGAGACAGTCTGTCAAAATAAATTTGAAAAGAGCCATTGAAATAAACAAATGATGGCCTCTTCCTACAGCAATGCAAGTTTAAATTGCATCCCAGTAAATATCCATAGTAGAAGACAGAATAAGACAGAAACAAAACTGCACACAACACCCTATCAGAAAATAATCCTTTAAATTTGTCCTGACAGTAGAAAGATAGCAAGCCTACAAGTATCTGTTACAGTGAAATGAAAAAGAAGTGTGAGGCTCACTGTGAATTACTGCTGCTGAGTGGTGGTTGGTATTCTGAAAAATAATAGATAAAGTGGCTCAGTAAGAGCCTGGGTTTAAATTGTTGACTTCTCTACCACCATGGCACCAGTTTGTGCACTTGCTAGTCAAAGTTATCCTGTATCTAGTGTCTTCATTTTCCCATTTTAATATTTAGTGTTCTAAATATTAATAGTGATCTACCTCTCCATTAAAATATCCATAAAAATTTGGTTATTTCTGGTATGTGGTGATATCTTAGATTAGCAAGCTACTGTGGACCTATCTGAATTTTTTTTCCTTGCCTTATTTTCATTTCCCTTGGATTAGACAAAATTAGACTTTCCTCTTTCATGTTTATAATTGGTTTCGTTTTGCATTTCATATGAACTAACAGTGCTGCTGAGATTGATCTCACAGCATGGCTGGGAAAGGAGATGAATATTTTATGAATTTATAGAAGATAAAATGAAAGCATATTATTCTAGGGATGTATTGTTGATGTTCCATGTAAAATTGTGACAGCATGTCCATTCAGAACCTTATTTGCACGTCTCTCTCATCTCTTTGAGAGGAATAACTTTTCCATGTCAAAATTCTAGCACTTAATGTGATTGCGAAGCCTTTTTGTCGTGAAAATTAACAAATACTTCTGAAGTTAGAAGTATTCACACAGACATCACCATGGAAATTTATAAGAGGTTGCATGTTTTGTAGATACATTTCCATAAATATTAAAGCATGGTGCAATGAGGAGTTTGGAGAAAATGACTCTAAATTAATACCTGCAGAAACTCACCCAATGCTTGTCACTGCTCAGAGGCCATGCATGAGCCAAACTGAGCAGGACAGAAACCTCAGTCAATTTAGCACTTTGGGTCATGCTTAAGCACCCAACTGGCCAAATTCTCAATGTTTTTCCCTTAGTAAGCCTGAAGCTTTAATTAATTCAGCTGGTGAGGATGATGTCTGATTTTCATTGCTCTACAACACTTTTAAATTCAGCAGAGTTCCTGATTTGTGCTTCCTCATGACAGCTGAAGGACAGGGTATCCCTTGTCTGATCAGGATCCAGCTACTCTTCACTCCCTGCTGTCTATGTTTTTCACAAGTGCAGAAACATTTGGGTTGCTTTCACCAGCTGGTTGTATTGCAAGATTATGTGGTGATGGAGATATCTTTAAGTAAATGTATCATCACACTGAGGTTAGTGACAGAAATAGTTTTGAATTATCAGAGCTTAGTTTCAGAGTAATGTATAAAGACTCAAAAACTTGAAGACTAGGGTAAACCTAGAGCCATTTTTCTCTGCCCCACAACCAGAGTGTGTGTGCTCCAGATGTGACATAAGGGCATTTGCACACCCCGTGGTTTTATGCAGTTTTGTTTATGTAGTTCTGGAATTGGCCCACGCATGCTTGAAAGCTCACGATGGGCTTTGCTGTGTTTTCAGGATGACAAACAAAAGTGCCTTGGAGGAAGCTGAATTACGTTCCTGTGCAGTTTTGGTGTTATTCTCAGAATATGGCTCCATGCTCTGTCACACTGGTGGCTGTGCATCATTCTCAATAAGAACACTTCTGCACAGGTGCTTCCATCAATAGCAGCTCACTGATGGGACTGCACTGCACTGTCAGGTCACTGGTGCTGTTCTTGAATGACGTTTTCAGGGGGAAAAAAAAGCTTCTACTGATGTAATGACCTAAATCTAATGATTTGAAGACAGAACCCTCATTCAAGTCTTCAATTCAAGGTTTTTGTTCCTGTAAATTGTAGGTCAAGGCCACAGTCTCCAGGAATATTTGACGCTTGACCAGAAATCCAGCTTTTCCTGGGGAAAATGCTCAGATAGTCACCTCCACTAAATTTGAAGAAGGAAACATGCTCACCCTCGTGTAGCAAGGCAAGTGCAAGTCAGCTCTTACTGCACTCAGCTGAGAGATTTATGTTAAACACACAGCATGTAAAAATAGATTTTAAAAGTTTCAGAAGTCAAGCTATTCTTATTTTGACTTTGGAAATGAATTTTCTTGAGCTGAGAGGAAAAGATACTTTATCATTTCCTTGTTATATGATAGCTGGAAATGAAAGAAAGACTGTGTTTGCTAGGTGTTGAACTTTTTTATCACTAACCAAAGGAAAAAATGTTCTCAGTCACTGTGCAGATAGAAACACATGAAGAAGAAACACTGCATAGGCAATTACATTATTTTTGCAATTTTCTACAGATTATTTAATTAGTCTGAGAGACTTTATTCAAGAACATGTTTGTTAGTTTTCTTCTATCTAAATAATACTGGAGATGTCATAACCTTCACACCAACATGATATTTTTTTCTCATAAGGATTCTTTATTTGTAAGTCCTGTTCTTTTCTGTCACAGCCAGTGCCTGGGTTGTTGTGTCTGAAGGCAGTAACACTTGCTCTTTTGTCCCTGTAAGTTAATGGTGTAGGCATTGGTGACTCTAATCCACAGTTCTGCTGCTGCAGTCCTTCACTCCATTCTTTTTCACCCCAAGGTTAATAAGGAAGTAGTGGAATAATGACCATACCATAGGTAAATAAGGAGGCTAACACCAGTGCTGAGATTTATTTTAAAAAAGGTTTTAAAAAAGTAGAGAGGAAGAAAGAAAGAACTATTCTAATTGGAAAGAACTTTTAAACGAATTAAATTACTTCCTGAAGACTTTGTGATGTATATTGGTTTTGGATGTGTCTTGTTTAGCCTTTAGATTTTTAATTCAATGAACTTCTTGTCAGATACAATTACTTGCAATTCTCATAGGACTCCTACCATCACTATGAGGTTTGTCCCATGTATTTACATCGTAAATTAGGATTTATGCTCCGAACAGATTTTAAAACAGATATCATGGATAACAGGGGTAAAAGCAGGCAAGATCACAAAGTTCTAAGATCACTTTCTGAGCATATAATAGATGTTGGGGATGACTGAAGACTAGAATAAGCTCTGCTGAGAGATTGACTCGCTGTAGACTTCTAAGATCCAACAGGGCTCAACCCTGAGCAACTCACTCTACTTGACCCTGCTCTGGGTATTGGGTTGGACTTGGTGACCTCAGAGGTTGTGTTTAATCTAACAAATCAGTAATTCTGTGTGGCTGTGTGCCAACCACACAGAATAACTGGAGTCTTGTGACAGAGCTGTTTATTGAGCCACATCACCTTTGCCATAAAGTTGTGTGAATATTGTTGTGGATGGAGACCAGTTCTGCAATTATTAGATTGAGCAGTACTCCTTCATAGCAATTGTCCCATTGACTTTTATATTAAATTGGCTTCTGAGCACCTCTTGACCTGAAGGTTAAGCTCTTAGTATGCAATTCAATTTAAAAATTAATTGACACTATTAAGACACTTCTCCCAAACCCAGATTAATAACCCTCTTAATTTACAAACCTAGGAGACCTGAATGAATTAATAATGTATTTACTGGGTTTATATATTGGCATTCCTACAATACAAAATAGGTGCAATTTGTATTAGTTCAGCTGGTCTCAGGTTGAAACTGATTTCTCCCAGTGGTGAGAGAATATGACAAATTGCTCATTTGACAGGATTTTATTTCTTGTGGGGTACACTTCAGAAAGGAATGCTGGAAACAGAGGAAAATACTGCTTTATCCTACAGAGATGAGCTAATAATCAATTATTTTTTCCTTCTCTTCAGGTGAAACCAAATTTTCAGTGGGACCCACACAGTGCTGCATTTATTGCATGACAATTTTCAGATATGCATTTTTAAGTGTCACTGGAACAAATCTTTTATCCTTGCTGCTTACACTTAAAAAATGAGTGCTGCACTGGCAGCTGTTTCCCTGCAGAAAACATCTGACCTACTCAATTAACAATATTATTTTCTGAAGTACTTAATTGTTTCCCTGATATTGCTCCTTCAGTTTTGTTATTCAGTAACCTCAGGATGCCCTTCTCTCAGAAAGTACACAAGTTTGCACCTGCAGATTTTGTGTATGCAATGTTCTTCCTAATGCAGATCTGCACACTGTTGTACCTTGGCTTCTACTGAGGTCCATCATCTTAGCATTGTCTTCAAAAGAAATAAAGATAGTCAGTTTTTAAAATATTTATTTCTGTACATTAAAAAAAAATTGAAAGTTGTTGCTTTTGGGTTGTAACATTAAAAAATCTGAAAGACATTAATTTTGAAACTGTCTTCTCAAGCTAGGCAGTTTATTGTTAGAAAGAAAGGTCCACAGCAAAGAAAGAATTAGACTAGACTTTTCAGCATCTTTTACAGAAGTCTCGCTGAAGAACATGTTTTCAGTCATTGCAAGGGAGCAAGAAGTCACCTTGTTTCTTAGAGAGCAATAACCAGAGAGATAAAAAATCGGTCAAAATTGAACCTTTTCAATGTTTGTTTGTTTTCTGTACATTTAAGGGAAATAAGCCAATTTTGTGATTTAGAAATAGCAAGTCTATTCCAGCCAAAAAGAACAAGTAAAGTAATTTACACTTCTTCTAGGTGTAAATATGATGGCATTAAACTCCATTGAATTGATTTGCATATATGTATGTTATAATTAGTTAGCAAAACAAAGTCTGTGTGAATATTAAGAGAATCACTTTAATCCTAGTGTGAAAAAGAGTTAAACTTGAATTTCTGTTCTTAATGATTTATTTTGAACTTCAGTGTTCTACTATACGTACATAAATCCCACAGTTTACCTTTACTTTGACATTTTTCATTGAGTAGTTATAAGACTAGTTTGTCATTTGAAAATTGGATTATTCTCTAGGATAATTTCTGGATACGTAGAAGGCAACATAAATTTTTTACAAAGAATGCATCTGCTTGTATTTTTTATTCTGAATCACAGGCGCTTTTTACGGATCTAGAAATTGTGACTCTAGCAGGGATTTTGACTGTTATGAGTGCTTACACTTTGGGAACTCACTCCTTTTTGCAAAAGCATGGCACTTGACAGTGTTTGTTACTACTAACACTTGGCTTTCAGCAGTGATAAGAGGATGGCAGTAGGCAGGTGTTATGCTGTGACTACTACTTAGCAGGAGAAACTTGCTCCTTATCCTAGCCCTTCTTCTCCCATCTGCTTGCTTCACTCACTGTTGTGTCTGGCTGGAATCCAGATTTGTAAACTCTTTTGGGGACTTGGATTTTTTTTTCAATATATATTCCATGCTTCTAGATGATTTAACACAGAAAGCACAATAATTATCCCTTCTTCTAAGACTGCAGGACAAATATTGTACTCTACAATCTTGCCTCCTGACCATCAGAACTTAAAAAAGTGTAGGACTGCATGGTGGCTCTGTCCCTCACCGTGCAGCTCACTTTTCTTGTAATAGGAACAAGCATTCTTAAGTGCCCTTATTTGGGTGAACAAATAAAAACAATTGGTGCATCTACTGCACCAGACTGAATTAGTGAATAAATTTAGCCATTTATATAATAGTATCTTGTTGGTGGTAAATCAAATTTAATTGACCATTATTAGTTAGCATAAAAAGTACTGCAACAGTTCCTTGTTATCTTAAACTTCTAAATTAGTCAATGAGCCAATACTTGGGTAAAATGAAAGTATATTCATACTTTTGTTTTATTTTACATGCACAGACTTTTAAATATGCTTTGAACTTTAAACATTTGGGTTGGGGATTCCTTTTTCCCAAAAGTTGGTTAGGGTATTGTGTAATAACACCAATGTTGTGGGTTCAATCCTCATGTGAGTAATCCATTGAAGTTGGACTTGGTGATCCTTGATAACCCCAGTGGTGCTCCCCAGAACTCAGTGTTGGGGCCAGTCCTGTTTAATATTATTATCAATGATCTGGACAAGGGGATCAAGTGCTCCCTCTGTGACTTTGGAGATGACACAAAGCTGAGTGGCAGTAATGACCTGCTGGAGGGCAGGATGTCTCTGCAGAGGGATCTGGCAGGATTGATGGGCTGAGGTCAATTGTGTGGCAAAGGTGAGTGCTGCACTTTGGCCACAACAACCCAAGGCTGGGGCAGAGTGGCTGCAAAGCTGCTTGGTGGAAAAGGACCTGCAGGTGCTGGTCAACAGCAGCTGAACATGAGCCAGCTGTGCCCGGGGGCCAAGAATACCAGTGGCATCTGGACTTGTATCAGCAACACTGCAGCCAGCAGTACCAGGGCACTGATTGTGCTCCTGTACTTGACACATCTCAAATCCTGTGCTCAGTTTTGGGCCTCTCACTAAGGGAGGACATTAAGGAGGACTTTGTTAAGGTAATTCCTTCTCAAGTCAGGGCTTAGCAAGATTTACATTATATTTTTTCAAAAAGGGATCTCTAAGGACATTTCTGGAGTGAGTCCAGAGAATGGCAACAGGGCTGATGAAGCCTCTGGAACATCTGAGGGAGTCAGGGTTGTTCAGCCTGGAGAAAAGAAAGTTCAGAGGGGATCTTATCACTCTACAACTACCTAGAAGGAGGTTGTAGCAAGCTGGGGGTCAGACTCTTCTCTGAGGTAAGAAATGACAGGACAAGAGGAAATGGCCTCAAGTTGTGCCAGAGAAGGTTTAGATTTAGGAGAAATTTCTTCTATGAAACAGTTGTCAAGCACTTGAACAGGCTGCTCAGTGGAGCAGTGGAGTAACCATCCCTGGAGGGGATATTTAAAAGATGTGTAGATGTTGCACTTAGAGATATGGTTTAATGGTGGAGCTGGTAGGGCTATGTTAACAGTTGGGCTCAATGATCCTAGAGGTATTTTCCAAACTAAACGAATTATGTGATTCTATTCTATAATGCAAATGGATTTAGACCCTGAATGCACAGACTTTTAAATATGCTTTGAACTTTAAACAAATAAGCCATTTCTTTACGGACATAGCTCATTAAAGAAGTACAAAATTCCTGCAGTTGATTCTAGGATCAGTGCCCTGCATAGTTATGTTGACTCAGAAAATGATGTTGATATGGCATTGAAGAAGTC
This sequence comes from Euphonia xanthogaster, assembly GCA_034509185.1. Classification (NCBI taxonomy): domain Eukaryota; kingdom Metazoa; phylum Chordata; class Aves; order Passeriformes; family Fringillidae; genus Euphonia; species Euphonia xanthogaster. The sequence continues at coordinate 10,651,019 of JAYDZK010000056.1, read as the reverse complement.
AAAGGGAAGAAGAGGATTTGTAATTATGTTTTAGGTATTCAAAATTATTTAAAAGTTACTTTATCTACAGGGTTCACAAACTTTTCTCAGGCTCTCTCAAATTTTCTTTAGAAGAGTTCTAAAATAATTCTCTGCTTATGTTTCCTAGGTTTAGGTTCACCTTACCTGGCAAAATTTACAATTGCAGATCAATTTGCAACTAGTACAGTGAACTATCAATCTAATACTCCATTTTGTTAGAACAGTAATGAAAATCTGATGCCCAAGTGCTTAAACTTAAATGATGTATTTCTGAATTTGTGGGCTACACACTTGGGAAAGAATCAGCTGGACAGAATGCTGTCCCTGTGCACTGCTCTTTGCTATGTAAGATCCTTTATCATGTTGCTCTTTATTTATTATCCCTCTAAAGCATTATTGCACTCAAGATGTACTTATGTAACAGGACATAAAAATAATTTGCAGAGAAGTAGATGGAAGTTAAAACACACTGCTCTCTACATTAGACAGGATTTAGTTAGAAAGCTAAGAGGGAAGTCATGGAAAATGTAATCTTCTCTACTTTTTCCTCTTCTTAATCTTTGCCGTTCCTTCTCTGTACATGGCATATTTAATCAGATGCAACTGCTTGAAAATTCCTGCATCTTTAGAGATCCCTTTTTTGGAAAAAATTAATGTAAAACTAGCCAAGCCCTGATTTGAGAAGGAATTATCTTAAAACTGGTTTGGAATGACAGTCATATTTTAATTTTTTTTTTTTTTGCTTAGAAATATTAATATATCTGTCATAGTAAACAGCTTTTTATAGTGAATTAGAAATTATCCTGTTTCCCAAGGATGACAAAGGTATTCCCTATATACACAAAAGTGAGAAAACATAATTATTATTTTGAATAAATTTTTACTGTTGTGTCCAAATACAAGTCGTCATAATACTTCAATAATTTATGATTATTTCCAGAGTCTGTTAACAAATTTGTTCATGCAAACGTGATCAAACTGTACTTTGACATATGGTATGATGTTAATAATGGAGCATGATAATCCGATGAATAAAAGAGATGTGGATTGATACTTTATAATATTATGGGAGAGTGGATTTGATTTCCTTACTATGTGTCTCCTGTCTTCTCTGAAGTGTTGGACACAAGGTTCAGAACCATTTCTGTAAGGTGGTGGTGGTGTTCATTTTTCCTTCTTGAATGAATAGGTGCTAAAATCAATTTTGGTGTCTGGAGCTTTCCTTGATAGCGAGCTAAAAAGCTGAGTCTGCTTGGTGAAATCCACCCTATCCAGACTCCTCTGAGGCATCTTTGACAAGGCTCGGAGAAATAGCTGAGCTGCCAACAGACAAGAAGTGGGTGGAATCACTTGGCTCTGGGATTCCAAGAGCCTTCTGAACTCTGGGTAACTTCAGAGAGGGGAGACCTTTCCCTGCTCAGTAGATCTCACACAGGAGGGCCCTACCAGCCCCCACAATTGCATGGTTGAGCCAAGGGTGCCTCAAGAACATCTGCATAGGGGCACAAGCTCAGGTCAGCGGGAGCAGGGTGGACTCCCATGGTGGGAAAAGGGTTTTCATTTAGGGAACAGCTACAGCACTGTGAGAGATGCCAGAAACATGGAAAAAGCAATAGTGAGGCAGGACATGGGTTTTGTTACAAGTAGTAAAATGCCTTGAAAATTAAACTTAGTTAATATCATTCCTTTATTCTTGTGCTATATTCCTACATAAATGGACATATATAGGTGAAGTATGGCTATATTTTGTGTCCTTGTTTGTATGGGTACTCCAAATATTAAAATTAATTTATGTAACAGTTATCTTCAGAAAAATCAACTTCAGTAGCTTCAGAAAGCATTGACAGAATTCTTTAGAAATATAAATTCTGCTTTTTAAATACCCATAAAACTTTGCTGTTGTGTGGGCAAGGCTCCAAATGCTGTATTTCTGTAAAACAGCTACCAAAATCAGCTACTGTTCATTTAAAGTGTCATTTGGAAACCATGGGAATAGGAAAACTTAATTGGGGAAAAAAAAACATTTCTATCTATATACTTTGTAAAATATGTAACACCTTCAGAACCTGCAGATAGTGGCTGTGGTGGCACTTTTCATGCAGAATAAACAAGTGGAGTCCAAACCCCTTGGTTAGGATAGTAAATTGTCACCTTGATTTCTAAAACCTCCTGCAGAAGACAACAATTGACTGATCAGTGCTGGATCTGGGTAGCATCTTTCAAAGATACACTGCACTGGTTTCAGATGTAGGACTCCAGAAGGACTTGGGTCTTGCAGAGTTATGGTGTTGCAAATTTGATTTTGAGTAGTCAGGGGAAACTTGGAACTATAAACCTGGCTATGTGTAAATTATACATTGATAATTAATGTCCATCTGTGTATAGATTGCGCCCAAGAAAGACATCCATCGGTGTCTTCAATATGAGTGTAAAAATTTTAACAGCATTCTTATGTCCAATGCTAAATTGTTGGAAAGGACATTTATGTGCACAAACCATGTTTGATAGCAATTTTTCCCACCATCTAACGGTTAATCTCCATTCAGTAAGTAAAAATCCTGGGATCAACTCCCCAGCCTGATGATATGGCACCTGCATTTCTCATATTGCAGCTTTTTTATTTGTCAAAAAGTACATAACTATATGTATTTGAGGGAGAGGAGGGATGACATTTTACCCCACAGTAAGAACCCAAGGAGCTCACATGGAGCATTGTACTGCCTGATTAAATAGTCCTTGGAGCAAGGGCTGAAATTTATGTAACTTTCCAGTAGGAGTTGATCACCCTTATGTTTGTAATGTCTGTGTAATATCCCACAAAATCTCTGTCTTTAGTGTCATCAGGTGGCTATTTCTGTATGTCACGCCCAGTGGAACAGTTTAAAGGACTGAGAAGTTCTAGTAACTTGTGTTTAAATGCATTTACATGGGAAACGTGGCAGGTTGAAAGCTCTAGATATAAAATAGATCTTTTTTCTTGCTGATCACACAAGCACTGTGCTGGCTAAGGTAAGAGGAAGGTGCCTTCATCAGCTCTTCATCCTGGGGACCGAAAGGTGGGGTAAGTTTTGCTACTAGAGCTGTTTGTAGGGAAAAGGTGTTGGAAACCTAGTTCATAATTTTCAACAGGGGCTAGGCATGGAGCTGGAAAGGGGGCCACAGGGAGGAATGACCACACCCCACCCAAAATTGTTCTCAGTGAGAGTAGCAGCTGAGATGTAATTGAGTTAATCAGTAGCTGCAAAACTTTCCCAGGTAGTTTTGTATGTCACATGATGGACAAATCAGGCCACTGTTGGAAGACCTAGGAAAGGCCTAAAGATGTAGGAATGAAAAAATAAATATTCACTAAACAAAAACTGGATGAGTGGGTGGATGTTAGAAAGGAGGGGAAATTATGTTCTCCCAATTTATTTATTTATTTTTTGAACAGTCAGTCTAATTTTCACTTATGATAGGATGACATGCATGAAATTATTTTAATGAGCAGTTACTTAAAGGAAGCATAATCAGGGAGATTAGGGATTTCTGTACTTTTTCAGCTTTTATGTCTGTATCTAAATGCGCAAAATTTTTCAAGAATTAATCATTTACTTTCAAAAAAGCTTTGAGCTTTTAAAGTAATTTTTTTAAGCATTGATGTAGCCCCATATTTTTCCATTGGTGGTTCAGAAATAGGATTTTCTCCCTATTCTGACTGTCCAAGTCAGTAGAGATAATAAGGTATTTATGACATAGTAACCAAGTTACTGTTCTGTGAAACAGTGTTGCAAATGTGTGTGTAAAATGTTCAATTGTTTCATTATTTCCGAGAGCTCTCTGTGTGGAAAACTTCTGCATCGTATTTCAAGAGCATAGTATTTCAAGAGCTTTAATTCTGTATCTCTGTTTACCTGAATAGAGAAATATTTAAATAAAAGGTTTTAAAATTGCTGATGTCTCCATGTATAACAATGGGTTAGGGCATTAGTATAGTGACTGACTGAACCGAAAAAAAATACAGGGCAATTTTTGAAGAATCCGAACACAAACCTAGAACATCTTAATTTGAATAAAAATACTTTTGATAGAAGGTTTTATTCCTAAAATAGTGGAATTTGTATTTGGGATATGTAAGAATTTTTTCCCATATTTTTGTTATTGCCATCAATAGTTTCAGCCTAGCCAAATCAGCCATTCCTAATAAAGAACAAAGGCACATAAGTGACTTCCTACCAAGAACACAAACATCTGCTAAGCAGTTGCAAGTACTATAGACTGACTTGGAGGACAAAATGCTGTGAATAGGGAATAAGGGTCTGAAACCTCCCATTATGCTCAAAGATAATTAAAAGGCCTAGTGAAATTACCGTGGGCAGGAGGATATACTGGAAACTAAGAATAAATTAGAGCAAAACAGTTCCCAAAAAATAAAGTCAGTCCTCCCCAGGATATGTCAATTTTTTTTTTGTTTTACTTATATTTTGCTCTTTTTCCTTTTATCCACTTTCCTCTTTTCATTTTAACACCAGTTCCCAACAATAAACCTTTAAAGAGTACTGCTAGAAGCAGAGAAGTCAAAGTTCATCCTTAGAAATAAAGGCATGTGGAGGAGTATCCATTTAACGCTGCTGCAGAGGGTTTCAGAAAGTCTCGCCCATGTCTGTGCTTCTTTATGCTGTGCAAATGGGAAGGCATTTCTCGGAGGAATGCAGCAAGCAGCGTTTCTGAAAGCAATCGGGAAATTCTTGCTGATGTGGGAGTTGCCAGCACTCTCCCAAACTAATGAAAAGCCCAAGACTGGGATTACGTTCGAAAGGAAAGTGTCTGCTAGTTGGTTTTCGCTCCGTGTGGGATAAGAATGGTCAGACGTGGAGCTGTGGCTCTCCCGAAAGGCCAGACTGCCCTGGCTGCCGGGGCGCTATCATCGCCCCCCGCTCCAGGGGCTTCAGCCTCCCTGGCCGCGATTGCAGCTCCGGGGTCTTCTGCGCTCACAATTCCTGCTTATTCTCCTCACTCACTCTTCGAAGATCCCGTTAGTCGCTGCTTGGGCAGTTTGCTGGAGCTTTGCACGCCCAGTCAGGGGAATTTCGGTATTTAAAACCCAGCTCTGGAAGCTTGGCCGGGCTCACCAGCGCCGCTGCTGGCACCCGAACTCTGCGGGGCACCGAGCGAGGCATTCCCACACCTGGGAGCGATCCGTGCCTGTCGAGAGGGTGTCGCTGCCCACATCCCACGGGCATTTCTGCGTGGCAGTATTTCTAGCGGTTCAGCTGTCGCGCTTGACCCGCGTGTCCCGGGCGGGGAGGTCGCTGTGCTGCCGAGCGGCGCGGCCGGGCCGATGCCGAGCATTCCGAGTGCCATCTGCTGGCACCGCGTCCCGGTGCCGCGTCCCGGTGCCGGCTGCGCCAGCGGAGACGCCCCCGCCTCAGGAGATGGATGGTGGGCCAAGAGCCGCTAAGTGTGAGCACTGTGAACTGCTCTGCCCCGGTAAGGACGGAGCTATCACCGCGATCAGTAACGCGCAGTTGCCTTCCAGTTCTCCTCCTTCCCCAGAGCAAGGCAGCCCGGAGACACTGGGGCCTGCATTTTCCCTGGCTTTGTATTATAAGCATTACTTACATTACCTTTACAAGCACTACAAGTCTGCACTTTTACCAGAGATTTCTGTTTGACATGACACGCTTACAAACAGTTTGGTTACTCCTGCTTCGTTCAGAGCTCTGATCTGAAGGGATTGAATCCATATTTCCATTTCTATGGAAACAGCTAACTGTCTTCTAATATAGCTGTTTTGTAACTACTGGGTCTGATTCTGTTCTCATGTGGGCTGTTTTTAATCCAGTTTAGTGCTGTCGATCCCACCTGAGTGGTTTGAAGCTGACATTTATAACTGAGAGCATTTAGATCTGCTGCTCTCCCAGCACACTGCAGAGAAAGGGACTTACATGCGAAATGTGAGCAGTTTTGCAGAAGATACTGTAAAATACCCCTTACCATCCATCATTTCAATAGCCCTAGTTCTAAGTCCAGAGCGAGAACAGCCACAAATTTCTGTTACGTGGCTCACACCAGCCTGCCAACTGTGAAGAATCATCCTTTTTGTATTCATTAGGAATATGGAGTTAGATTTGATATTCCTCCAAAAACTTCTGAATACATGATCAGCATTGCATTTGGCTTTGGTGAGGATTTTTTCCCCATTTGTGTTAACACTCATAATGCTATGTGTTTCAAAAATGTAAGGTCTTCATAATTCACCTTCTTATGCACTGGTAGGGAAGTAGGAGTGGTCATTCTCCCACCCCTGACTGTGGGAGAATCTGTTCTTTGATTTAATGCTATGTGCCTTTCTTCAGAAAAAAGCATTTGTTTCTCTTGGGAGTTGCAATGTTAATTACATTTTGAAATGAGGCTGATATCAAATGGGTTTGATCCTCATATCAGGTGGCTGTGGCTCTGGAAAAATCTTAAAAGATGCATGGATGTCTGGTAACATTGCAATAACAAATTTCATGTTTCTAACAAGTGAAACCACAAAAAAGAAAAGCTAAGAAAAACATGAACACTTCCCTAAGATTGTGTATTATTTGGTCATTTGGAAACTGGATACAAAGGTATCACTCACAGCTGTGTGACAGCCAGAGCAGGAGTGGCCATTACCTCCACAGGCTTCCTGCAGCTCCCATTCATAATGTCCTGCTCTCCCCAGTTCAGAGAGCTTTCTCCCTTCTTCTGGGCTGGCAACAGCAGCCAGCAAGGCTGCACACATTTACCTCTTGGGAACACTCCTCTTCCACTTGCTGTGGCTGTGAAAAGAGTTAAAACGTGCACACGAGGAAGGCTTTGCATTTTGCTATGTCTGACACCATGGGGCAAACTAGTTTTGAGTCATATTTACACGGTTCCCTGATGGGTAAAGTAGACAGTCTGGTTTTTCTTCGACTTTTGAACTGGATCAAGCCACAATGCAGTTTTTCACCCTGGTACTTTAATGTTAGGACAGTAAATATGTTTTTTTAATTTACCAGTCACAATAGCTTAATAGCAGAACAGTATTATGGAAAAATCTGTTCTTGACCTATAACTTATACAGTTTTTTTGGAAGAGGTAGAATATGCATAACACTAAAAAGAGACAATTTATATGCTAAATAAACTAAAGGGAAAAAGTAGATCAACATATTTCAACATCTACTGAAGCATATGAAATATCTATATAATTTCACTTTTTTGGCTAAATTATGCCACAGAGATAATGATAAATCCATTGCTAGAGGGCAGAACTGGGGCTGTGGTAGTATACCCAGAGAAGAAATCATGGTAGGTGGCAACCTATGCCTTAAACAACTTGGAGAAGGGTGTGGAGTAGGGATGGGAGGTGGGGAGATTTTGTTTTGTTGTTGCTTTGGAGGCTGCTTTACTTATTTATATAAAGATTTATTTATTTATTTATTTATTTATTTATTTATTTATTTATTGATTGATTGTAATATTCCTTGAACACTGTCATATTCACTTTGTGGGTATATTTGTGGAGATCTGACAAGGTTGATACTTTCACTGGACAACATCGTAATGCTCAGCATGAACCCACTTATTAAATAAATAAACAAATGTGCCTGGTGTTAGGCTCTGTGTTACTCTCATGGTGGCCTTGGGTCTGAAGGAGCTCATCTTCCAGCTCAGGGGTGCTCTCTGAACAGGCAATTGCCTGGCAAAATATGCAGAGGTGCCCTCAGGCCATCTGCTTCTCTGATTGAACTGACAGGGGAGATTGCTGCCCTGGGCCAGGTAGCAGGGGCACAGTTGATGCAGCGTGATGTAAACTGGGGCTGCAGGAGGAGGGAGGGGGTTGCTGGGCATGGACCCTGGTAGAAAAGGGCATTTGGCAGCCCCTGCTTGGGTGCAGGGCCCTGGGCAGGGAGCCTCAGTCCCAGCGGCTGCCCAGGGAGGATGAGTGTCCTGCTTCTGCTCTCAGCCTCATTCCCAGAGCACCTGACCTGTGCTGGCTGGGCAGGCAGCTCGTGGTGCCAGCCCCAGGCATGACACCTGGTGATGTCCTGAGGGACAGCATGGAAATTACCCAGTGTGGATTGTGTTATTCTATAAATTAATCCCACCACTATTTTAACATCATGGGGGTCATGCCCTAGTACCACTGCAGTCTCAGATTCTGAGAGTGGAAAAGCTTTTTCTTGGTGTGAGTGTGTGGGGAAATCCAGGCAGTTTTGCAAAGGCTGGGCCAAGCACGCATCAGGCTTGAGTCCAGGACCATAAATACATCCCAAGTGCACTTGTGTTGGTGCTACCATGATAAAATATAAAAGCAGCACAGGAGAGTTTCCAATAAAAAGTTATCACTGCAATTTCAAAAAATTGTGTTTAGAGATTTAGAAATTCATTCCTAAGGCCTGTAATTCTTTCTGCCTTAAGCCTATCTTTTTCCATTTTATCTCAGTCTCTTAATTGTAATTCAGGTTTAGTGCTAAGGTGTTAGTATGTGGTGAAAACAGTAAAATCTCTCCTAGTACTGAACATTTATTGGTTTTAAGGTGTGTAAGACTGACTGTTATTATTTAAAAGCCTATATTTTGTTTTTACTCTGCAGAAATTATTTCCTTATGAACCTCTGGCCTTAGTGACAGCAATATATTTGCCTTAGACTATGTAGAAGCTGGCTCAGGCACCCATGTTGTCTCTTCCAGTGTTAGTTAGTTGGCACATAATTTCAGGATCTAAAATGTAATTTAGTGCAGCAATTCCCATGCTGTGATGTCTAGTGCTGTGATGTGGGAATCACACACACTTACACAGCCAAGAAAATGCTTGATGGTACAAAGAGTTTTGCCTGTGGATGTGATCCTTATCATCAGATGGTTGATGGCCAAATGACAGGGAACCACTAATAAATACAAAAAAACCCATGTGATTCTTTAGGACAGATCCTGGGATCTCATGAATTGCCAACATTCTCAGGATGTGACCCTTTGTCATCTATATAAATGGTGTGTAAATATATAGAAGATGTATCTAAGTTGATCTAAATCTGCCTGCATCTTAAATGACTTAATAATTGCCTAGAATTTATGCATCACACAGCTGCAGAAATCAAACCACCATCAGTCAGGAGACAGAGTTAAGCTTGAAAACACAAATTGCATGTGCTCTTCCTAAAGACATTTTCAATGTAGCAGTATAAATAATTGCTTGCTATCAGTTAATATCTAATTTAATGCAAAATGGAATTTCTTATGCGTGCTGGCATAAAACAATGCTCAGTGTGCCTCACTGGTTTGTAGGAGTGAAGGCATGATTTCAGCTTGTTTAGGTAATGAAAGGTGATATATCTCAGTTATAATGGTAAAGCACCATAGCTCAGGGGAGGCTGCACCCTCTAAGTGCCAGAGCTTGGATCTGCAGTCTGGAGTTGGTTTGATGAATGACATTTCAAGGAGATCTAGAACTCAACTGAAAATAGCTGTCTTTGAGAGAGATCTCTGCAAGTGACTTCCTCATTTTCTTCCAAATATGTCCAGACTTCGGTGAATTCCCAGACTTGAGTCTTCATTGTGTCACTGTGGATCCATGTCAGGAATGTGTTTCTTATGTCTGCTTTCTTCCTTTCATACGTTGCCAATTTCCCTTTTTTTCTTCATTTGAACAAAAAAGGCAGAGCATTATGCAAAAGCTTACTTGGAAAAATAAAATGCCTTGAACTAATACAGCTGCATTGCTATAAATAAAGTTAAATATACTGGTGCTTCAACCTTGCTGTTTCACTACATTAGATTTAGAACAGCCTCACTAGAAACAAGCCCACTGCATTGCATCCTTGAAGAACTCATGTTTCATGTGTATTTCAGGTCTTGTATGAAGAACACAGGAACAGTTTGTTATAAACTCTTATTTATAAATCATGACTGCAGGTACACATCAAATAGGCACTCCAGTGTCTATAAGCAGTGCAAACACTGAGAAAAGCAGAGGTGGACTTGTAACAGTGTTACATCTGAATATCCCAGAGATCTGAGTGGCTGTGAACTGCCTAGATCTCAAATCTTGAAGGGTGTGTCATATGAAGAGACAACTACTTTTCTGGTTTTATACACTTTTCAATAATAAATATTTTCATACAGTATAACAAAAAATCAATAATATATAATGTATAATTCAAATAATCTAGATCTATAGATAAATACATAAATATTACAATAAGAAATATTTTTGATCAGTCTCACTTTAATGCCCAGTAAAATAATGGAAAAGTTTATTCTGGTTAGCAGTAAAAAGCACCTGGTGAACAATGCAGTCATAGGTGACAGTCAGCATGGCTTCATGAGGAGAAAGTCCTTCTTGTTGAAACTGATTTTCTTCGAGGACAAGGTAACTCCTCTAGCTCATCTAGGGAAGCCAGCAGATGTCATCTTTTGGGACTTCAGGAGAGCTTTTGATACTTTCTCTCACAAGAGATAAAATGTCCAGCTCACAGCTGGATAACTGAGTTACACAGTGGATGAGCAATGGGCTCCCGGGCCAGGCACGAAGGTGACAGTGAATGGGGGGACATCAGGCTGGGGAGCTGTCACTGCTGGGGTCCCACGGGGCTCCATCCTCACCTGGCTCTCTTCAGCATCGTCTTCATGACTTGGGTGCAGGACTTGAAGGAATACTAAGGAAGTTTCTCAAAAAACTAAATTTGGATGAGCTGTCAATTCCCTCCTGGGCAGAGAGGCCCCGCAGAGAGATCTCAGCAAATTAGAGGGATGGGCAATCACCAACCACATGAAGTTCAACCAGGGAAAGTGCTGGGTTCTGCACCTGGGATGGGGCAACCCTGGATGTACAGACAGACTGGGGAATGACAGCCTGGAAAGCAGTGCTGGGGAAAGGGACCTGGGGGTCCTGGTCAATGGCAAGTTGAACATGAGCCAGCAGTGCCCTGGAAGCCAGGAGGGCCATCCCTGTCCTGGGGGATTCAGGCACAGCATCAGCACCCAGGCAATGGAGGGGATTGTCCTGCTCTGCTCTGCAATGGGGCAGCCTCATCTCCAGTGCTCGGGAGTGCTTTGGGAACCACAACATAAAAAAGATATTCAGCTATTACAGTGTCCAAAGGAGGTCTGTGAGGATGGTGAAGGGTCTTGAGGGGAATCCTTATGAGAAGTGGCTGAGATCACCTGAGCATGGAGAAGAGGAGACAGAGGGAACACCTCACTGCAGTTACAACTTCCTTGCGAGGGGAAGAAGAGGGGCAGACATTGATCTCTTCGCTCTTGTCACCATTGACACGACTTGAGGAAACAACATCAAGCTATGTCAGGGGAAGATGATTTCCTGATAATGAAAAAGTTTTAACCCAGAGGGTGGCTGGGCACTGGAACAGGCTCCCCAGGGCAGTTGTTAGAGCACCAGCCTGGCAGAGTTCAAGAAGCGTTTGGACAATGCTCTCAGGGACAGGATGGCATGGGAGGCGTGACCTGTGCAGAACCAGAAGCTGGACATGATGATTCTGGTCCTTCTTAGTCAGTATATTCTGTGATTCTACAATTTATTTGGTTTTTTTGTTCTTGGTATGGAACATGGGAAATAATTTTACATAAATAATAATCAGGCATAACTGAGGCACCTGGTATTTTGAAATGGATTCTGATTCCTGCCAAAGCAAGAAATCATGAGTAAAATAATGAATGAATGCCATTCCTCACTTTCCAGCATAATTAAAGGAAAATATAGACAAACTGTGTAAGCTTTTAAATGTGTGTATCTGTGTGACAAAATGTAACATAAAGCTCCTATCTGTTCTGTCTGTGATGTTTTAACTCAATGAAGAGCACTGCTTTTTTTTTGGAAGAATGAATACTGGTTGAAAAAAAATAAGATTAAAGTTCATGTGTTTATAGAACTTCATATTTCCTGAATTAGAGTGATGACAAGAGGTAATAAGAGCTTGTTGGATATTCTCACTGAAGCTGGGACACTCTGAGACTGAGTCACAGTTTGAAGCTTCTCCAGCACTTGTAGCTGACCCGCTCCTGTCTGATACATGAGGTGAAATTCAAGAGTTTCAACATTTTGGGGCTGTGAGACTTGGAGGGGTGTGAGAAGACTGAGGAGAGCTCTTGAGTTTTATTGCACATACAGTCCAGACTGTTCCTCAAAATTCAAGAGAACAGATGTTGCCCATGGGATTATGACCTTTACCCTGATGCTCAGGTTTTCTCTGTTTACACCAGAGATGAGCTAAAATAAATATACTTACTTCAGATTGCCTGGGGCCCAAATGGTCTAAAAATATTGAAGCTTACTGCAGCATCTCAACAGTGAGTTTACTTGAACAGAATCAGCATTATTTTTTATAGAAGACAGAAATATTTTATATAGTTCTGAGTAACAGAGTTTGTTATTAAAAAGCCACCCTCAGCTCCCCTGAAAACTGTGTCGCCTCATGCATGGAGAAACAGTTATCAACAGCTAAAACCTTGAAACTGTCTTTCCACATTTACAACACTCTTTGAAAAGCTCTAAGGAATGACAAAAAAAAAATGCAGTTACTAGCCAAGCACAGAGCAAAAGTTTTAGTTTGAGTATCAGTGACATTCACTGTCAGTAGACCTTGAGCTCTCATAATCAGGTATCTGGCACAGCAGAGACATCCCCACTCCACACTACATAATACTGCAAGTATTTTCCTTCTAGACCGGGCCAAGCTTAAAAAAAAAATTCAAAACATTGGAGGTTCTTAGCACTTTTGCCTTTTGAACTCCAGGCATAGGACACTGATTCCTGGAATAGTTGACTTTTCATTAGCAGGAGGCTGACAGGGTGCTGTGCGCTTGTCCAACTTTATTATTCATTCTTCAGAATGTGTCCAATCTCCTTGTTTTTTGTCTCTCACTGCTTGTTCCTCCTGGAATCTAAAGGCATTACATTCAGACAGCACTTATTCTTTTTTAATATCCCTGCTTACAATCCCAGTGGCTGCCTTCCCTACCTGTTGGCAAGGGCCTGGTATGGATTTTCAGAACACAGTGTGTTTCAGCAGCACGTTTTATTTTGTTTTCTCTTACTTATTGCCTACAGATGGATGAACGAAAGTCCTGTAAAAAATGAAATCAGTATTGTGTTGAAGCAAAGGGAATCAGGTTATTAGGATGGTCAGTGTAGGAGTCTCCTTAGGCAAATTCCTTATGCAATGGATGGATGACCTTCAATTCACATATTCATTGTGGAGGTCTCTGATTTGAGAAATCTTGGACATAGTGTCCGAGGAGGCCAAGTGTTGTCTTCTCTAGCTGAAAATGATGGAAGATTCAGACACTGCACTTTTTGATGAAGCAAAAGATAAATGAAATTAATTTGCCCAAGCTCTATTACTCTCAAATCAGAGGAACAATTTTGATCTGGCCTCTCTGCACTTGACATTTCCTACCAAAAAGGGGGAGATCATAATCTTTTCCTGCTAGTAAGCGGTGAGATCCTACTTCCCTGTGCCAGGCCTCAATTGCTTTGTAAATTTGAGAAGAGGGTTGTGGTCTACTTGTGTGGTATAGTTACGTATTTTATTCATGTTCCTTTTCAAGCAACATTGAACATAAACATTTTTACATATTTTTCTCAGTAATTTTTCCTTGTGGTAAATTCTTAGACTCTGACATACTTTGAGCTTGCCTTCAGCAATCTGTACAGATGTTTCTTATTATGATCTCCCTTGTTACATCATTTATTAGAACACTGTTTTGCCAAATGTTTGAATTAGGAAAGGCATGCCATTTTGATGTTATTCAGGGATTTTTGCAGGGAAGTAAGGTAAGATATAGATGATACTTGTTTTGAGCACACAAGCACAGACATTTCTGATTAGAGTTTTCAGCAGCTTATAAAAGCAAATGGGATTTGATAGAAGCTGGCTCTAAAGGAAAACAAGAAGTTTGCAAAACTTCTTAGAAAGATTTGAATCCTTAATTTGTATGTATTCCCAGATGAAGTTTCATTGTGTAGGAAAATGAATATGGAGAGCTGTTGCATAACCAGCAAACCCCAATTTGTATTTCAGAGAAATATAATAAAGTGAAAATAAATTACATGGTAATAATTGTTTTGGGCTGCAGGGCTAGTACAACTTCCAGGGAGAAAAACAAAACCTACGATTTGCCATGGTATGACTCCATTTTTATACTGATTTATGTGCATTGCATTCAAGAAAAACATTAGAAAAAGAGCAGAATAAGGACAAAGATGACTCAGGTCCCCACAGTGGTGATGAATTTCTTATTATAACAAAGCACATACAAGGAACCTATAAAAAGCAAGTACACCTCATTCAATTGACGTTTTTCAGTGATAAAGCACCATCCATCTGAACAAGTTTTCTTTTTAATATATGGCAGATTGTTCAATTGTACCCATCAACACAATATCAGGATGACAGTGTCCCACAGTGAGGCAGAAAAATATTATTACTCCATTACAGACCGAGGCACATAGAGACTTAGAGACAAGTTCAGGGAGGAGGAGTAAGGCAGAGATGGGGATGGAAATCACATTTACTGTTTCCCAGACTAGTGCCAGCGTTTGCCTGATTACTTAGAGGTGTCCTTCCCCCATACTTATGGGGCCAGTGGACCACAGCTTCTCCCTGTTCAGCCAAGTGCAGTTACTCATTCATTTTGATGTATGTGTCTTCCATGAGAATGTGCTAGTTCTTCCCAGTGCCCACCATGGAAAAAATACTTGTGTGCAGAAGCCTGGCCTTAATTTCAGGGTTTTTTGTTCCATACCTATGGTATAAGAACAGTCAGAACAGATGAACAATGATGAAAGGGATGGAAAAGCCTTCTCAGTTTTGCACATTTCTTTGTGCATTGTCAAGGTTTTCTCTGCCATTATCCTTCCCACCCTGCTTGTCAGACTCAGAGACTTCTCAAGAATAGGAGCACAGTGGAATTCCTCACTCTGGAAGCTGTACTGCTAGTAACTGCATTTTTTAAGTATGTAAACCCACTATTCTGTTAATCATGTCACTATTCAATGTTTAGCACAGACAAGTTTTTATTACTGTTTCTGTGCTCCAGCATCCACATGCTTTATTTCCCTTTCCCAACTGTAGGTTTTCAGCCCTCTGTGGCTCTGCATACCAACTACATCCTTTCCAATGCCATCTGCAAACTCCCAGTCACATACAGGTGTTACTCACCAAGCAAATCCACTTCTCCCAGGCTGAGACTCTGAGCTGGCCCTATTTCCATCCTTCTTCCTGCAGGTACCCCAGTATGACTGCAGAGACACCCAGCAATGTACTTAATCAGCTCTGGGAAACTGTACCCACAGCAAATCCTGCTGAGATCCTCAGAAGGAGAATATTTTATAGGAAAGGCATTATGAAATGTCAGATGAGGAAAGAATTACATAAGTTGATCACTGGGAGAAATAACTTTGATCTCTCCCATGCTCATCTTTCCAATTAAAATTGTTGTTCCTTCTCTTTGTGGAGACTCTGATAGTGCTATTGAAGATTAAACCAGTGCTGGTTTTGGAAAATCTCAGATTTTCAGTCTTCACACCCAACACTAA
The DNA here is from genome assembly GCA_034509185.1 of Euphonia xanthogaster. NCBI lineage: Eukaryota > Metazoa > Chordata > Aves > Passeriformes > Fringillidae > Euphonia > Euphonia xanthogaster. Next base: position 10,635,447 of record JAYDZK010000056.1, on the reverse strand, counting down.
TAATTATTTGCACTGCTGTGCTGTGAGAGAATATTGAAAATAGATATCTTTATTTTCAGACTTATGTACAGACAACGTCCTCAAAACTTTACAATATTGTCTGATGCCAGAACACTTTGTTTTGTCTGTGTCCAAAGGATCACTTGATGGTTACAGGCTATCACCATACTAGAAATACATTGACTTTACCATTATTCCAATGAAGATAGTTACAATTTCATTAATGAAAAATTAAAAAAAAAAAAAAAGTCATTGTTCTTACAGTTTCTCAGAGCTTTGTGTCTAACCTACTCCAGTTACTGTCAAAACTGGAGTGTTATGTGATATTGAGTGCTTTGAAAAATTATAAAAATATCCTGGGAGAAGGTTAGGAGACTTTGGAGGCTGTCCCCAGGGGAGTCCAATACAAAGTTTGCCCTTGTGCCAGGCAGCAGGCAGGTGTGAACCCCCAGCAACTTCTCAGCAGTGAAATTGCTGTACTTTTTCTTCCCAGAAAAGCTAACAAGGGCATCAGTTTCCAGCTGCCATGTCTAGGGAGTTGCTTCTTTGGTGCAAACTTTGTTCAGATTTGCTGCTTATTTTGATCCAAACCAAAATCACTTCTATGGAAAAATAAGTCAGCAAACTGGAAACTGGATTTGTATCCAGATTTATTCTGAATTATTTGAAAATTTAGGCCTTTTAGATTGTCAATATGGATTAAAATTATGCAATAACATAAGTAGCCAAACATCAAAATTTAACTAAATAAATAATTGCTACAGATTATGAGAAAAGCCTGCACCACAAATTGTAAAAAAATATACACATCAAAAAATCTAGGTATGAAAAATAATTATAATTTGGGGGATTTCTGATTGTATTTTCTGGACAAAAGTGTTTCCAATCTTTACATTAACATTGTAAGAAGTAGAAAATTTCCATTAAAAAAAAAATGGAAAAATCCCACACATTTACTGACATTTCCTGAGGACTTAGGAAAAGTGCCAAATGTTGTGAGGTTGAGATAAAGGCAGGGGTGTTAGCAACACCAAGAGCAAGAATAGCTTTCTGCAGGCACTGCTGTTCTGACAAAGCAGTTATCTATATCTTGAAGAATAACTCCCTCTGCTATGCTCGCATGCTGCACTGACACTTCTAAAAGTTTCTGATTTGTACTCACAGGTTTTACACATTATTCAATTTGTATTTCATTGTTTTCAATTGTGAAAAGTAAAAATATCCACCTGTGATGTAAAATTCAACAGTATGGCATAAACAAATGCTGCATAGTGTTGCTTATACATTGCATTAGTATGTGTGCTTAGACCTTGCAACTGAAAGGCTTGGTAATGTGTAACAAGGAATGATAACTGTGTATTTCTCAGGTATTTCTCAGGTACCACTGATCAGGCCAAGATGTTGAACCACTGCTGAAGATGTCTTGCACCCAGCCTAGGGTTTGCCTTCTATATTTCACAATATTAATGCTTAAAATGGGCATTCCTAATGTTTGATGCATGAGCAAATATTGCATATAGTGCAGCAGCATGTGCCTGGTCCCAGCTCTGCTGGCACTTTATTCAGAACAAACCTTGTGCCTGTGTTTGCACAAGCTGTGTCCTTTTGGAGTGGTGTCTGTGTCTAAGCAGGTCCTTGTCCCAGAACAACATATATTTGCCAGAAATAAAATAATCTTCAGAAAAAGGTCTGTGCCCATGTCCTGGGCAAGGTGCAGATCTTCAGGGCTTTTCTATTGCCTTCTGCAGACTTGTCACTAAAGATTAACCTGACAAGTAACATTATTCTGGAAGATCGTCTATGGTTTAATTTGTTTTGAAACAATTTAGCATTACAAATGTTATTCCAGACAAATAAGGCCTGGAAATTGATGCTTGCATGGAGAAGCTACTGTGGATAGTTGTTAGAGAGCAGCTGGCAGTAGTTATGGCCATTAACATCCCTGGTCAGAGGAGACTCACCCTATCCAGCAACCACCCCTGAGCTTCCCTGGTGGGTAATAACAGGCAGACAGTCCTTGACTGGATACCTTGCACTGCCAGTCCCTTGGGAAACTATTCATTGGAATAGCCCAAAATTGGGCTTCTTATTTCTTGTTGGGAAGAGGAGCCTAACTCTCATTTTGATATCCTTATTTTGTTTCTGTGGGAGTCTCCAAACAATACTGTGTTGTATTTATGTGCCTAACAGTTGGAACCTGCACTATCTCTTCAGTGATGTTCAGGAAGCTGGATATTGTAAAGCAACTAATAAGTCATTTCCTAGACACCAAATTGTAAGTCAGGCTCTGTTAGGTGGATCCCAGAACTCTATAGCTTTTTATTTAAATAAAACCTAGATGTGAAATGTATTGTTGCATGTTGAAGAATTTTACATAAATCTATTAATGCAACTGCCTACTTGCATTTCCCATATTCCAAAAATAAACTCCTTTAGTGCTGGCCTTGGCTCATATGCCTAAATAAAAATACATTAAATAAAAATTGAAAGCAACCTAATCCTTTTACCATCCATCCTCATGGGAAAAGCTCAGCTGAAGTCAATGGGAAAGACTCAGGGATATAAGATGAACTCTCACTCTAACCAGACATATAAGGTTATCAAAATAAGCTGCTGGTTAAATAGTAGTTATTTTAATTTTAGCACACAAAGGTCAAATTCAGTTTCATAAAAACAATTTATACTACATATTTGAGGGTTTGCTTGATTTCTTGGGCATTTTAGTGTGGACTTGATGCTAGAGACTGTGATAATATGGACTATGAAAAGAATAAAATCCTTACACTTCTTTTGAAAATGTATCATACTTTCTAGTGGTTTTGATATCCTTTCCAAAAAAATGTTACTTGTGAAATACATCTCTTGAAAATGATAGCACAGTTGAGCATTTTTGTTGAAAAATTAATATTCTTTAGCATCTAGGCAACTGGCATATCTTGGATCTCTCTGTGTAGGAATTTGTTTACTTTTTTTAGCAAGTACTGTAGTCATCAACAACAATCTTGGATACGCAATCAGCAGCAACTTGTGTCCTCTGCTACCTTATTAGTGCACGTTATTATTCACAACCTCCTGCAGATCTAAAATACTACTGGCTTCTGAAAACTTAAAAAGTATGGAGGAATATTAATGCTCAGACAAAGAAAAGGACACCAATGTCTGAAGACTTAAGATTCTTCATTCTCTTGTGTTTTGCATCAGTATCATCTTACACAGCAGATGTGCTACACAAATATTCAGATTCATCAATATTTCATGAGTATGCTGTTTACTTTTTAGAAAACTTCATGATACACCAAAGTGCAAGTGGGCATCAGGCCTGTGAAACTTTAGTTATAGAACCAAAAGACAAATTACACACCCAAGTTATGCACCCAGGGAGAAAATACAATTTGTTAGAATGTAGGGATGCAGCTAAATTATTAAGATGGATTTCATTTAACAGCTGCTTTAACATAATAGATGCTTAGTAATAGATGGTTTAAAATCTGTTGATAAAAATCTGGATCTGCACAGATGACTGGCAAGGCATATGTTTTGCCATTCAAAAGTTCTTCTAGTTAGAAGGAGGAAATGAACATTCATTTGCTGCTTTCATAGGAAAGGCATTTGTCTATTAGATTAATAAATGAATGGGGATGAGGAGAAAGGTAAAAAGATTTTCACAACTTTACTGCATTTTTCTTTTGCATTTCAAGAAGACAACTGGTTGCTGTGCATAGAAGTGCTCTGAGAAGATGGCAAGGTCCCAGTTTCCTGGGAATTAAATGAAGAAGCTCCTATCTGTGTGGCACACTGGAGACAAGCCCTCTGGTGCTCAGCAGTTCGAGATGACCCCAAAGTAAAGCAGCATCTGGACAAATGTAAGGCAGAATAATGTGGCAAGCCTGAAGTGCAGGTGTCTGCTGGGCTGCTTTCAGCTCTTCTCTTGATTCAAGTTTTCATTGATTTGTATTCAAGTGTTACATTTTGCCTTTGCCACGCTGAGGTGGCCAAGCCCTTCACTGTCCCTTGGTTCTGCTTCCCTCCCTGGAGCACACGGTGACCCCTCCATAACAAAAGTGCTCCAGTGACTTTTATGTGTTTCATTCTAGGTGACTGCAAATCTTTTGTTGCGCACAGCGACCCGCTCAGCCTGGTTAGTTGTTATCTAGTCAACCTGAGAAACTTCAAAATTAACCGTGTGTTCTAAACTATCTGTGGAAATCAGCAGGCTCCTTGAAGAGATAGTTCGTTGCTCTCAGGTAAATAATGGAGGATGACATGAATGCTGACCTCTCTACACCTACAAAGTGAATCTAGATTACCAGTTTAGATTGGACATCTGACTTCAGATGGATAAACTTAACAAAAATATCACCTGTATTTGGGAATTTCGTCCCTTGAACAGAGTATTTCTAATTGCTCAAGCCACTTGCCTTCAAACTTAGAGAAAAAGAAAAACTTCAGGATTACTCTTTTTTCTTATATGCTTTTCTCTAAACCCTGTCTTAGGGTTTTAGCTACATGCTGACATAAATCTCAAAGTCTGGAAATTATAACATTATTTGGAGTCTTTAAAAATTTATCCAAAGCAGTAGATTTACATAGCTTGATATTCTCAGGTTCCTTCCAGAATTCCTCTGAAAAACTGATCTCACCAGATATTGTCAGATTCTTTTATCATCCAGGTATGGACAAGTTATAATGACCCTAAATCCTACATTCTAATTGGAAGTATCAGCAAATTAATAATCTTTCTCTTCATTATCCTGGGTATCTATAGCAATGATATTTAGAAAACACAGCTGATTGTAAAAAGTAAAATAATTTGTCATTTTGTAGTTACAAAAATCTTTGGATTACGGTTGTGAGCCGTTTCAATCTATGGAGAAACTGAAGTTATGTTCTCCACATACAATTGATCACAACAGCAACAGTGAATTTTCTGCCTCTTTCTTCCTCCATCTGTCTGCCTCCCTCTACCCCCATAAAGAACCAGCTGGTCATTAAAACTTGCAGCCAAGTATTCAGGGAGTGAATTACTGCCCTCTGCTTTGGGGAAGCCAAAAATACCCCCAGGTTTGTTGATCAGCATGTACGTCTGTCAATCAGCGCGTTCCAAACTCGGAAGCAGACAATGCATGTGCTGCTCTCAGGAGTTGATGGGGATGTGGCATGGAAACTTGGAACACAAAACACTTGTTCAGGGGAAAAGGGACATGTGAGGTACTTAACTACAATGACTAGCTCATGTTGTTTCTGTCTTGCTAGTGAAGGTGAGAGATGAGAATCAGAGCAGCCAGAATAACAGAACTGTTGGGTTTTAAGTACTTGAAGTTTTGATGGAAAGTGTATGTGAGCACATAAAGTCATACACCTGAGAACCATGAATCAGAGGTGAAAATATGTGTTACACACTAAAAGGCAATGTTTCATATTTAGTAGAGGAGTAAGGTGAGGTTTTTTATTTAAGAACTCTCTATTCTGTTAACCTTTACATTTGGAAGGGAATCAGAATGTAGAACTAAAATGCTATTGGAGCAGAGCATAAATAAAAGCAGATAACATTACACTACAGGCACAATCAAGACTTCAGCTGCAGAAAGCAGACAAAACCAGCTTGCTTCTGCCCCGTATTTTAGTTTTGTAGCAAGACAGGTTAGGAGACCTTAAACTTCATGTCTGATTTGGTATCCTTTTTGTGCCAAAATAACCTCATCATTCAGTGGCATGACACCTTACGTGCCCCATCTTCAGGTATGGGTCATATTTTGTGTTTCTGGAGATAGTAAGCATTTACAGAGCTGTTCAACAATCAGACAAAGTTATATGCACAATTTTATATGCAGTTCCTATTCTGAATAGTAGCCAGGTTAGCTAAAATATTTAATCTGTTTCTGGTGCTGGATCTGTAGGCACAGATGGGAAACGGTCAGGAATTACTGTGGTCTTCAGGGTACCACAGGATCTCTGGCAGGGTGACATCCTGAAGATGTCTGTGTATTAAACATTGTGGTGCTTTGCCATCTTCTCTCTAGAATATGGCTTTCAAGGGTTTGTCAAGGTCAGTCACTACTTCTTTTAAGTCCCTGTCTGCTGAAGCAGATCCAGACTTGGAAGGTAGAGGAATCTTTAGAGGTTCCTCTCTGAAGAGTTAATGTTATAACTAGAACAGAGATTTGTGAGCTGTTCAAACTACAGTCCTTCCAGCAACTGTGACCTTAACATTTCTGGAGACTAAATTTATGGTTACTGGCCTCATTCTGGCCAACCCCTAATTTTTTCCTTTTCCTAGGGATGAATGTCCTCCTCTACCAATGGAAAATACTTCTGTATGCCTTCACCTCAAGGGCCTCAGATCAGAAGACTACAATTTCAGTATTTTTTCCATGAGTCATAATATAACAAAGCATGTTATCAATTCTCTATGTTAGTACTTATAAGGAAGAAAATATCCATGGCAATAAAAAAAAAAAAGAGAAAAGAAATTTGAAGTTCATTAACAACACAATTTCCATAGTGATTGTGCTCTGACAAGATCTAGAGAGATAAACATCAGAAAGTCCATTGCCTTGTTGTTTTGTTTTTAAATGAAGCCCAGAGGTAATGAGGGCAAGAAATGGAGACTTGAAAACTCAAATATGAATGATCCATCATTATCAATATATATTCTGTATAATAAGTGCTTTCATGGAATGACTGATAGGTCTGCAAATGTGTCTTTTAATCTGTTAATCTGTTGAACTCCTTCTATCCCTAAAAGTCTGCAGTGCTTGTGTGGTGTGTTTTCTGTTCGTCTTTGTCCACCACAAATCACAGGTAATTTAAATTGAAAAAAACCAATTTCAGCAAGCTGATTCATCTTAAGTCATATCAGGGCTGTTTCTTGCCATATTTACTTCATATTTTTTTCCAGCCTGCTTACACTTATTCCCAGAAATTGGGTTCTATTATTTCCCTTTAAAGACTATTCCATGGTCCAATAGACCTTATCATTACTAAGACACCTTTCCTCCTATTCAGCCTGAACTATTCTGTCTGTATCTTCTTGTTATAATCTTGTGACACATCTCTCTCTTTGATATTTATGCAACTCAGCTGCTTAGAGATAGTAATTGTGTCTTCTTCTTAGTTTTCATTTAACATGCACATGAATGTGATATATATTAAGTGCAAAAAGTGTGTCTTTAAAGAATGGATTTTATACTAAAGGAGAATTGCCTTAACTCAGATACATCTAGGAGACCTTTAGAACTTGTAGTGGGAGACAATGTAGCACTTTAATGTAATTAATGTGATGTCATTAGTGCTTTTAGCCAATGCAGCTACATTATTATTGTATGCTATATACATAAACAAAATTCAATCTCATTCATTTTCTTGCATAGCACTTTCTTGTGAAAGCAGCAGCTTTGCTCAAAGGATTTGTTCTGAAGATTTATACACTTATAAACATTTCAGGCTTAATATTTGAAGTGAATTTGCTATAATTGTTCTTTATGATGAACGTCTCAGCACTGATGCAGTGTTCTTTTGCAAACATCTCTGTGTAATTTATTTATCTTGATATATTAAGCCTGAAAACATTTTTCTGCGTACAAATTTAAAAAATATTAGATTAGGAGCTTCCACTGATGGAAAGGGGAAGCTGAGGCACAGGGGAGAACATTATTTCCTAACAGACACACACTGAGTGTATGCTATTTGCCAAATTGAGTGAGACAAATTTGGGACTGGAGAATAAAATGCTTAGATTAATGTTTGTGTGTATGTTTGTATATATGAGAGAGAATTTAGCAATGGAATCCGTGTCTGATTGCCAGAACTCCTTCTGAAATCATTGTTCCTCATTCTTTTTAACACAAACCACAGAAGATTTGTATACATTTATCTGAGATCTTTGCATAGCGAAAAATGCTCTTCCTGGCACACTTCCAGAGTACTAAACTTTCAAATTGTTATCCCACATTTACCTATGATGCTCATTTGGGTAATTTCTCTGTTTGGGCCAGAGTATAATCCCTGGATGTCAGGTGCTCCAGGTGACCACAGAAATTCAGGGCAGAATCTGCTCCTAACCCAGCCTTGCTCTGGATGAGACCTGCAGGCACATTGTAAAAGGACCCCCCAGCAATGTTCAGGGGCATGTGCAAATTAGCACTTTGCCTTTGCAAGCAGGGTAGTTTCAGTCACATGGCAAAGAATTTCAGGAACACAGCTGGGTTTGGCTGGCCAAGACCACTGTCCAGAGCAGGCTGTGCTTACATGATTCTCTAAGTCCCAAGGTGTAGGTGCTTTTCAGCTTTCAAGGTGCTCAATTAGCTCTCTAAATCCATCCTTTTGTGCATCTCTTCCTTTATGGTATTTTATGGTAAAAATCTGCCTTCTGTCACTGGGCACTATACAAAAATGGACTTTAGAAATGATAAACATCAGCAGGACACAAACCAACCTTATAGCTTTAAAACTTGTTGATTCCAAACTGGATAAGTAGTTCCCACTGTGAGAAACGTACACTGATGTGTTACAGGTTCTAAATCATATTCAAACAGCAACCTACTATATGCAGTTGGAAGTTAATTAATGTGCTAATATTAAAAATAATTATTGTGGAAGTATAACATTAGGCAAGAATCTTTGCTTTGTTGTCAGAAAGGTTATACCCTTGGCATTTTTAATGCACCGCCTTTTGTTTCCAGCTCACAGAATGGCATCCCAAGCACAGTGCTTCTAGCACACTATGAGGACTCTGGGAATATTCAAAGTCCTATGGCCTCTGGTTGTCCCCCTCAGTCCTAAGACCAGAAGCGTTCATTACCCCAGCAAGTATTGCCAGGAGTGTGTTACCACTCAATTTTAGTATAAATGACAATATTAAATAATATTTAGATAATTCTGGAGAGTAGTTGTTATCTGTAGGCTCAGGTTAAGTGGTTAATGTGTAATGTTCATGCCAGATGGGATGTAAAACCTGGTTGGTGACAGCACTTTATTAGCTGGAGAGAAAAGATGCATGGTATGTAAACAGACATTGCCAGGCTTCACAGAATGTATGTAGGTGGGATTTTTCATCAGGGTAAAATGATGTTAAGTGAAAGATAAGAAAAAGAATCTTTCCTGATGATAATGAAGAAAGAACAGATAAATTTAGCTAAGTACACTCAGACAGTACAGGAACAGGAAGAGGGACAGAGACACTGTCCAGAAAATAGAAGATGTGTGATGAAAAAGAAATTGGATTTCACCTGAGGTCAGTGCTGTGACTCTTTTGATGGACTTTCAAGGTTTGAATGCAAGAGTTAGACATCAGTTTAGTCTCCATTTGATGTGATTACAATAATATCCATGTCTGGTAGGGATTCATGCCCTAAATTCTCCACCCCAGCTCAGCTGAGGGATGGATGAGTGGCTAGTTCTGGGGTATACAGAGCAAGTTTTCCTGTCCCTTCAGGCTTCAAACTGCAGCAATACTGTTCTGTGGTGTGGGCATTACCTCCTATCCTCTCATCCTTTTTTCCCAGATTCAGATAGCTACTAGGACAATTCTGTATGTGGAGATTGTTTTGTTACCACCAACATGCAAGTCATTCCTTGTCATTTCAAGTGCATCTGGAAAGGATAAGAGAGAAGGATTTTTGCTTTTTTACTTCAAACTATTTCTCATACCACAGAAAAGTTGAAGTTAGAAATTTTAATATGGACATTTTGGTTGCTTGGGTTGAATGGGAAAGAGATCTGTCTATTAGAGTGCAGTACTCGTTCTGCTAAGAATCCATTAGAAAACAGATCTTTAAACTTTGTGACAATACTGATATGAAAATTAAAGCAAAAGACCTGTGAAGGAAAAGAAAATCAAGAATTCCATCTGTTTTCCTGAGTCTCATCACTGCTCTGATTATATAATATTACACATCAGGTTAACTTGTTTTATAATCCACAAGTTGTTGGTAATGCAATAATAGCATGCAGAAAGATGCGCCCAAAGCCTCAGACACAAATGGTGTTACAGTATTACCAAAACCCTCTCAAACCAAAGCCCCATGTTATTGTCCCTGTGGAAACTGGAGTCTTTTAAGGGTGTGAGAATTCACATTTGGAGCATTGCATGTAACTTTATGTGCCTTGCTCAGGAGTCTCCATGTCATGGGCAGTCTTTGTAGCATCTTTCTTCAGACAGAGGAGAAGGAATGGCACTCCTGAGGATGACTCAGTCCACCCAATCCACCAATGGCTCAGGGAATGGCTTGTCTTTCTCCATTGATTTTACATATATTAGATGTCTAAATATGGATGAGATGAATCTGAACCAAAGAGTTAAATGGGCAACTCAGGCAAATAATCTGGAAGGAAGAGGTAGCAAAATAATCAGAACTACTAGAAATGCATATCAGTGTCTCTTTGAAGCCTGAGATGATCTGTAGGCTTTTTGAAAGGTTTGGTGAGGAGTGCTAGAGAACATCTTGGAGGGTGGATTTACACAGAGAGTTTCCAATACATATGAGTAAGATGAATTCAAGGACACAATGCATATTCTCTGTTGAGTAGCTGATTTTCCTGTGGCAAAGATTTGAACCAAACAAGCACAAAAGAATTACACTACCACAAAGCCATGAATTCTTCTCTCCTGAATAGTTAGCATTTTCCTGTTCTCTTTTTGAGTCACTATGTTGATGATCTCACTAGTGCTGAACCAGAAATATATTTTGTTTTGTTCTAAATGCTCTATCATAAGGCTTGAGAAGAAGAGTGTTTTCAGATTTGCACCAGATAAGGCCAGTTCAGGGGGAACTGTGGCACAGTGTAAGTGTGGAAAAAATGAAACTCAATTTGGAACTGTCTTCAGAAAAACAACACCAGGTTCCTGATTTGCTAAAACAACTGAATCTAATGGGCTTGTTGAGTTCACCCAGATGAATTCTGGTATGAATTTTATTTTGAGATAAAACCTCATGGATCTGACAGAATTAAAATCTTGCCAGTTAGCTCAATATAATTTTGAATCATTAACTGAGTTGTAAAAAAGACCTAATGAAAACACTCTTAACTGTTTCATTTTGGATTGTTTTAAGGTGAAAAAGGACTACTCCTTTGGTGGACTGGCAAGTGATGGGTGAGTACTGGATGTAGTTAGAAAGAAGATGACTCCTAAAGTAATAATGCCTGAAATACCATTTAAAACTACTTCAAGATCTATCCGCCCAAAAGGGTGAAGTGATTCCTTTTGCAGTTATAAATTTCTCATTCGTTCTTCCCTGAGGTATCATAGAAGTGATGGAGAACATAATATAGCAATTAGGTTCTGCAGCAAAATTCCTCAGCAGAGATGTGTGTTGTAGCAGGGGAAAATATCTTTTTCTACAGTTGTAAAAGAAAGTATAGAAAATTACTGACAAAACCTTGCACTGACTGTGAATGATCCCTGTAATGATACAAGAAATGCTGGAAGAAATGCATATAAACCCTGCTTACCATGAATATCCTTCAGTATTTTACCACAGTTCAGATGATTTTCACCTGTGTTAGTCTGGAGAGCCACAACTCTAGAGCAATGTATTGTAAAGCTTTTTGAAAATGATCCTGAGTTGTTTGTCATGTTATGCAGGTGGCAAGAGGAATTGCATTAATTACATAAATCAAATGTTGCAATATTGTTGCTAAGGAAGTATCACTGAATCACAGAATAGTTTACGTTGGAAAAGACCTTTAAAGTCATTGAGTTCAGCTCTTAACCCAGCACTATCAAGTCCAGACCTAAATAATGTCTGTAAGTTCCACTTCTACACAGCTTTTAAATACCTCCAGGGATGGTGACTCCCACTTAGAAGGGTAGCCTGTTCCAATGATTGACAACCCTTTTGGGTATGAAATTTTTCCTATTATCCAATCTAAACTTCCTTTCCCAGAACTTGAGGCCATTTGTTCTATTACTTGTTGGGACAAAAGACTGACCCCACCTGGTTATAACTTCCTTTCAGGGAGTTGTAGAGAGTGATAAGGTCCTCTCTGAGCCTCCTTTTCTCCCAGTCAGACACCCCCAGCTCCCTCAGCTGCCCATCATCAAACTTGTGCTCCAGATGCTTCACCAGCTTTGTTACCATTCTCTGGGCATATTCCAGCACCTCAATGTCCTTCTTGGAGTGAGGGGCCCAAAACTGAGCACAGGATGTGAGGTGTGGCCTCACCAGTTACTCGTACAGGCCAGGATGCCACTGACCTTCTTGCCCCTCTGGGCACAGCCGGCTCATGTTCAGCTGCAGTTTACCAGCATCCACAGGCCTTTTTCCACCAGGCAGCTTTGCAGCCACTCTGCCCAGCCTGTGGCACTGCCTGGGGTTGCTGTGACCCAAATGCAGGACCAGGTGCTTGGCCTTGCTGAACCTCACGCCATTGGCTTTGGCCAAGCTGTTCACATCTGTCTGCAGAACCCTCCTACTGTCCTGTCCAGCTTGGAGTCATCTGCAAAATGGCTGAGGAAGCACTTGATCCCCATGATCCCAGGTTTATCTCTAGCAAGAGTGGTTTTATGCCATTAGCCCTTCAAATCCAGCTGAGAAGCTGTATCTGACACAGGAACTGCTTGAGAGTCTTGCCTAATTGTTGTGTCAATCTGAATTTTTTGTTGAGGCAGCCAACTTCATCCCACTAATGCATTCTGTATCTGTTTTCAATTGCCAGTTTCTGAGCTGTACCTTGGTGGGGGGGGAAGGGAAGAGAAGCTCTTTTTAAAACACAAACCACACTCTGTGAGTTGATTAATTCGGATGAATGGCATTATGGAAAGTTAAGAAAAAATGAGCTCTGACTGACAAAGCTTAATACAATTACTACTTCAACATTTAGCATTCTTTATTTCTTGCTGCGTTCTACTTCCTTTTGGAAAAGGGCCAGAAGAAAAAATGGAAAATATCAAAATTTGCCCCAATGAATTATTTTTCCTTTTTTTTGCACTTTAAATACTATAGTTTTATAACAAATTGATGGCTTTCTTTTCCCCTGACCATTTCATTTCAAGGTTACAGTGCAGCATTTTATGAATATCAAGAAAGAATAACCAAGATTCTGTGAAGCAGTTAACCTGAAGCAAAGTGAGCAAGGCATTCAAGCAATGAGGCCTTCAAGTAATGAGGCCTTTATTTGGAAATAGCTGGCTTGTGAATATTCTTGACATTAATTTGTTAAGATATAGTAAAAGTGTCTGGCCTTCTAGTTGAACTTGAAAGCATAACAAAGTAGAAATGTGGTGACTCTTTCTTGTACTTGCGTTGCTGTAAAGTGCAGTGATCATAAAATGTGCTCTCTGCTACTAAAGGATAGAGCATCCCTTTGACATAATGATAGGAGTACTGGTAACTTTGTATTGATCCCAATAACCTCTCGAGGCATATTTATTTAGGCTGTCACTAGACTTCATCTTTTCATTCACAGAGACAATAGAGGTTGCAAAATATTCACTTAAGTCATCCTCCCCTTTAGAGGTCTCACAAAGCATTATTTCCATTAAAAAAGGCAAACACCACTATGGTTTTCATGCATTAAAATGCTATAAAATTTTTTTTAATAGTAAAATGTAGTATTTTTTCTCTCTAAATGAAATTCTGCTCTTAAGCCAGTTTTCAGAAGGAAGGCACTAATCTTTATTGCATTCAGACCCAACTGATTCACGTAAATGTGTTAGAAATGGCTCTTTTGCAAAACACCATCAGTGAACCCCAAGAATCTTGAGCCTATCGGCTAAATTAGTCGTGTGGGACCAAGAAAGGGTGCTGCAGAGAAGAAAAATGGAAAGAAGATGACATCTGAAAGTTGCATATTTCAGATCAATAGTTTATCTTTATTAGCATTATATTTTAATATGCACTTGACTAGCCAGGCATTTCTTTTCTCATGGCAAGATCATATAAGGACAAAAATGGATGAAAGATTAGAGTAAATCTTCGAAGAAACTGGCACAATATTAACATATGAATTGAAATCTAATCCATATTTTAGATTGCTGAAGAAAACAAGTAAATGTTAAGTGCCTGAAAGAGAATGGGCTCCAAAAATACATTGATGGGGCCCAAGAAGAAACTGGAAATGGAGAGCAAATTTTTAGGATTTAAAGATCATTGAAAAACAAAAAGTGATACTTTAATATTTTGATCTTTTCCCCAATAATTGAAATGCATATATTAAAATTTCCATCTATTCCTAGGGAGTTGCACTTAGAACATGTCCAAACTAAAGCCCTGATCCTTCTCTTTCTACTTTAGACATGGGAAGAACATCGTAAAAGTAAAATTTTACTGATTTGGGGTGGCAGAGACCTTACAAGGTAAGCCTGGAGAATGTGAGCATTGAAACCAAACCTACATAACTTTGAAGCCTCCTCTTCAACTCATTCAGTATAAACCTGATCTGAACACAATCACTGCCCATCTATCTATATTAGATACAATGAAAACAGAGGGGAAACCTCTCTCTTGCACAAACTCTCCGTACAATTCACCAGTGACCTATTACCACTGCAGCTGAAATTTCTAATGAGATTAAATTCACCATCACTGGCACTGAGAAAAGGTCATCTAAACCCTGAATATGGCTGATAAGCACTCTGACCTGAAGAGTGATATGCTTTATACTGTTGCCAGTTCCTACAACATCTGAACAAATTCCTGAGAAAATAGACTGGCACTACCACAAAACCTGCAGTGGAAGTATTAAGATTCTGACTTTTTCCCTGCTCTACACGATTAAAAAAATCAATGAAGTTGGATTTGAGGCAATTCAATCAGAAATATTATAACTTCCTTTAAAAGTAGTTTTCTGGGGGGAAAATATAGAAAATTTACGAAGTATTGTCTTTTGATTGTCAGATTCTGGTTGTATCCAAGCCCTGTCAAGGTCTAGGTCCCTAGCTGAAGAATGTTCCAGCATACTTCATAAGCTATTTTTCTTCAGAGACATAATGAAATAATTGTCTACTATTCAGCTCTTCATTACATAAAAATAAATTAGCAATTGGGCAACAAATGGAAAATATTAGATTTTGGGATTTTTGGTACTTATTTTTTTCAAAACATGTGTTGAACTGAAAGCAAAAGGTCTAAAATATAAGTTTATACTGTGAAAAAGAAAATTACTGGTATTTCTTTCAGTGTGACTAAAATCAAGGACTATTTTTTCTGAATTACTTTATTTGCAAATCAATTACAATCTTACAGGAGTCAGGGAAGATAATCTTGTTTTAAAACAGCAAAGGCTGGAGAAAAACTTGGCCCCAGAGGACCAGGTTTATAGAAACATTTCTAGACTACAAAGAAACTTCCAGTGTGTCACAGGTGGCACCGTCCTTAGCTCTCTAGCTAATCCTACTACTTAGCTATTAATCCATACATGGAGATGAAGTGGTAATACACTCTCAGATTTCCCTTTTCCCATTTAAATAAAACAATGTATTTGCTAGGAGAACCAGGCTGAAAAGTTTATCCCTGAACGTATAGGAGAAAGAAGCTGATGGAAGGAATTTAAATAACATTTGAGGATTTACTCTGGCCATAGGCAGAAATATTGACCTTACAAAGAATAACCCCACACAAGCTGATGATCAAAAAGCCCAACTCTATCCAGGGGTCAGCGCTCTGCTTGGCTGCGAGGCTCTATGTGCAATAAGCCAGGGATAGCAGTGAAGAATGAAACACTCTGGTGGGGAAGGAGTTAACAGCATTACACTGAGAGGACTATCTCCTTAGAAAGGTACTGAAGTTTAAGCAATGACAAATATAAAAAGAAGGAAAACAACCTAAAGATATAAATAGAAGAATGAGGGGGACTCAAGCCTAGTACTTGACCCCTCTGAACAGCCAGTGCCTGTGTTTGGGCTCAGCTTGAAGGAAACTCAGGACAAAACTGAGGCCTGGGTAAAAACACAAATGCATAACTTTAGGCATATCAATAGCCCATTAAGGAAATCAGTAAAAACCTTGCAGGCTTGATTTAGTGGCTCTGCTTATATATTGAAGTTACTCATGTGGTTAAATGGCTTCCCTGTACTGAGGTCTGAACCTGACAGGTTGTAAAGGAGGGAAGTTTGTTAAAATCTCTTGGCAGTTCTGTGATCCACAAGAACAAACCCTAATAGTCTCTGGGAAGAGCACAGCAGACAGGTAGCCTTCTCAGAAAGTCACCAACACATTTATTGCTCTTTCACAGAGCCCTAGAATGGCTGAAGTTCAAAGGGACCTCTGGAGGTCACGATTGGAGCAGCAATCCCACTCGAGCAGGGCCATCTTATGAAAAGCCATATCACACAAAAACCCGATCAGGAAGGTCTGTTAATGTAGAAAGGCATTTATAGGGCTATGCACGGAAAGCTGTTTTATGGCTGTTTTCATTTTTTTCAATGTAAAAAATTTTCCTGATTTAGCATTTTCAATGCATGCTAAATTCAATTAAAAGAATAAAATCAGCAGCAAATAGTTAAGGCCAGTATTTGTTTTTTAAATCTGTTTTGTCTGTAATAAGAAGAATCATTTTTTTTAGTTTTCACTACAGTTTTCCTAAACATTTTATAAAGCAATCTGAGTAAACTCATAAGAATCCATCATCAAACTCATGCCCTTATGCATGTTATTGCTAGTATATTTCCCACCTTGCAAGTTTTCAGAAATGTCAGTTTCCAATAAAATTTTCTCACTGGAAATTGAAATTCAGTTATGGCAGTACATTCCTAAGTCTAAAAGTGAACCAAACTGTTTTCATGGCATTGTGTCTCTGCTCAGTTTTATGATTTTGGATTTTAGCACAAGAAAAAAAATGTATGTGACTAAGAGACCTTTGCTTGCTGTTCATCTCCTACATTTTCTGAAATATTGAACTTCAAAATTGCTTTTGTTCCCTTCCCCTAGTACAATATTGTTTGAGATTCAGTCTTCTGAATACCTGATATGTCCACATTTTCTGTTTGACATTTTGTCTCTATGAATACTGGATAGGACTTTATTATTATAATGGTTTGAACTTTAGAACAACAGTGATATATAAACAAATCCTCCGATTATTTTCCAGTTTCCAGCAGCATGAGTCTTGAAATGTAGATGAATGGCTCTACCAGTTGAGAGAAGAGAATGTTTACTACTTAGAACAGGCTTGAGGAAATTTGCCTCTAGGAATTAAAAAAAGACAGTTCACAGATAGTAAAGCAGAACAAATGAGCAATACAAGAAAGATAAGGTTCAGGGAGATAAGAATAACAATCCAGCTAAGAGTAGATAATTTGCATTTAAATATCAGTAGCTAGAGTGAGCAAATAAGAAAAATTTCTCACTTTTTTCCCCACAAAATTGGTGTCAAGCAGTGAAAAAATACATAATGAGATGTATTCTTAACATTGCACATATACAGGAGAAAATACAGCAATACAAGTAAATATTCAAAAATTCCCTTAACCGCTATTGGATCATGCACTTTGACATATAGGGTATGAATGCCACTCTGGTAAAAAAATCTGTTTATCTGAATTTATCTTATAGCCCATATTCCAGGGAAATTGTACAAAGAAATAATGGACTAATGAACACACATGCAAAACCAAAATACCCTCCCCCAAAAAATCCCAGAGCCTGAAATAGCTTGTTTGTGGAAGGGTGAATCTTACCCTGTGCTGAAAAACATTCTATGGGTGAAAAAAATTTGCAGTGAGTCTTGTTAGATATATAATAAAACTCATAAAATTACTAGTTAAGGTATGTACATACAACGTTCTGAATGTAATCTTCCTCTTCTTGGAATGGGATTTCCCATCCTGCTGACATGTTTACTTACACGATTTATCCTTCCATTCTTACATTTCCCATCCTTGCATCCACATGCAAAAAACAGCTTTCAGTCTATGAGCTGAAATCAATCGGGTCAGGATTTTCCACAGGTTATTTGCTCCTAAAGCACAAATTATGAGTAGGATCATTTTGCTGCTCTCTTAGAGCCTGATGCTCAACATGGTAACACAGTTTTTCTGTGGAAGTATCTATTTACCGTGCTTAATCACTCAAATAAACATATGTTAATCACTTTGCTTTTCACTGTGTGATTGGGCTGATCTCTTTGATCTCATAAGAGTAACTAAGTAAGCAGCTGCTTTAAGGCTTAAAGCAAGTTTTGACTTAAAACAAGATTTTGTTTTGCCTTTGAGTTCCGACCTTAAGAGTCAGACTCAATGTATAATAAATTCTTTTACTGGATCTCTTATAAGTGCAGCTATTATTTTTGTGCTATACATTAAATAAATTTGTGAATATGTATTCCATGTATGAGACTGATTACAGATGGAAACTTTTCCTGGCATATTTGAGAACAATGGACTTCTTATTTTAAACAATACAATGGAATATGGATCCTGGCCTGGATTACTGCAGCTTTTGCTCTTTATTCACACCTATAACAAAGATTTCCTCTTTCTTGAACAGCCTTTATGTGGTTAGTAGAGAGATTGGGGCATCCAGGCAAGAAATTTCAGTATATATGGTATTAGGTGCATCATTTTTATTGTGAAGAACACTAGGATTTATTGGTGCTCTAGGAGAATATTGACCTTTGAATCTTCTCAGTTAATATTTAACTGTTGGGTCAACAGATCTGGATAGTCACTTATTCAGAAGGCACTATCAACTTAATTGTTATTGGCAGGACATACTGTACAAAACCTTTGGAGGCTGATAATTGTGCAGTTGTTACTAGATGCTATGAAGAATATCCCATTAAAAACCAGATACAGTGATGACAAAAATTATCCTGTGGTCATAAGATTTTTGTGTATAGAAACATGAGTTGTGCTTGAATGGAAAATGCAAAAACCACACGCATCAGTTGTTAGTATGTGTTTAGTTCTTTCATTTCTTCTCTTTGTTTAGATCAGTAGTACCAGAAATTTTTTTCAGGAACTAAGAATAAACCAAATTTCTAATTCTCATTAAAAATGATTACATGGTAATTAAATGAGCACATAGCCAGTATTTCAAGGGAGTACAAGCACTTTGACTGCCTGGAAATATGTTTGGCATAATCAAATTCTGAAACTTTTTGTTTTTTATCTTTGCATGGTCCTCACGTACCAAGCTTGCTAAGAGCATTGATCTCCATCTGCAGACGACACAGTAAGGTACCTGAAAGTGACAGTATCCACTTCTCCTTCTGGTGTAGCTTGATGCCATGGTCCCAGCCACAGGGAAAGGAGCAGGATCTGAGCTACCAGCTCTCACTGTTCCCAGCACCAGGAACTCCTAGCTGGTGAAGCCCACTCTGCCTGACTGGATTTATGTGACATCTCTGTAGTGGTTCACCTGCCACTCACACATCCAGCAGTGGAGGGGAACTGGGCTGAGGTTCAGAGGTAATTCTTCATACCCAGTGTGTCATTTTCTCCCTCAAATCCAGTAATGCATTTTGTTCCTCCTCTTTGACACTGAGGTGTTTCGTGGGAGTGACACAGATACCTTCATGATTGTAAGGCCCCAGAATTCCTCACCAAGTCCCTTAGAGGGCCTTACAGGCTTTTTATGTACCCTGAGTTGGACAGAAGAGGAAACACTAACAAGATATTCTCAAGAAGGCAGAACAATAAAAAAATTCAGTTGCAAGCTTTAGAGAATCAGGTAACTTTGGCAAAAGTTTAAAGCAACATGAAGCATTTCACAAAGCATTAACTTAACAAAGGCAAGGCCCCCTAACTTTGCAAATTCCAATCCATCTACCTTTAAGTTACTCAAACTCTAAGAGGAAGAAATTAGACAGAAAAGAGAAGAGATACAGAAAATAACAAATATAGCTACCACACCTGCTTCCAGTGGTGCTCTAACCGACAAAAAAGCCACAAGAAAGTAGGGTCAAAACACGCAGTTGTGTTGCATCCTGGTTTAAGTACAATTTGGCTTTCCGAGGCCCTCCCCCCAGGTGGGACTTCTGTTTTGGTGGCCACTCAGGAACTGGGTTAGGGATGCCAGAGGTGGGGAGTGGACTATTGCTTCCATTCTGCCAGGGGTGTGCACAGGGATACAGGTGGGATACAGGTGGGATGTATTAAACAGAGCACTGCCTTGCAGGGGAACGCTTGACTTGCACCTTTCTCCACACGTGCACCTGAAATGTTTTGAGCCAGCAATCCTTCTGGTCTCTCACAATGACTAATGACTGGAATAAAAGCATGTATTTTTTTACTTTCCAATTTGTGGCTCATCAATAGGATTTCATTTTAAGTTCTGCTTCTTAGAAATGTCTTTCAGTTAGATTTTTTCTTAACATGCTGTAAAGCCAGGCATGCCCCTTGTGACATTGCTGGAGGTTTGGGTCCATTACTGTGTCCTGCAAGAAGCCAGTAGGGTCTGCTTGGATCTTCTGAAGAGCCACTCTGTGCAGCAGTGACGGACTGATCTCTTTGGGAGAAGCAAGAACATCGTTTGTCTTACACAGAAGCAGAGAAGGATGGCGACAAGTGCTTCTGTTTTCATTTGGGCACTTGTGTCTTGTGGCTTGACACTCCTAACTTCTTGTGTAGTCCTATGATAGACAGGAAATAAAAATAAAGAAGAAAGAACTTTTCTGAGGCTAGAATCACTCCCTTCTGCTGGTCAGATACCTGGTATGTTATCATACATTAGTTCCTCCTATGCAGTAGAATAAATATCAATCCTGGCATGGCTTTTGCATCGGCTTTATGATTAAATAGTACTCAGGATGAAGATACAAATGGTTAAACAGGTGGCAAGAGGCTGATCCAAGAAAAACAAAGATTTTGTTATATATATATATATGTATATTTGTTATATATATGTATATATATATGTACATATAAAAATACATATATATATATATATATATAACAAAATAAGATATATATAACCTTAATATATATTAAGGCACATAAATATCTTTATAAGTAGAAATCAATTAGTGTTCCAAGATGCCTTCTGATATTTTATTCATTAGTGTGATGGACTACATCATGCATATGAGTAATTATTTAAATATATGAGTATGAATGTATTTAAATAATTTACTTTTGAGATTATATAACATTTCTGAATTCCAACAGTGTTGATGCCAAACCTATGACAATTCTGGCCAAGTCAAGCTCTGACAGCATTGGAGCCTTAATGATGTGGTAAATGCTGAAATGATATAAATGTAAGGTTTAAAAAATAAAATAGAATATTTCAAGGATCAAGCCAAAATACACAGGTAATTAAATTTCACAAATGAAAAGGTATCTAACACATCTGTGAAGATAAAGGAGCATGACCAAGAGACAAGTTTTCCTTCAGTTCTTTGTTTTAAATTCCATGGTTTTTTATTTTTGTTTTGTATTTCCATCCAGACAAGAAGGCTTAGAGTATAAAGGAAATAGTCTTTATAATGTATTTTTCTCCATTAAGCCTCAGTTTTAAAGACATTTCATCACTCAAATCTTGCCTAAATATAGATTAAGAATCTCAAGAAGTCAAAACCAATCTAGCCTACCTATTCTCCAAGAGTATTGCCCCGAAAGTGCTTATAATCAAAGCATGCCCTTCTGTTCAACCCACATCTTTCTGGATGCCTAACTGTAGTTCAGTTGCATGGAAAAATAGGAGTGAGATGAACTCCCACATCTTGCCTAAGGGTGGTTTGTTACCATAAGGGCACCCATTTCTGCCACAATTCCTGGAGAAACTGCCAACATTAAAATGGGCAGTAGTGATGCTCTCCTGTTATCTTTTCAATTTGTGCTAAACAAATTAATGATGAAGAGTTGTCCAAAAACTTGGGTTTTGTGCCCATGCTTCTTGGAACCTTGAACTTACAATACTGGATAATTCGTTTTTAATTTCTGTTGTGCAAAAATACAGTATTCTTGTAATAACTCTGACAGCTTTCTGTATCTGCTGGGATGAACTTAATTAAAGAATGGGTATTTACCTGGCTTTTTTTTTAATAGTCAAGTAAAAGGCTTATGCAGCATCATAAAGAAAAGAAAGGAGCTGCTTTGCAGAATAGGGAGGGCAAATTAAATTTCCTTCATCAGTTAATAGTTTAACAGCTGTAGCATGCGAGGGCCCAGCAGACATTTTAAGATGAGGTAGAAAAATAAGTGATGATTAAAATGGCATCAGGCAGCTGATGGGGTTAAAAACATAGTTATAGCTACCAACGTGGTGGCTCTTGATGAAATTGCCTTTGCACATCTGAAGCCGTGATCCAGTGCCTGATGTAGAACACCTGTGCTGCCCTTCTCCCTCTCCTAACCCTCACCTGCCTCCCTCTCCTAACACTCACCTGGCTCAGTGATGGTCCTGAGCAGAAGCCTCTCTGAGCTGGGCTGGCACAGTGTTCTTGCAGGTGGATGTAATTACATCTGCTCATTTTGGACAGGATTCCTAACAATGCTACAAGTCTATTTGTTTAAATCTGACATTATAACTTTATGAGAGGAAAGTGTTCTTGCACTCCAGCTGGCAGTGTGATGTGTCCAAGGAGTTTCTCCAGCTGGCTGACATGGGAGCTAGCACTGACAGCAGAGCAGGTCTGCCTGCAGCAGTGGAAGATCACCATTATCTGGGAGCTGAGCAGCTCACTGCATTAGATCTGCCAGACTTGTCATTTATGAATCAAGACTTTCATACTTAGCAGGCTCAATTCAGATTTAGTTACATAAACAGACTTTGAAGCTTCAGAAAATGCAATCAAACAGGAAGAGCAGGTACCCAGCTGCCTGGTCTCCTTCTAGACATTTAGATCCTGCTTTCTCAGCTTACAGTGGTTTGCCTTTAACAGGAGGAGAACAAAGCATGGTGATGCAGGGGGCTGCCTGGAATGCTATCCAGTGTTGTGTTTTCAGGATTTTCACTTTCTGAGTCTCTGCTTTAATTTATGAACTAGAATATAAAATAAGCAGCACAGCAGCCCTGGCCCATCTTGTTCTCATCATCAGAAGAAGGGTGGTTAATTTGGATGACAAGTGAATGAACAACCTTGATATTTCCTAGCCATTTCTTCTACCCTGCATGGACGCTTGACTGTAGGCCAAGTGACTTCCCCTCTGCAGGTTTTCAGCAGCACTGTGAGAACACAGAAATTTCAAGCAGATATTTTAGGCATCATGGGCTGCCCCCAGAGCCAAATTTACATTTTTGTTGAAATAATCTTATGTCAGGAACTTCTGTGGGCAAGTGGGGTTCTGCTTGGAAGGCATGTGACCAGTAAGCATGTATGTATGTGTAAATGTATATGTACATCCCAGGAAGCAAAGCTTTAGTCACATTTCACAGAGGACATCCCATTACAAGACCCTGATGATGAAACAAACCTGCAGCCACCAATTTGGATCTTGGCATTTCACTCCTCACAGCACAGAAAGCAGATGGAGCTCAGGAAATCTCCAATCCTCATAATCCTCTCCTCCTCTAAAGCCTGCAGGAGGCCTTGGGTACTGCTGGGATGTTTCTGTTTAAAACAGTGTCAATATTCTGGTCTGGTTTGTGTATGCTCACACCACTGCACTAATAAACCCTTGTGAAGCTGCTGTAGGCAACATGATCATCCAACATCATGAGCAGTTCTTTTCTTTCCCAAAGGAGAGACTTTTCACGTGTCTTTGAAGATTATTTGATATGCATACTGTGAAATCTGTGCTTGGTAAAAATGCTGAAGGTGAGTTCATAAGGCAAAAAGAGTGGGGTTCTTGACAGTGCCAATGAATGGTTGTGTTGGGTATGAGCCTGCCTCTGGATGTCCTGCCTT
Organism: Euphonia xanthogaster; assembly: GCA_034509185.1. Lineage (NCBI taxonomy): Eukaryota > Metazoa > Chordata > Aves > Passeriformes > Fringillidae > Euphonia > Euphonia xanthogaster. Next base: position 10,611,717 of record JAYDZK010000056.1, on the reverse strand, counting down.
CCCAGTGGGAATGGGAGTGGCATCCAGTGCTCCCAGCAGTGTGATGCAGTCCCTCTCAAGATTTGGGATGTGCTAGGACTAGGGAGCTCTTAGAATGCAGAGATGATTTTGCTCTGCTGATTACATTAAAAATTGCTTCAACAGGAGCAGAAAACTTCGAAGCTATTCCCAAACAAGATTCTCTCTCTAATTTTAGGTATGGAAGATGCCCTCATTCTGGAAACAGCCTTTCACAGGGTGGTCTGTCAGGAACTTCCTAGTGGAAGCTGAACTTTCCATAAATGAAAATGGTGAAATGGCAGGTTTAGCTACAGCAGAAATGTTACAATAACACTGCACTTCAACACCTCGCTGTCACCACCCTGAGTACCTGGCTTGGGAAGATAACACCTGTTCCCAAGACATTTGTGAAGATCTTTGATGGTAGTCTTCCCTATGGAGGAGCGAAAAGAGTGTGATAGTGACAGTTTTAAAATCTGTAGTGAAATATGTTCTTGTGAAAAGCACCTGATCAGCAGAGCGGAAGATGCACCAGGTCTCTTTGAGGAAAACTGAACAGCTTTGTTGCTGAGGCAACAGTGGTACATGGGAAACAGAGACTCAGTGCTCAAAACCAGGGCAGACTTTCTGTGCATCCTTAGGATCCTTAGGCTTTGACTCAGTAAAGCAACTTGGTTTTCCAGTGATGCCATTATAGTGTGTATTTAAAGATGTGGTCAGAAGAGGACTTTTTTTCTGTTCAGATACTTTGAATATTTTATTTGTAGGATCCTTAGGACCAGAACTGTGTCTCACTGCATGTTTGTTCAAATACCCAAATATTTGTGGTCAGGTCCCCAGGTGCCAGCATAGCCCATGGTAAACACACAGAAAGCTCATTTGAGTTAATGGAAAAACCTTTCTATCATTTTATGTCTTTCTATTTTCCTTTAAAAAAACCAACTCTAATAATAAAAAAATCCACTGTGCATAAGTTCAAGCAAAATTTAATGCCTAGCATGTCAGCAGATCCAGTGGATCACATGCTCCTGCTGCCAGGGCTTTGCCTGTCATGGCTTGGAGTAGTCATGTGCTTGAGGGGGCTGGAAGTTGTGTTTCCATGGTTATGTAGCTCCCAACTTTCTTTTAATAACCCAGACAAGAGATTTGTTAATGTTCACTTATGATAATGGGAAATTATAGAAAAAAAATCATTCCCAAGAGCTTTTTATTTTTGTTCTGTGCTGTACTAAGGACGAAGTGAAAAAATAACAATAATTCATCCATATGACTAGGAGCTACTTGAAACCAGCAAATGTGACTTTTATGCCATTGCTGTGTGCAGCTCAAAAATGAAGGCACAGTGAACCTGTTCCAGATGTAAGGGAACCTATCTCAGTTGAGAGTATTTGCCCTTGCTGACAGATCCGTGAAGAGCATCATGATACAGGAAAGGTTGCTCTTGCAGTCAATGGTCCATTCTTTTCCTGTGATTGCATCACATTCCAGGAATCCTAATAGAAATAGACACTACATTTAGGAATAATATGTTGAGAGAGGCTTTTATTCATCTTCTCCATGAGGGTATATCAAGACCTTTATTTTCTGTGGTCAATTGAACAGTAATTGATTCTAATGATAGAACATGAGGTTACCAATAAGGCTCTCAGAGTTTTAAAAAGTAGTGCAGCATGGTGAGTGTTCAATGTCAATACCCATTATATTTTCTATGTTGAAAGGGCAGTTACAAAGGGAATAGACTGGCTTTGTTCACACACTGAAGTTTGTAATTTGTTAGGGAAAGATGTAGTCTTAAAATCTGAATATCTATTTTAGAATAAGAAACAAAATCAAATTCCTACAAACAAATTAGCAACTTTTATTACTCAGTCCAGAAATGTTCTGATGAATATTGAAATATATTCTGAACAAAGTAGCACTGAACAACTGAATACAGTACATGCCAAAGTTGATGAGAACTGATGTCATAAGCAGAATTGGGTACTTCTGGATTGTGCCATCAACACCATTGCATACCCTGGCAATCTTAGGAATGTCACTTAAGTGAAAATGTTGACATTTTTCACCTTGATTTTTCAGAGGAGTTGAAAAAAAGAGTAATTTTAGCTAAGGTTTTTCAGGAACCTCAGCTTCACAGGGAGGTAGAAATCATATTTGAAAATAATACTTCATGTATCTGATTTTAGATTGACACATATGATCTTATCACCTCTAAGGCATAATTTTCTGAAATAATAATGAATAATGATGGACAATAAAGGATAATTTTCAAGTTTAATTTTTTTTCCCTCTGGCTCACTTCGGTGTTTCTATACAAGAAGTTACATAATGGCAAAATAATATTTGATAATTTTCAAGTTACTAGCATAATATTAAAGCAATTCAAGAAATGCAGATTCAGCTACTCTTTTAGGTCTTGATTTGATTAGACCCCTGAGGAAGAGCCTGATTTACAGCCTGTAAGCTGGATCATTAAAATTAGTGGGTTTAGCAAGAGCCTTAAGTACCAGTGACCATCCATAGCAATTACAGGAGTGATGCAAATACTTGACTGCAGGTGTACCATATTAAATCCATATTTCAGTAGTGATATAAAAGGAACTTTATCAGAGCCTGGCTTGAAACTTGCAGAAACTGTTTTCAGTAGAAATAGAAATGTTTTCATAACCTTGAGCAGATTAAAAGAGGTAGATCTTCCAAAGTTATTTTATAGATAGCTGCTTGTGGCTCAGAATTGTGTCCTAAAACTTTTAAAAGTAAGATTATCCTTTTTCTGAAAGACAGTGATCACATGTGATCATTGAAAGTCTTTAGGAACTTTCTGAGAATAATTAAGTTTATTAGTCTTCAGCACAAAAATGAAAATTATTATTCCTGTCTGTGTTGTACTGAGACCATACACATCATGTGCAAATATTTATCATTTTAATACCTGCTACTTCCAGACCTCAGTGCCATCTGACTTAGTGCAGAATTTAAACATGATGTCTCAGGTTAGATCCTGTATTACTTTACTGTGATCTGAAGATGTCAAATCAATATCTGTGTACTCAGGCTGTCACATTTTAATCCATGTGTCAGCTGTGAGGTTGTGAAACCTTACGTATATTATGACATTATTTCCCCAAATTAAAAAATGTGATTGAAAGCAATATTGAATTTTTAAAATTAATGTTTCTCTTTGTGTTTTCTGGACTTAAGAGTGCAATAATAATAATAATTTAAAATGTAGAAATGGTTTTGTGCCATGTTACATGACAAGGATGCTATCAAGTGTCACATCTGAGGATAGGGTGGGTCAATAGCTAAAGAAAGGAATAAAAGTATCTCTAGGCTGCTGTTTCAGGTAGATAAATAGATATGTGTAGGGAAAAAATTTGCTTCTCAGTCCAACCACTAATGTCCACTCCTTCTAGAAAATAGACAGAAATTATGTCTAGGGCAAATGCATAGATTATATATACAAGAGATTTGAGTTATTCTAGTCTGAAAAAAGGATTACCCTGAAAAGTGAAGAAGGGGTTGAAGACACGAGGGAGCTGCAGAGAAGGGTACTGCAGAGGTGATGCTTGGGCTGACCTGTGGGTCCTCCATCGAGCCTCATTTATCTGCTCATGATGAAGGGAATTCATTGATGTGATAGATTTCATCTTGGGAGAAACCATCCTTTTCCTTGTGTCTGAAAAAGTCACATTAGAGTTGGTAAATCTCACAAATTAAAGGATATGATCTGTTAGAATTTCAACAGGTAGAGCAGGATTTTTTCCCCTCCTCAGACTATTTGTAGCCTTGAATTATTTTTCTCATAAGAGACAGAGATTGCAGTTTTGGCTCCTCTCAGCGTGTGGGTGGATTTGTAAGTGATTCTTCTCCAATCATAAAACCCCATAACCAAAAGCCAATCCTTATTTTCCTGGGTTCAAACTACTTTCAGGGCTGAGTGCACACATGAATGTTTTCCCAGGTCCAAGGCTGCAGGAGGAACATGTGTGTGTGGTGGGGAAGAGTGCAACTCCCCTGTTCAGAAGGGCAAAGCATGGGAGTTGCTTCCACCCTGGGTGATTTAGGAGAAGTAAGAGATGGTAGAATTGGCTGTATCGGCACAGATCCAAGTGCCACACGGCCCAGTGCAGTATTTGCAGCAGTGGGCAATTCTAAATTTCCTGGATGTGCATCAGAGGCAGGACAGTGTGTGTTCACTCAAGCCCATCGTTTTTTCTTTCAGGTATTTCACCAGCTCATGTTGACAAGGGACTGCTGGCATGTGTCTGTTGGTACCACACAGAGAGTAGCTCTGGTTGGAGCTGAGTTAACTGTCCAAGCAGGGACTTCAGGGTGCTCTGGGGTCATCCGGGATTTAGGAGATATCCCTGTCTCCCGTGGGTCCTGTTATGCTTAGGTGTCTCTTTGCTGGCACAATTCTTATTGTTGGCACCACTTTGAATTCCTTTGAGGACAAGGAGCCAAAGAACATAAACATTAGGACATTAAAGTGCTCAGTGTTACAGTGTCTATTTGATTTTATTTTCCCTTGGAACAAGCTGTACCTCTAATGAAACAACTTAAAACTGGTAATAAATATCCTGTCTCCTGACACAGACATTAATTACTTCTTCAAATGAGCAGGTTTTGTAGTCCAAGTACTGAGATCTAGTTCTAAATTAAAAGATAGCACTATTCTCTTTGAAGAGGATCAGAAGTAGAGTAATAGTAATCAGTGACAAGGACATAATTTACTAAGAGAGAAGTATTGCTCAAGCTGCTCTAAGAGAGGAAACATTCTCCAAGGCCTGATTCACCCAAGCTTTTAAGTACTGGTCAACACTGAAGAATTTTGTTTAATTAAACATTTCACATGCCTAACCTGAGAACTTTTTAGTTACCTAGTCGAGCTGGAGTCAAGAATAACTGCAATCAATAGCATAATGAAGAATTTAAGAGAAGCCTAAGTATTTTCTACTATTCAAGGAGGATCTTAAACAACTGATGCAGAAATGCATGCAAAGCCCTGAAATGCAAAGAAAAAATGTCTAAATTATAGTCAGGAAGGAATCATATGAACTTGACAAAGACATTTATTAATTTTTAATTGGGAAAAATTTATGGGTATTTCAGAACTAATAAACAGCAATTTGTAAAATAATGACTCACTCATCTCAGTCACAATAGACTTAATCAAGCTGTTCATTGAGCTCATGCAGTTCACAAAGCTCTGGCTTTTGCTCCTGAAAAAACCGATTCTCACATTTTTACTAAAGAGAAGATATTGAAAAAATCAATAGTATTTAATGCGGAAAAATAATAGAAATATCCAATACACAATTTCAAAATATATATTTTAGATTGAAAAAAATACAAAACAAATTTCTCTAAATAATTGAAAAATTCTGATTGAATAAAAATAAGGAAAAATTTATTTAATTTAATTAATCTTTATTTTGCAAAACAATGTAAATTTATTTAAAATTTTTTTGAAAGCCCATTTTTTCTGTTGATGTTTTCCTGTGGAAAATAGTTTTGTTATAAAAGGAGGTCATTCAATATTAAAGCAATTTAAGCATCTTCCCCCTTCCAGGTATGTAAATCTATTAATGACCTATATATCTTTACATCATGTCCCTTTATCAGCTATACAACATTATTTATTTCATGGCACAGCTATCTCTCCTTCCTACAGACCTATCCATAGCTATCCATAGCCCCCTTGGTGTTTCCTTCATAGGTAATGCAGTCAAACTGAGAGCTGTCTTTAACACAGAAAAAATCTGGATAGAAATTTTAAATTAGCCATTTTTAGCTGTTTATTTGCTTAACCTATTTGTGGTGATTTGAAAGATGTTTTTAGATGTCTCCAGTATTTGTACCTCCAGGTTTGATCTTTTTCTCTTGCGGTTGTGTTACATATGCAAAATCTAATTGAATATTTTGGTTTTCATTATGGTTAGCCTCTCATTTAAAAAGAAAAGGGATACAAAGATATTGTTTCAGAAATAACAAAATGAAATTGCACACATCTGATCTTCAACCTTTTGCTGGAGCACTTGGAGTCTGTAAGTCTTGTCACCTCTTTTCTGAAGCCAGAGCAGCCCCTTTGGCTGTTGTTACTTTGCAATAGTGTTGATTTAAGCTATTCTGATTTCTTCTTGTTCTGTGTCTGCTCTGCCCTTTGTTATGGCAGCACAGCTTTTGTGGAGCTGTGGTGGACGAGATTAGGAGCTGATAACCAGTAACAAAAAGAGTGGTTTTGTTAGGAGGATTGCTGGATTTTCTTTCAGTTATTTTGACCATGGGTCCACTCCATCAGAAGGGCCACTGCCCTTTTCAAACAGCAGTTGCTGTTCCCAAGCTATTAAACAAGTGCAGCTGAGGGGAAGGTGGTGTTTCGAAGTGCTGCTTATGGGCAAGGCGGGAGCACGCTGCATATACATGAATCCTGTGCTTTACTGTTAGCATGATGGAAATCTCAGCAGCCTAATTCAAGTATCATTGTTACTCTGGAGCTATTTCTGACCTTAAAAAGAAACTAATTATGCAATTAGAGTGATTCTCCACACAAAAGGTCTCAATAATAGTGATGCAATTAAATATTAGCACTCTGTTCTAGGTTTTCTATGTTTTTCTTGAAGAACCTTTACCCTTATTTTTTTCTCCTCTGAGCTAGCAGTCAGCAGATTTGTGCTGCTGCAAAGGGTAAGACCATAAGCCTTCAGTGGGAAGGATCCAGTCTTGTTCTTGCTGGTCTCTTCCCTTTACTTTGCCCATTTTTATACATTTTCTCCCATATACTTCTTTCTACAATATACCTTTGCTTTCATTCATGATTTTACGATTCCATGTTGCATCCACATTTACTCTCTAACTCTCTTTTTGTGGAAGATAATGCTTTTTTCTGCTCTTTGTTACCATCAAACCCAGCTCCTAGTCTGCAATCCTTTGCCTGCTGCTGGGTGGTTTATATCTCTGCACACCTCAATGCCAGCCTGGGCCCACCTCTTATCATTCCAGACAGGCACTTTTCTATGCTGCATCCTGCCTCTCCACTTCCCAAGGTTTTTTGGTATTGTATTTCTCTACCTTACATTGCTATGCTAGAGGTGTAAGTGCCTCATTCTCCAGAGAATGATGGCTTGTTAGAGCTATCTGCATAAAACCACAGTTGTACCACATAAAGATAAGCAAAAGTAGAACAAATTAGCCATAGAGTGCAGGCTCGTCAAGAAAAGTCAGGGCAGAGCAGCCTGGCAAGCCTCAGTCCCTATGGCCTCTCATTTAGCAGTGGCAGTGTGGTGCTGCAGGGCTTTGGGGTTACAGTGCTGGGCAGACAATGAATGGGCAAGTGCCTGGTTGAGGGGCTGTTGAAATCAGCTCTGTGCAAGAGAAGATTGCCATGACAGTCTGGTTTTAAATCTAAGACTATCTGTTATAAAACCTAATAGACGGTCTGTAATAATGCATGTGCTAGTGATTTTGCATCAGCTTGTAGAGGCTGAATATGTTCTAATTTTTTACCAGAAAAGCATTTAACATACTTGTAAAAAATGTGAATCCATTGGCTGATCAGACTAAAGAACTTTCAAAACTCCCTCTGTGTGAGACGCACATTGCCACTCTCCCTCGTGACAGTGCCTGCAGTTGCCCAGCCAATAGACCCGGGCCATTATCCAGCTGATCCCATCAAGGTAGGGACTAAACAGAATCAAGACCCCAGCCTTGCTTCTGCCTCAGTTACAGAAGCTTGGGTGATCACAGTAGTTTGAGGAATTCACGTGGGTCAGGGAATGATAGGAATGCTTGTTCTAGCAGATTCTCAAAATGCTGCGGCATTCCTCCCAAAGCCTTACAGGAGGATTTTGAGGATGGCTTTTTGGCTGCCACGCTGTCTACCTGGAAGCTTATGGGCATTTTCAGCTGAGCTTCTTTATGCTGTATGTGTTGTGTAGCTATAGATACTCAGCTATGTCTCCCTTGTACTGTTTTTCTACTGTTCTTTTCAGGACATGACATATTAAAGTTGGTTTGAGCAACAGATCAAAATATAGTATCTAGATGAGGGAATAACTAATCTTATCTAAAAATAGCATGTCAGTTCAAAAATGCTGAAAAAATATCTGTTGGATGCACTTTTCATTTACTAGGGATTCTCTATAGCACAAATCAAAGACAAGTGCAAATGTGGGCATTAAAAAATGCTCTGGGCTGTGTTCTAAAAATAAATTATCATCTTAAGATATAGCTGTTTCTGGATACTATTTTGAACCACACTGTAAGTGCTAGGGGAATATTACTCAAAATTCATGCTGCCATGTGGTGAATCAAATATTCTTTAAATGGCTCTAGTGGTCTAAGCAGAGGACTAACATGTGAGGAAGGCATGTCTCCAAGAAAGGTGATTCTGAGTCAGCAGCTCACTGAGTCTTCAACACTAAGAAAAATCCACTCCTGCTCTCCATCTGTGATGACTGCTGGCTGTAATGTGCAGCCTGTGGGAGAGGCTGCTTTTCAAAAAGAAGATTGACATTAAGACTCTTTATTATTTCTTTTAGAGACTGGAAATATGACATAGAGCTATTAGCAAATGAAATGTGGGTTTGTGGTTTACATGAAAACTGTTCTGTGGTACAAGACCTTCAGCTCTTACTCTTCATAAACAAACACGCATTTCAAATCAACTGCATTAAAAAGATCTGTTGTCTTAGAACCTTGGCAATGAGGGGTCAATGCACCAGGACTGTCCCGTTCTGCCAAGTATCCTGCTTTAGGAGACACATGAGATGCAGTCTTTGGTGGCAAAGCTGGCTCTGGATCTTCCTGCTCCCCTCGGCCAAAGCCAGGTTTGACTATTTATCATGCTGTCCTGGCACAATGAGCTGTGTTTTCTGTTGTGCCAGTTTAACTATTTGCAGTGGTGTGCTGTACGCAGGTGCATGGACACTTGGCTGTAAAAACCCAAGATACCTTTTTATTCCTGGAGTGTTGTCTTTGATCGGGTTCCCTGGTCTACTTCAGCTGGTGTTTGTGCTTATTTTTTCAGTAAATTTGGAGTGGTGAAAGAGTTTTTAATATAATCAAAAGCAACAATGAAATCAAGCCAGTGGCAAAATGCTTGTGGATTAAATAAGCTTGGGTTTCCACTCAGAATAGATGTCAGCTCTGTCTTATTATTATCATCATCATTACCATCATCTATCCTGCACTCTTGAATAATACATGCCATAAGGGTTTAGTGAAAAAATTTGCTTGAATTAAATATTTTTTCATTAAAAAACCCTAAAAAAAACCCCAAATCAACAACCTAAAACTATATCTAACATTAATATTGTTCGGTTATCTTGGTGGTTGCTTATACCTCTTTTAAAAGTTCTCACCTTGTTTTATTTCTTAGTCTGAATTTTCCTTGCCTCAATTTTCAGTCCCTGAATCTTCTTTTATCTTTATTTATGAGGTTGATGAGCCAGCTACAATCAGATTGTTACTCAAATTAGAATTAACAACCCATAATCAAATCACCTTTTTTTTTTTTTTTTAAACATAATGGATTCAGGCCTCTCAAAATTCTGTTGCAGACAATGTTTTACAGTCAGTCAATCATCCTGAATCATCTCCATTCCTTAGTTCTTCTTCAATTTCTGTGGCAGGAATATAATATTCTAGTGTCAGTGGTTAACTGCTCCTAAACCTCTGATATAATGTCTCTCCACAAATTTGGTAATTTCTTCTTTTGTATGAGAGAACCATATGAATCTGTTCACCCAATGCACCCTTGAAGGGGATCAGGTAGTTGGGTAATAGTGATTGCTCTTATCTAACTTACTGTTATTTGCAGGGCCAGGAATTTGCAACATTTTCTGCCCATGCAAATTTGTCTTTAATTTCTCTGTGAGCACACTATCTCATCCATGAACCAGGTCCAAAGTGGATAATTCTTGAAGAGTCACACTGCACTACAAAGTGCTATTATCTCCAAAGCTTTCTTTCAAAGTATGACGTCTTGAAAAGCAGAAAATAAGGGAGAGAAAACAGAAAAAAAAAAAAAAAAAAAGAAAGAATAAAGAAATACATCAAGACAGTTGAGCAAAACTTATTTATGAGGCACTTCATAAACCCACATGGAGAGTGTATAACTTCCCTGTACCTTCTCTTTTATGCCTTTACACACTGCAGACTGCAGCCTGACTAGTATATTTTGGGCATGACTATCTCTAGACTTCATTTCTACACTTCTTTCAGCTTTTAGAAAAACCAGAGATGAACACAAATCCTTATCCTCTCATACTCATCTCAAATGTCTCCCATGGAGAAATATTATATGCTGGTGTTCCCTTCTACTGTTCCAGTCCAACGTGGAATAAACAGACATCAACACTCAAATGCAGACTAGGAGTAATATATTTTGTAATTATCTGAAATCCATTAGCATTTCCATTTTCTACACCTAAAGCTGCTGTGTTGAAATGCTGGCAGATTGGATTAGTATGCCCTCCTGCTTTGGGGACAAGTCAGTTTTTAATGCTGTGGTGTATGACTACACAGCTGCTGGGAATAGTCTGCTCCAGCCACTGGGATAAGGCATGGGCTGTTTCATCCTGGTGCCTTCCACTGGCCCTGGGTTTGAAATAAGAGCGACAGTCAGATATGACTGAAGAGACAATGGAAGGCTTGAGTTTTTAATTTTTAAGACAGTTTTTCTTCTTTATTGGCTATTTGTGTTGTGTTGCATATTATTTCGTGCAGTCGTTCTGAGTTTTCAGCACAAGTTATTCCTGTTCATATATCTGACATGGTACATTCACTGGAATAAAAATCAGACAAGGCCAGCGAAGTCATAGCTTTCCGCTTTTCCAGGTGAAAGTCCCTGGAAAAGTAAAGTGAGCAATCTGCTTCCTTTAAATTTATTCCCAATTGTACTGCAGCCTGGTCCTGACAGAACAGAGTATATCGTGGCTCAGTGGAAGCAGCCTGGTAAGGCAAAATTTGTTACAATTTTATTTCATCTACTAGAATAAATTGTTAATGCTTATGTTAACCTGGATGACTTGATCAGATTTCAGCGGTTTATGCAAAATGTGATAGAACCATGCACCATTTCAGCAGTTTTTTTAACTTGAAGTTCAATTCCTCCCCTCTGCCCAAATAAAGTCCAACATAGGATTTTTCTATAGACAGCGTTGTATGGAAACTCTATAGTTCTAACATAGGAAATGACCATCTGCTATAGATTTCAAGGGTGCACCCATTAATTGAGATGCAGCGTGCTGTGATAACCTGGCCTTTTTGTCTGTATGCTCTTAGAGAAAGTCATCTTCTCCCTGTTAGTATGGAAGTCACAAGCAGAGTCCAGTAAGTGTGACCAATCTTTTGCTCCATCTGGTGTATTGTCATAAATTGGGCAGCAAAGAGGTCAAATTAGTCAAGAAAGATATCATCCTGGAAATGAGCTGTGGCACAGCTTCATGTGCTTGGGAACTTAACAAATTAAAACCTGAAGTATTATGGAGCTTTGGCAATTGCAGAGTTAGGAAGCCTTTTAGTGCAGAAATCTCAAATCATAAATTGGAATCTGTGCTCTTAAATTTTCTCTAAATATATTTTCAGCCCCTGCATCCTTTGTGGGCCCAAAATCTTGGCTGTTAAAGGGTCACAGAAGGTTACTGGATCTTTTGTATGAGTCAAATAAGATTCTGGTCCCAATGCCTAAAAGCATATACCATCACTAAGCCCAGGATCTATTATTTTCTGTGACTGTTGTTTTAAAAGCAAACAATAAATTCATCACTGTATCTGTATGTGTAAATCAATATTATTTCAGAATTTCAATAACATCCTGTTAAAAAAATATACAAGGAGATTAAATATCTGTCAAGCTCTCACAAAAATGAAAAATATATGCTATTAGGGCTGTAGAATTACATGCAAAAAATTACTAGTGACATGCTGTATTACAATTAGGTATTAGAATTACTACAATCCATGATCTTGTATGCATAGAGAGGGAGGTAGTTGTAAATCAGCCACAGCAGTGGATGGGAAAATTTCAACTTGCTTTAGTAGAATAAAATTTGTGCATGATTAACCCAGAAACTTGGAATTATAGAATAAGTTAATACTAGGATTGCAGGGCTCAAGCAACAGTAAGCACTGCATAATCAGAATTCTTTCTATTGAAGAAAATTTCTTCCAAGATGTGAGGAGAGGTTTTAGAGGGGAGAATACTCACGGTACTATACATGAGCCGTGTTTTGGCAGGAAATCTTCAGTAAGGTATATTGAAAGTGAGAGAAGTCAAAATATTTTGGAAGTGTTAAAAGAGATGACTGCAGTAATGTATATTATAAATGAAGATGATGCAGAGCAAAGAAAGAACAAGGATAAGAGAGTGAAAAAGCCCCCAGGTTGTGTTATCCTTGACAGGTGAGTAGCAGGTAGGATAGAGGCCTCCACCTTCTGGAGGGCTACATGTCACTGGCTGATCAGCCTGCAAGAAGCCATCAACATGGGCTTTGACAAACTGGATTTTCTTGAACAAAAGGAAACCTGATTATTGCTCGGTGTGGACTGAGTTCATGTCTGCAAAAGTTTGAGAACAGGCTGGTAGGAGAAGCATGGCCTTGAAGGGAGGGTTGACACCAGCATCTGTCATCTCCCCTGTAGTTTTAAGACAATGAGTGATGAATGTGCCGGTCCATTTTAGGTGGAAGGAAAGTTCCTAAGCTCAGTTGGAAGGGAAAGAATAATGTACATGGCATACTACTGGAAAGAACTAGTACATTAAGTTTTAAAGTTGGCAGCAAGGCATTGTATCGAATCTGTCAAACTAGAGATGGTACAGCAGTGAGAGCAGCATTATGGTAATGATATTTGAGAGAAGAAAAAAAAAATCTTAAAAACTAGATATATGTCAGTTTGACCTAAGTATAATGAAAACCTTTTGAACAAATTTGGAAGAGAAGAATAATTAAGACATAGAGATAAATGGAAAATGGGATTAAATGCAATATTGGTTTATGAAATCAGATCAGTCCAAACTAATTTGCCATATTTCATCTAAGATGTGTCTAACTTTCTAGAAAGAGAAATATAGTGCATCTCATCTCTTAGGATTTCTGCAGAATGTTGAAGTTTCTAGGTCAGCCAGGAAACTTAATACATGCCCAGCCTCCTCTTTAAATACGTATTTCTGAGAAGAATGAAAAACAGATCAAACATGCTTAGGACTGTCCATAACATTTTAAGAGTAGACCATAGGTAAAAGCCAATTTGAAATCCAATTTTGAACTGATTGTTCATTCATCTTGAACTTAGAACTTATTTAATTACATTAAGGTACATCATGTTACATAATGTCAGAAGCTTTATTATATAGCTTTATTTATTAAAATAAAGCTATATAATATATTTTTATTTTGTTCTTATCTAATAATCTATTTAATGACACTAGAGTGGTTTCATATTAATTTTCTTGACAAAATCATGTTGGTCGTTGTTTATCATTTAATTATCTCTCAGACATTCACAAAATGAACCTTTAATATGTTTTCCAGTGCATTTCAAGATTTGGAACTAGGATGATTAGATCTGTATTTCACCGAGTCCTCCTTTGTCCACATTAAATTGAAGATAGAGAATTTGGTAGTCCTTTTCCAGTCCTCAAAGTATTATCTGTCTCACAGCTTTTAAAAGATAGTGATCAGATCTTATTTTGTCTATATCCTTAATCACCCAGGGAGGAATTACATCTGGCCATGCCTAACTGAATACATCTATGTTAGCTAATTATTCTGTAAGTTGTTTTTCTTAGTCTGACGTGCAGTCTGTTTCCTCGAAAATATATTGTAGTTATGTTCATTAAATATCTACTTTTTTTATTTTTTGCAAGGGCCAAAGACCAAGCATTAAAGTGTTATGTAAGAACTTTAGTGAAGTACAACAGTGTTACTCCTGTTTGAATCACCTGCATTCTTCCAATTTAATGTGTAATTCCAATATGATGTGTGATTTTGTATGTAATTTGCCAAATATATATATATATATATTCTTCATGATCTAGCTTTAAAAGCAGCTGCTATTGTCTCCTGCAGCTTTTCAGGTTTCAGTAGTTACAACAAATAATGTCCTCTGAATATTGAACTTTAAATATGACTATGATTTTTTATATGCTCAAATCAGGCAGTTTGTTCTACAGTTATGCTACCTGACTGGTACTATGCAGGTATTTGCATTATTTGAATTTAGCAAGTATTTAATAAACATGTATTTTCCCTGTTGCAAATATGAAGAGGCAGGGAGAAATTACTTGACCTATGTTTGTTTCTTTGTCAGTGCCATACCTCCTCTGGATTTGCTTGGCAGGTAATGCAGCATTTTTGAGTGTTTCACTAGACTCCCTCACTCTTGCATCCTCTGATGCAGCACGAACTGGCTGCTTACTCTGTACAAATTTGAATTTCACTGTTGTTGCCTGATCCACAAGATTACTGATACTGAGGTGAATTAGCTCAAAAGAGGTTTTCTAAATACAATTATTTTATACCAATGCCAACTCCATTTTTTTCCCTGGGATATATATAATGAGCTTTCCTTCTTTATTATGTGAATTTCCAAGGGCATTATTTCTGTGCATAATGTCTTTTAGAAATTAATCCTGGCTTTCAGCTTCCTTGATGTTGTTTTATCCTAGGTGACCATCGTGGAGAGTTTGGAGGCACTGCCTGTGCCTCATGTTTGAAGTTTCTCCACCTGAGCGGAGTTCAGTAGTTCATAATTTCCCACCATTTTACATCCTGTGGCTGTACTATGAAACTCCTATTTTCACATTATTTGCAAATAATAATGCCACTAATAATTTGCACTGTCACTTGCAAATGTTCTCACACCCATGTGTCTCTCCTACCCAGATGCCTTAGCTGCATCTATGACAGCTGTGGGAATTCTATTTGTACTTAGATTTCTTAACAAAATCTTGTACCAGCCAACTAAGCAGGAAATGCTTGCAGTTTAAATTAATTGCAAATGTAAACATTCAACAGCTAACAATGGAACAGGAATAGATTTCAACCTTTTCCAAACGAGATGTCACTGCTTGCATATAAAACCAGAGTGTATTTGCAGAACATGCACCAAGATGAGAGATTCATATCATAGCGACTTTAAGCACCATTTAAATCAACAAGGATTAATTTAAATAATGTTTATCCTTTTCTGAAAGATATTCTGCGAAATAGTCTATTCTAATTAGCTGAAATATTTTGATAAATTTAATGAAGTTATTCGCTCAGTGAAAAATTAATGTCTGCTACATATTTGTCTGATTTGTAATCAAACTACATGCTTTTATTGTGCTACTTAGTACTTATAGTTCTATTACGCTGGAAATCAATGAATGGTGAATTTATTAGTTTGTGGATAATTTGTCTTTTTAATTATTATTTGTGTGAGGTTGCATTTGAGTGGAAACTTAGTTTAGTTGGTGCCAAATTAAAGATTAATGGTATCTTGATATTGTTTATTTGGGACTTAAAACTACAAAAATGCATTAAAAAGCGTCTCAAAACAGGCTTTAATGAAACTTAAGGTATTAAATGAAAATATTATTTATCACTAGTCAATGAGGTTTTTTTTTTCTTGCCATGTTCTTCAAATTTTTAAAATGGGTAAATCTCGCCATCTCACACCTCACCATTGATTTACAAACTGAAATGGGAAAAAATGAGCTTTCCTTCTTTTTCAACATGTTCTGGTTCTCACAGCTTTGCTTCAGCTCAGCATTAAGCTAAAGTAGTGAATTAAACTGAGATTAAACATATTCTTGTACACTTTCACGAAATACAGCTTTTTTTAAAAATTAGCTCAACAGAACACAGTTGTAGTTTTTTAACTGATAAATCCTAGCTCTTCATGCTGTGATTGTTTTTAAACTGTGATGGAAAACCTGCTCTGCTTAATTTTATATATATATATATATAAGATGTTAAGGGGCTATTAAAGAGTCAGAATATAAATTGTATTTTCTTTTTAGGATAAAAATGTTAAATTTACACTGGACAATATACATCTTCTAAAGTGAGTCTTTATCCCTTTACTGACCTGGAACAACAGGCACATGCTGTGCACACGTGTTAATAAACCCTGGCTATTTATGCTTCTATGGTATAATTTAAAACTTATTCTCTTCAATAGCTGCTACATTCCTTAAATAGCAGCTTCTTCATTGGACTTGCCCAATCAGCTGAAAACAGTTTAGGAATTTTGCCAGAATGCCAATGATCAAAGAAAACCTGTGGTGTTCATCTTACATCATTTAGTCTGCCTTATCTCACAGAAAGCACTGGCAAGGGAATGTGGGATCTTGCTCTAAAGAAGGTCTAAGTTGACTGATGGCACATGAAGGCACAGGAGCAGCCCCTAATCTGGACATGGAGAGCAAGGGAGGAGATCAGTTATAGAAAAGAGAGGGGAAGCGAGTAATTTGTGTGTGGGAGGGTGGACAGTCATGGGGGATAGAACTCTAGTTGGGGAAAGCACAACCAAAGGGATACAGATAGTAGCAATGGGAAGGGATAGCAATGGAACATGTATTTTGGGGATTAGAAGAATAAAAGGTGATCCTGCAGTAGGCAGTGGGCTTCATCTGTGGAGTCAGTTGAGTATGGGACAGTCTTGCAAAATTATTGATAGGTTTGGGTAAGAAAAATAGTTCTCCTGTTCAACATATGGATATCTCTGATATTTCAGTTAAAATTTGAGATGACTGGAGTGCAACTTTCTGTACCTGAGATAATTATGTAGGCTCCTTTTATGGTCACAGGAAGCAAACAGGCATTTTGGTTACAACTCTTTTTGTGCATATCTAAAGTGATCATCTGTTTCGCATACTGAAAATATTTTTCTGTTGAGCGCAAAAGAAGTACAGTCAAATAACTCAGGTACAGACACAATGTAGACATCTAAAGTTAAACAAAATTAATCTCATTCCTTGTTGATAAGACTTCCAGCTGGGCAGGGATGGATTCCAAAATCTATTTGGTCAAACTGTCCTTATATTATTGTTTTGTTATTGATGTTGAGGATGGATGAAGACTGATTCTTTTTCACTGATTGAATTACTGTTTAGCAGTCCATCCCTCTCCTTACTCTCTGTGATCAATGTGATTTTGTAGATCTGTATCACACCTCTCACTCATATGTTTTTCTAACTGAAGAATGTGGAATGGGTGAGTTGTTAATTTATACAGCTGGATAAAGGTATATATGGGTGCTTTCTTTGTTAGCTATTTCTTGTCCAACATGTTCCTATCATGCACTCAATTTTTAAATTTTTTTTAAGCACTGACCAGCCTAGAGCTAGTTATTTTTTAGGACCAACCATCATACCCCAAGTTCTTGCTCCCAAGCAGTAAAAGCCAGAATAAAACACTTTGTCTGAAGGTACAATTGGCTTCTCACAGGGGCATCACTTTACATTTGTCTACACTAAACTTCTTCTGACATTTTATTGCCCAATCCATCTTGTCAGTTCTTCTGCAACACTTCACAGTTGGCTCTCATCTTACTATCTTTAATAACTTGGAACCATCAGCAAACCTTATCATCGATTACTGTCTTTTCTAGGTCATTTATGAATATATTAGCCAGAAGAGGTCTCAGAACAGATCCTCATAGAAACAACTGCTGACATCCTTGATATGTAAGAACTATTTATTTGCTCCTTTTCTAGGTTTTCTATATTTCATCAAATATTTTTTATATGACAGGACCTTCTTTCTTAAGTCATCGCTCAGTTTCCTTTAAAATGTCCTTAGAAATCAGGTTAGATGAAATAAGTCAAATAATTATTATTCTCATAATTTTTTACTCTTTTAGAACCCTCTAAGTCACTTTTAAAGCAGAACTTGCCCTTAACGAAGCAATGCTGAATTTTTAATCTAACAGTATTTATCCCCAGGTCCACTAATATATCTTTTCTCTGTAGTTACACCACAGTCTTTTCACAGTTATTTTGGTTTCAAACAGATTCCCTGTGGACACCCTTGACCCTTTTCTCCTTGCTCTCAAGGAAAGATTTTCATGTAAGAATGCCCCAATTTTTTACTGAAGTGAAGGCCTTTTTGAAGAATTAATCTGCCTTCTTCAGTGGACTTGTCTTTCCTGAACTCTCCTTTACACTTAGGGCTCTTCAGGCTTCTTTTTTAAAATATCACTGCAAATGCTGGCACTCCTCCACACTTTATTTAAAAAAAAATCTTCAAACCCTCTTGATTTTAAATGCCAGCTAACCTTTTTTCCCTTTGGGTTTGCCTCTCCTGTTCAAATCACCTTTATTCACAATGAACATGGAGTGGTTTTTTTTTCCATTACAGAATCAAAATTGTCCAAGTTGGAAAAAACCTCCAAGACCATTGAGTTGAACAGTTAAGCCAGTCCTGCCAAGTCCTCACTAAACCGTGTCTCTAAGTGCAAATCCACACACCTTTTGAACACTTCTAGGGATGGTGATTTTACCACCTCCCAGGGCAGCATATTCCAATGTCAGACCACTCTTTCAGAGAAGAAAATTTTCCTAATATCCAACTTAAACCTCCCCTCATGCAACTTGAGGCCATTTCCTCTCATTCTGCCACTTGATACCTGAGAGAAGAGCCCAACCTCCACCTGGCTACAACCTGTAGTAGTATAGGAGAGCAATAGGTCCCCCCTGAGCCTCCTTTTCTCCAGGCTGAACTCCCCCAGCTCTCTCAGCTGCTCCTCATCAGACTTGTTCTCCAGACCTTTCACCAGCTTCATTGCCCTCCTTTAGGCGTGCAAACAAAATGTCTCAACAAGCATTTTCCTCCCCTTTTCTTTGCCTGTTGGGGTTGTAATCCCTTATGATGTCTACCACATTTGTGATGAGCAAAAATCTTTGTATAATCATCCTTGAAGAAGCAGACATTTATCTTTTTGCCTGATGATTATGTCTTCTATCCTTACCAACGTTCTCCTCTCTTCTAGTTTGAATTCCTAATTTCAGAGGAGCATCCTTAGTGCTGGATGCTACAGTGATATTATCTAATGGGGAAAATGCATCACTTGTAAATTTTTTCACCTTTCCCATCTTCTGTGATATTTCTGAATTTCGTAATGACCAGCTCCATCTCATTAGGTAGGACTTGTGCCCCTTTCAAGATTAGATGGCTCCAACATGTCCATGAAAGTGCTGCTGATTAATTTTTCTGTCTCTCTCAGTTCCTGTTATTCAGCCTTCCAAGTCTGATGGGCTTGAATTCTCTCTCTGAAGATTTCATGTTGCTGATACAATTGCTCTGTGACATTTCCCCACAGTGCAAGTACTCAGCATTTGGCATGTCATAGTGTAAACTGAGAAACTGTTTCCCTTTTGGCTGAGTTTCCCCTTCATTTCTTCTCCACCTAATGCAAAGGTGACTTCCAAAGCAGTTCTCTGTGTCCACATGACTTAACTCACCTCACCTCCCATTGTACCTCCTTAATATGAAAGCCACAAAGCATGAACAAACACTGCAGCAGTAAATGCTGTAGTAAATATATGAGTATAAACTTTATACATGTTTGTAAAGTAGCAAGAGGAAAAATAATTTCTTTAGGTTTATGTAATTATTCACAGAATCCTATAAGCCCCTCTAGGGATGGAAAAAATATAATCTTGCTTTTAGCTGAATTTTTAAGTATGTCCTCAAAGTCAATTTCTGGAAAAAAAAATTAAAAGGGCAACTTCTCATCTCATATAAGTTCTTAAAATTCCAAGAACATTTAGGATCACATAAGAATTTTCCATATGTATTTCCCAAAAAGAAAGATTAAAAAAAAATTCTAGTCAATCTCTGTGCAGAAAATAGAATGAGGCTCTTTTGTACGTCATTCTCTGAGACTGACATTTAACACAAATTCCTTCAGTGGTTCTTTCATCTTGTAACAACTAACAGAATACCAAAGGAAGATCAGACTCTCCTAAAAACTGCATCATCAGACTGCTATTCATAAGGCAGTGCATGGGGATATTAAAAAAATACTACTAAAAGTACAAGATGGTGTTGTTCAATACTGAAACTGCAGCGCCTCTGGAAGGTACAAACCCAAATAATCTGTGTAACGCGGCATAAACAGTTCTGCAGCAGGCTTCTAGGACCAGAGGCTCCTACAGACCAGAGGCTTGTCCTAAGGCAGGCACTAAATCCCAGAACTGTTCTTTTCTGTCTAAAAACTCAGTATTTCATGTGAGACAGAGAATCACAAGTGAGACTCAGTGCTTCTGTTTACAAAATAACTGAAATTTCAAAACCAGAGTTGTTCAGCAAGATTTGTTTCTTGGCATTCAGATCTTGGTTTTAATCTGACAGAACTTGATTTTGAAGTCTAAGCCAATCTGAAATAAGGCCAAATATCAAAAACATGGTGAGGCATATAATTTTTTAATGTTTCATGTGAAGAGAGTTGATTTATTTTGTATGTGTTCTATTTGGGAAGACAAAAACTGCCCTGCTGTGTGTTGGCATTGGATGGATTTTGTTATTGCACATGATTTTTCCCTAGACTGGTTAATTTAAGAAAAATTGTATAATTTTTCTATAAATGTATATAAGCAGACTAAAGCAGGAGTAACTCCAAAATCTACTATGTAAGAATAATCTTAAAATCAATACAAATGAGAGCTACTGTTATGAAGTAACATGCATAGATCCATTATATTTGAAACTGTACAGTTGAAATTGGAGATTTGCTGTGAAATAGCTGCTGAAGAGAGCCATGAATAGAGAGGCTTATAGGACATTCCAATTACTTCCTGTGGCAGAGATTAAATCTACAACTCTGGTTTTTACCTGGATACCTGAACAAGAATCTCGAACAGCAGCAGCAGTGATATCCTTCCTCACTGCATATTTAAAGGTGGTTCCACACATTGATTTTGCAGACACAGGGACAAATGCATCAGGTCAGTTTTCTCCTGACCAACCTCCCCAGCAGGCTCTTTGTGGGAGTTTTCACAGAGTCACAGACTGGCTGAGGTTTGAAGGGTCCAAACCCCTCCTCAGTAGGGCAGCCTAGACCCAGCTGACCAGGACCTCGTCCAGACATTTTTTATCTCCAAAACCACCTGTTCTACCTGAATATTCTACCTGGGGTTTTCTACCTAGAGTTTTTTTTTTAATTTTTTTTTTTTAATCATTTGAGATTAATTTTTTGTTTGTTTTCTTGTAAAAAATATATTCCTTGAAATGTTACCACGTATCCTGGGCTGCAACAAAAACAGTGTGGGCAGCAGATCAGGAGAGGTGATTCTTTGCCTCTGCCATTCTCTTATGAGATCCCACCTGGAGTACTGCACCCAGGTCTGGAGTCCCCAGCATAGGAAGGACATGGACCTGTTGCAACGAGTCCAGGGGAGGGCACACAGTTAACTTGAGTACCTCCTTTATGAGATAAGGCTAAAAAATTGGACTTGTTCAGCCTGGAAAAGAGAAGGCTTCAGGACAATCTACTTTTTGCCTTCCAGTGCCCAAAGGCAGCCTACAAAAAAAATGGGGAAGGACTTTTTACCAGAACATGTAGTGATAGGACAAGGGGGAATGACTTCAAACTGGAAGACAGTAGGTTTAGATCAGATATTAGAAAAAAATCTTTACTCTAAAGATGTGGATACTCCATTCCTAGGAGTCTTCAAGGCCAGGTTGGATGGTGCTTTGAGCAACCTGGCCTAGTGGAAGGTGTCCCAGCCCATGGGAGGTGAGTTAGATCTAGATGATCTTTAAGGTCTCTTCAAACCCAAACCACTCTATGATTTTATGATTCTGTGTCACAGTTATGATGGGAATGAACATGAAACAGAGAAGGGATCCTGGACATTACCCTTTGCTCCTACATTGACTACATGGTTGCAGACCAGAACTCCCTTGTACCAGAATGGCCTGGAGCAGGTGTGCAACTCTGGGCATCTGCACTACTGTGCTTTAGCTCATCATTTATGGCTTGGTACATGCAGTGGCAATTGGAAAAGAAGAGCAAAAGGTGAGCTGAGGACACCCCTTAAGTGCATGGAAATTAGGCAATGCATGACAAGGGATCCCACAGAGGCAGCCATTGCAGGCTTCCTGGAATAACCTGGCATCTATAGCAAGTGTCTGATTTTCAAACAGTATTCATGAACACTGTTTTAATCTCCCTCTCTTCATTAAAATGCTTTACTATAGGCCAGGCCACAGAGGACTAATAAGGAATCAGGAGGCAGCTATACAGTTTTGGTCTGCTGTCCTTTGGTAGCTGGCAAAGCGTTTGTCTAAGAGATACTCTGACACAGTGACACAGACTTCCCTGCATGTGTCTTGGCAGGGAAGGTTTACACAGGAAGACCTATTTTCTAAGGGCATGCTAGTTGCCAAAGGCTCTGATAAAAGAATGTTTCACTGTACAAATTTGGTTTAAAATGTGTGTGATTTATCAAAATTATAAACTGTGGGGGTGACTCAGCTGACTTTGTGTGGGCTCTATTTAATCTAGTCACTCCTGGCTCCCTTTGCAGTCAATAAAGAGAAACAGGCACTTCCAGATCATAACTCATTTACACTTAAAGTAGATGCCATTTATGCCCTGATACAGAAAAGCCTGTAATTAGCTGTAGGAGGAGTTGAGTCTGACTGCTTTAAGTGTAGACATGGAAAGCCAGGTGAGATGATTCCCACCCTGAGGCACTGTTGCACCAGCATGGCTCTTCCCTCCATTCAGTCACAAACATGAGATGCACAATTCAGCAGAGAAAACGTGTAATTGATACTCTTTCTATTAGTGGTGCAAAACTAGAGACGTGAAGTGTGTCATTTGTTAAAGGAGGTCACTCAATGAATAACCAGCAAGAAACAAGTGTCAAGGACAGATCTGTAAGAGCAGAGGGAATATATAATTTGACAGAAACTATGCTGGGCATTATATTTACATGGCTTTCCACTGTTTCACATCATTACTAGTAGAGCTGAATTTCCCTTACTTTGAGCTTTACTCTACTCTCACAGCACTCTTTCGCACGTGTAGCTGCATGGTTTGCAATGAAGTTACTCCTGGTTTAGTCAGCATACATGGCATTGTCATTAATCTTCTGTTGTAATTTGCTTCTGTTCAATCTATTTGTTCTTAGTAAAAAAAAAGATTTCCTGTCAGTTCCTATAGTGCAGTTTTGTGCTGTGCTTTGCAAAATGATTTCAGCATTATTATTTCCAATGGAACATTGTCACTCAGACTTCATTTCATTACAGAACATTTATATTACCCTTTTGATCTCCTAAATATCTTCTAATAATTAAAAAGCCTATGCTTTTGCTTTTGAATCTTTATCTTCATCTATTTTCCTTCTTTGCTGTTCTCCAGGCTGTGCTCTGCAGTGACATGACTGACACAGATGCCTTGGTACTATGGAGATTTGGATATTATGGTAATGAGCATGATAGGTACATTAGACTCCAAGAAGGACTTCAGGGTCATCACAGATAATTACCTTAACATGAGATGCCTGCAGTGCTGTGACTAAAAGGGATAATGTGAACTTCAGAATTACATTAAGGGGAAGCTACACCAAACAGAGGGAGGGAAATAATCTGAAGTTTGTATGTGCCTGTCTTTGCCTGGAGCACTGCTCAGGGGGCACAGCTGGAGGCAGATCATCAGCGCAGCTCTGTCAGTGCTCTAGTGATTTGCAGGGAATCCGTGTCCTTAGATGTGCTGCAAGTGTAAAGCAATCACACATTCATGATCAAGGTGTTTATCAGAGTTTGGAAGAACATTTTTTCTTGGCTTGGACAGGTTAGTTTGGATGGTAGCTTGGATTTTTTTTTTTTTTTTTAATTTGGTTTTTGCAGTATGGGATAAGAAATATACGAGATAATCTGTATTTCCTCTTCTCAGTGTCTTGACTCTAACCAGCTCTCAGATTGATGGTATGTTGCTCTTTTCTCCTCCCCTTGTTCACACTGACAAGACTGAGGGACTGGGACCTCACAGGCCTAGGTGGCCTCGTTGTTTCTTCTCTTTTTCATTGATATGTCCATGCTGGAGGCAGGTGTGCTCTGAATCATGTCCCATAGCCTTAATCCCCACGTGGTGGTTACCAGCACTCATACTTCCCTCAGTTTTCTCTGGAAGCAAACCCCTTGGGAAGTCAGAAAGGCATCCTGTGCATCTTGATAGATTGCCTATACAAGCAGCCTGGGGAGAAGGCTGGTGCAGCAGGGACTCCATTTCCAGGGAAAATTTACAATTAGCTTGCTCCCCATAGTGTGTAAACAGCTTGAGTGATTCCTGAGAGAGCCTGACCTTCTGTTTCTGTAAGTGTTACAAGAAAAAATATGTCCCCAAAAGAAAAAATTCCTTTCTTTTGCCAGTAATGTATGTGCTCACCAAAAGACCTAATATCATGCCTGTAATTGTGGATACAGGCAGCACCAGAAGAAGCCTTGGAGCTCAGGAAAGGATGATTGAATTTATACTGCAGTGCTGGACGATAGATATTACCCAACAATATTCTAACTGAACTTTTATCTGAAAAACAGTTTTGCACTATCACTGTCTTTAATTAAATGCTCAGTATTTCCCCCTTAGTACAGAGAGCATGAATAGAGTATTTGTTTTTTTGCAGACCCATGAAATCAGTCAAAAACTTTCCCCCAAGTTTCCTGAGATTTTCAATCACACAGAGAAACAGAAAGAGTGCTTCTAGCCTCTGGAGTAAAAGCTTTTGGAAATTGTATGATATTTCTTTGA
This sequence comes from Euphonia xanthogaster, assembly GCA_034509185.1. NCBI lineage: Eukaryota > Metazoa > Chordata > Aves > Passeriformes > Fringillidae > Euphonia > Euphonia xanthogaster. The sequence goes on along the minus strand of JAYDZK010000056.1, from coordinate 10,586,964 downwards.
ACTATGTCTGAACTTCCTTAAAACTAATTTAATGACAGAGGAAAGTTTTTTATATTCAGCTTGCAAGTAAGGGCTGGAGAGGGAACCTGCCTAGTGTGTGACCCCAAAGATTAACAGTGTAACATTATCATGGGATCACAGGCTAGAAAAAAACCAGATAAGTGTTCTAAATGGCATGTCAGACTAACACTAAGGACTTTAACAAATGAAACTTTCTTGTTAACAAACTGACATTATTGTATTTAAAGGTCAGCTGACAAAAGGGTATGACTCCCAGGCAATCTCTCTCAGGCTGCAAGCAGGACCTCCTTGGGGAGACACTGACCTTTTCCAGGGGAGGAGCAATCAAGGCTGATAAAAGTCAGTCATTTCCAAAAGAAATATAACAATAATTATGCACTGAAATAGGAGTGGACTTCTAATAGCTGCATGGTTATTCTAGGGCAGAAGAGACACTATGGAATTCCCTGGTTCCTTTCTTCTGCATGTTTTCCAGGGTGACTGCATGCATTGGGCTGATGGGTACACTGATTGTATAGAATCAGCTTTCAGAAGCTCAGATGGGAAATGTTCTTGTCATGGAGGCTGACTGAAAAGTTCTTTCCAGGTATTTTTGGAATATTTTGGAATTCTTCCATTTCAGGAGTTTATGATGACATTATCCTCATTGGTGACAACTGATTTTCTTAAAGCTTTCTTGACTTCAGAAAATTAAATGATTTCTGCATCAGCTGAAAAATGAGTCTTGTTGCTTGAAAGAATGCTAAGATGAAATTTGCTTTTGCAGTGTCCATTTGGGCAGATCTGTTAATGAGTGTTACCTGAATGATTGCAGGCTCCTTGCACCAAATAAATGGTGCCACATGAAGTTGACACAGCTAAAGGCAGACTTACTGAACATCCACAGGACACTGCCTTGGATCCACCTTGCACATTCCAACATTCCTGTACCCAGATGCACAGTGACCACAAATTCAGAGTAACTACATCTGATAAAAGGGTAATACAGAGCGGGATGCAAAAAGAGGTTGCTCACCTACACTGTTAATTAATATAAACCTTCAGTGCAGAAGTGCATCCACACTGCCAGTTATGTCTTGGGTCTTGTGTTTGTCAGAGTTGATATTTGCACAAATTGTCAGTGAATAGGTCATGTAGCAAAGGTCATGACCAAGTTCAGTCTAATAAATTAAAATTAAGATATGGAAGAATGCTGAAAAATGTTTTAAAACAAAGTTTTAAAAGTGTGAGGTTATTTTTATTTCCTCATTGCCTTTCTAGTAAGGAAGCTGATGTAGAATATTACAGAGCATACTGCATCATTGTTATGGAAAAATTCCAATCATTCTCAGGGTATGTGCTCTAATTCACCCGTAAATTACTGGATTTGACACTGGAATCACTTGTGGGAAATTCTGTAACCTGAGCTATGCAGGAATGAATAAATGTTCACAATAATCGTTTGCCTTCAAATTCATGAATCTATGTTCATTGCAGACTGTTTTTTCTCTGTCAGGGATACATCTTTGAGTCTGGAATTCTGCAGGGGAAAGCAGCACTGCAGAGGGATTTTATGTTTTTTCTACCTACTGAAGACCTGCTGTTAAATGAAAACAGAACTGAAATCCACTAAGCTACCTGTGAGAAAAAAATAATTCCAGTGGTAGAAAAATGACTTAAAATGACTTTTAAACTCATGTTTAAAAGAGTTTGTAATTTAACCACTTAAATCATTAATTAGGAGACAGAATATGTTGAGAGGAGTTCTTAATGTACAGCAACCAGAAACTTGTCACCCATATCCTTTATGCTGCACAGACTGGAGACCTTCATTTTCCTTCATGGAACTCACAACTGGTGAGGTTCTGTTTTGTCTGATAAATGATACTGCCCGTGTTTAGGGACTCTGGTTGAGGCTGTTTTGGCATTTAGACTCATGGAACAACTTTGGTGATAAATGAGTGGCTGGAGGTCACTGTATTAATCTGGAATCTCTGAGCAGCTTTAACAGTCACAGGAAGGCAGCTGCACCCTGGTGTCCTTACCTGAGCCAGACCTATCTCTTTGTTGGGATAGGACCTCTGAGCATTTTATTCCTCTGTTGTCAGCTATATGTTTAAACCCATTTCCTGCCTGAGTCTGTGGTTGTCCTGTTAGAGCACCATGGCTTTATCCATGACTGCTGTGTCCTGACACCCCCTCTGCTCACCCACCACAGAACTCATCTCAATGAGGCTCTCCTTGCCAACCCAAGCATACCCACTTCTTGCTGCTCTCATGCTATGTTAGAAATAGCAGCTATATCATCTGCCTTAGACTCATTGGCAGGGACTTCATACTTAGAGTCTGATGCAAATTACTCAAAGCTCTGACCTAGTTATCAGTAAAGCCATCAAACTCCTACCAAATTCAAAGGAACTGAAAGTGTCCAGCAGCTACTAAAAATTACAGCTCTTGATTTTTGAGGCAGGCTTACTTCCTCGTTCTCTTTCTCCTGTCTTTCCATTTTTACTATTATTAACTATCTCTTCTACCCAATCCCACTTCCCTAATTGTTGAACAGGACCCTTCCTCTGTGGCATACCTACTGTATGAGACAGAACTCCTTGTTCTTTCATTTTATGGTCTTGTTACTTTAAGATGGCTTTTCTATTAGAGTTTGTTGCTTTTTCTGTGCACTCTCTAGAACATTCAGGGGCTCCTGTTTGTGTCAATGGCAATATTCATCTGAAGATTATGTTGAACAGGGGGCCTACTATGCAAGAAAAAAGATCTTCTTATAAAAGCTGTCACAAGAGATTTGCTGGCTACACGGGACGCAGACATACATTGGTGCACTTGCACAGCTCACTCCTGGGCTGTGTGGGGTTAGGTGGGCTGTCAGCCCCTCTCTGCTAA
>JAYDZK010000056.1:10567744-10584060 GCA_034509185.1 Euphonia xanthogaster | reverse complement strand
GAGTGCTGCCTCCAGCGAGGCTGCATCTATTGTCATCGTGGTTAAGCACAGAGGGTTTTATACAAAGGTATCTGCAACACCATTATTTGGGTTGCTTGCTGCGTAACATTGGTTGCATGACAATTCCCAATATCCAGATAGAATTCTCACATTCACAAGAATTCCCAACTTTCTGGTGAGCAATGGAAAATCAATTTAGTATCCACCTCTTGTATCCACCTACTTAGAAATAAATCCCCCTGAGATATGTTCCTGCAGCAGGTGTACCACTTCTCCCTTTTTGCAGAATATCAGCGAATCACGATTCCCTTACAAACCTGCATGACTTCTGATGAGGCAGACTGAGGAGAGAACTTCAGGCCAAAATAAGTGCACAGGTCTGTGCCACTAAACTGAATGCAAGATTTACGATTGATTTCAGTAAATACAGAAAGTCACTCCTAGATTCTTTTTGAATATTTTGACAGAACTGACTCAAGTATCTCCTTTTATACATTGCAGCTGTATCAGTGCTGCTTCAAATTTCACAATTAATATAAAATAAATACTATATATATATGTTGCTCAAAAAATCTGTGTGATTCATATATGGAAACTGGGAGTTACTACTAATGTTGATGTCTTCACAAGCCATGGCAGCCCTCTAATGTGTATGTATCCTTTCCTAGGCTTACAAGGGCAAAATAAGTCCATCATTCATGTGCTTAAAATTCATAACATTTGAAGTTGTTGCTATACTTTCCCCACATATCTCTCTAAAAGATACAGAACTCAAGAACTAAAGTTTATGTTTTTTTTTGTTCTTGCTGTGGAGATAATTCTACTAAATTACATCAGCAAGCTGTTCCTACATATTCAAAATGTTTACAGTAGGCTCAACCAATTTCCCTAAGGGTCTAAAATTACTTCTGTTTTTGAGACCAAATTGGGGTACAATTCCAGAAAATGGAATTTTTCGACTTATAATTGTGAGCATTTAAAAATATGGATGATTCACTAAACAAGAGACCTTTCATGTATAGCTATAATCATTAGTGTTATTTGCTTTAGAAATGTCTATTTGTTTTCTCTAGCTGTTGAAAACATAAAGATCTATGTCTAGAAAAGATTTCCCTTGCATGGGAAAAGAGATCTTGTCAGCTGAATTCCTAATTGGCTTCATTTGTGCAACCAGAATATTTTGACAAAGGCGTGTGTTCTTTCTGCTCTATTCTACCCTGCCCTTTTCTCCTATACTCTGCTTCCACCATCATAATTCATGAATTCCTTAATCCAGAATTGCTTAAATGCTGAATAAGAAAGAAAAGAGTCTTTTTTTTTTTTTTTCCCAAGTGTTTCCTCTGCTAATCTGTTGAACTCGGTTGGAGATTGAACAGAAAGCTCCAGAATAACTGGGAATAGTTCAGTGGCCACAATTTAAGCATTTAAAATTTAAATATAATTTCAGATATTTTGAGAATTTGGAGACCTCCTACACTGAAAACATGATTCCATCAATGTTATTGATATCAGAATGCAAATACATATCTTACTTTATTATCCATTTGTGCTGTTAGATTTGAGTGAATCTGTTTGCTGAAGAATGGATCCATGTGGATGAGAATCCTGCTTTGATTCAAGTTCTCTTCTTATCAGGTTCTCTGAAGTAAGGAGATGCATCAATAACCCTTCTTCCTCTTTCTGATTAGCCACTATTACAGAGCGATAGATCTTGTCATGTTCAGTGAAAATTCCTCAGCTGTTCCCAAGTGTGAGACAGAAGCTGTCCATGAAGGTAGGGCTCTCATCCCAAATTTGATTAAGTTGCCACAGAGTTCTTTTTTTAATAACTAAGTCTTTAATTACTTCAGTTATGGGGTTGCAGTTGAATGATTTTGCTTATTATAGCATGCAGTGGTTCCCTGCAAGGTTGTATTGGTTTTACAATTTGAGCAAGGGCAGGTGCAGGATTGCTTTAGATTACTTGAGGTTAGGAAGACACTTATTTGCATAGCTTCAGGGCTGTTGGAATCCTTTGGGAAGTGAAAGTAATTTTCTTTATTTACTCTCATTTCTATAGCTCCTTCTGTCACTTAGTCTCACTGAGTCAGCCTTTCCCTTTCTTAATGTCTATGTCAGGATATTGCACCAGAACTACACAGATAGATTTCATCTGAGCTTGTGGAAGGATAACATCAACATTTAGTGAATTCAAAATTTTGCCTCTTCCGTCAGAAAACAGCCAACAAATTTTCTGTTTTGTCAAGAGAAGAAAAATTAAATTTTCTTTTTATTTTCTTTCAGAATTTTTGATATATTTTATTAGCTTTTTACCTTCCCCTACTTACTTTTTCCTCACTGCTGCCACTGTTTCTGCATCTGTACCCATATTTGCTATTTTTGATACTTACCCAGGAAACAAGGCAGCAAAATTACAAAGCATTAATATTTTTCTTAGGCAGAGGTCTTGTAAGTCTGGGCTTCCTAAAGGGGCCTTTTATTCTGTTACCAATTGTCTGAGAATTCTGTCTGTTTCTCATATAACTTGTAAAAATCTAGCTATTCCTCATGATGCTGTTACTTTTCTCTGCTTCTCACCTTGTTATTTGTTAAACCAAATATTTTTCTCGTGTCCTGTCCAGCCATTTCTCACCCCCTGTTCAGTTATCTTGACCTAACCAGCATCCCAGTCACCCACCTGTGACCTTAACACTGCCCTGCTCTCAGTGGAGATGCCCCCCTTTTATCTCTGTGCCACAAAACCCAGGCAAGTCTCCCACAGCAGCCCCGACATGGGCTGCACACCTTGGGGCAGGGGCCTGACTGCAAGGGGTTTGCCCTGTGCCAGGTGTGCTGGGCTGCAGGGTGGCTTCTCACCACTGCCAGCCCCAACAAACCCTTCAGAGGCCAAACAGCACGAGCAGAGTGGGGCATTTCCACTGCTCAACACCCCTGTGAGAGCACCTGCCTGCTCCTCTGGGTGGAACACACACCAGTTGGGTATTGCTCACTTTGCTTGAAAATATTCTTATTTGAGTGCCCTAAATGTGGTAAATGAGGGTGATGAAATTAGTTAAAAGTGGGCATTTCCGACCTGAACTAAATGCTAATGCAAGCACACTGGCATTGTATTAATAAATCAGCTTAATAACATCTCTGCACCTGTTTTTTCTTGAATGGGTCAACAAGAATTACATAGAGAATTTCACTTGATGCCTTACACCATCAGGGGCTTATTACTTTTCCCCAACTCAGTATATACGTCCCATGGGACCACTCTAGTAGTTGAAAAACAGTGTTCCCAGGACTGCTTGGACTGGCCAGACCTTCTTCAGACATGGCCCTAATTATACAGAACTCATCACCCACAGAAATGTTAGTATAAAGGTGGAGAGGGGAGGGGGGGCAGATGTTTGTGTTGTTCTACAAAAGGAAGCTGTAGTAACAGTGATAAAATTAGCATACCTGAGTAAGTGCCAAGAGGAACTAGGAGACACCTTACCAGTGATTAAACTGGGATGCTTAGGCTGGAGCTTATCAACCCCTTTCAGGGAGTTCTGGAGAATGACAAGGTCACCTCTGAGTCTCCTTTTCTCCAGGCTAAACAACCCCATGTTTGTTAATTTCCACTTACCTGGGATGTCTCTGCTTAACCAGGACTGCTGGTAAATTATTAGAAATGGCTTGGTGAGCTCTTTCATCAGCTGCCTCATTACTCTCAGGTGCATCCCATCTGGGCCCATGGACTTGTGGATGTCTAATTAGCATAGCATGTCCCCAACTATTTCCTCCTCGATTGTGGGGGCTTTCCTCACCCCCCCATCACTAACTTCCAGCTCTGGTAGCTTGCTACACTGAGGAAGAGGGGGGTGGGGAGACCCAGTTTTTGTTACCCACAAGGCTGGTGCTCTTTGTGCCATTCTCTACTATTTTACTCTGCAAATTTATTCTTAGTGTCTCCATGTATATTGTGCTATATGTTGTATTTCATCCTTTTTCTACTGTGCACAAACCATGGCTGCTTTGCTCTTTCCTGGTGCTATCCCAGTCCCTCTATGTGCTGACCATGCCCTATTTAGCAGCATAAAACTACCCTTAGTGCTTAGGCTGTCAAAAACATTTTAAAAGATCAATGGTAGAGAATGGTAAACTCTATCCAGATTGTTATTTTCCCCTCCAGCATGGCCAGGTGTAATTTTCCATAAGTCATTTCCTTTTCCCATCAGAACTCACTTACTAATTCCCACTCAGCTAGGCTTTACCAACTGTTTTCCATGAAGCACCTTATTTGAAAATCAGATAGAAAATACCTACTATATTTAAAGTTTCCTCTAAAAATAGTTTCTTACTGAGAATTCAGGCAAGCCTTTGGCAATCTGTTGTTTGGATAATGGAGATCATCCCATTTATGATTTATCTGTGTGTTTTCAATATTGTTTTTATTCCGAAAATTTGTTCTCAAGTCTTACATAATTTTAAGGTCTGACAAAAGTGGTTTTGTAGCTATTGATGTCTCTTTTTCTATATGTTTTTTATTTTCAATATTTTAAAGATGAATTTATATAATAACACTAAGGGTAGTGTTATGCTTCTAAATATTTTATACTTTATAATGGATGTTGCCCTGTTATTTATTTTTGAATTGTGCAGTAGAAATTGCCCTGTCCTCCTAAAACTCTAAGTAAACCTTATTGCTTTACCTCAGATGATATATTCACCATCCTGTACTAACTTGGATTTTCAATTACTTTTTCAGCATTTATCTGACACATCTGTCGTAGTTCAATATTATTTTAAAAAACTCTTGCTTTTTCTTATGTTTCACCTTATTTCTGTTTTCTTCTGTGTCTTTATATGGATAGAAACCATTCAGGTTTTTTAATTGTTCTTATTTCCCAGCATCCTTTCCAAGATTTCTCTCAGCATTTCCTTTGGCAACTCTCACTTTATTGCAGTCTCACTTTATTTCTAATACCTTAAATATAGAATCAGAAGGTTTAAAGGGCCCTGAGAGGTCATGTAGCTCATTTTCCTATCCTGAACCAGGACCACTACAGCATGGGTGTCAAACCTGCTCTTAGACATGTCCAGGTACACAGGTTAACCTACTTACTGAAGTTCATTATTTCACTATCATCTCTAATAAAACACTTCCCGCTGTTTACTTTTAGTGTTTCTTACTTGAATTTAAGCTGATTACTGCTTGTCTTGTTCACCAAGAACCTGAATAACTAATTGTTTCCTTTCTCTCTGCAGCAACCTTCTGCAATTTTGAATAATTACGGAGTTGCCACAGCTGCCTCTTCCTCTCCAGCCAGTCCCACTTTTTTCCACACTGTGAACTGGTGTTGGTGACTAAGATTTGTCTCATTACTCCTCTCCAAACTCTGTCCAACTGATTCTTACCATACTTGAGCCCAAGAACGTGCATCAGCTGAGTCTTCCAGGTAGTTAATTCAAGTACTTTGGAAAATGTGTTCCTGCATGGACGACTTGGATGGTATCTGTATTTTGTTTTGCATCAGAAAAGTTTGATTGATTCAGGTTCAGTTTGTAAACCTTTCTAAGGGATATGCCACTGCAGAACTACTCCTTAACCTGGTGTCCCCTTCCTGTGTTTTGTAGATGATTTCTCCTGCCCTATAATCAGTATCTTGCTCTGGTTACTGTTTCACAGACAGCCTTAAGCTTCTTCAGGTGCTCTCATGAATTATGAAGATTGTTTGAATTCCAGGTGAATGTACTTGCAGCTTCATCCAGGATGATGTCACTATCAAATGTGAGAAACATTCTGAATTCCATCATTCAAGTCATTCTTGAAAATATCAATTAGTTTCCACAGCAGACTTTTTCAGAACCCCATGCAATAAATCCTTTCATTTTCACAATGAACTTTGATAACTACTCTGTCAATCTTTGTTTCAATAAAAAAAATGTTTCTATTTTTGTAAGTTCTATTAGATATGGAATTCTTTCTTACAGAATTCACTTAGTCTATGCACAACTGACTTCAGGCATTCCAAACTGAAAGATTAGAACACCTTGTCACTAATTTTTTTATTTTTTTTTTAGTTTGGTTTTCTAAAATTTATTTGAATTTGGCATCAAACCATTTTTTTTTAATGGAACTATAATTGCTTCTGCTCTGTGTTCCACTGCAGAATTAGCCAAGAGTAGTCTTTTGCACACCATCACAGAATCCATTAATTCTAATAGAGAGAAAAGTCACTCCTGGGTAACCTCAGAGACAGGGTAAACACCAGTTAAAAACAAGAGCACACAGCAATAGAAGCAAAGCATATATACCATTCATTGCCTTACACACTTGTTGATGTAAATTGATTATTCTTATGTGTACAAACCTATATTGGCAAAACTTATTTGCTGTATTTATTTCTTGCATTTTTAATGGTATCTAACATGATTTCTAGAAAATGTCATGATGAATGGAAAATAGAACTTCTTTTACCATCAATTTTTTGAAGACCATGGTCAACTATTTCTAGCCTCCTTCCTTTTGCCTTGCCTGATGTATTTTGGGTGAGTGCCTTTCAACTATAGGCTCATTAGTGTAGCAGTTTTCTTAGAGGGAGATTTAGTGACATTAAAGCACACTATGGTAGCAGATCTATCAAGGTCTCAGGTGACCTCAAGCCAAGCCAAGCCAAGTTTAGGCATTGCACTAATGCCCCTGGCTGGACTTCTACACTCTTTTTGTGAATCTGAGATCTGGGTTTCACCCAGTCTTTTAAGAAGAATATTTTCTAAAGCACTTTCCTGAATCAAGTCCCTTCATATATTACAGGGAATTTCTATTTGCAGGCATTCTACCAGATGCAATAAGCTTTATAGCTCTGCTTCAGTAAACAACTGCACTCCACAGAAGGTTGTTTTGATTGTTAAGGCAAATGCACTTTTTTTCCCCCCTATTTTTTCAATTTCTTTTTACAGTGAAGCACATTTTCAGTTAATCCAGGTGAGGTAAAAATTTAGTATGAATTAATTATTCTTCTCTATCATTACAGCAGGATTTGCACAGTTACTCAAGGTTGGCCATGTGACCAGTTCTGGATTAGTTTGCAGTAACACTGAGTTATAATTTTACATGATACCTAATTGGAAGTATTTTTGCATGCATGTTTAGAATGGATTCTACTGCAGTTCTCTTATGACACAAAAAATTATGATCTTAAGACTTATTGATTCCTCTCTCCTCTGGCATTAATTGTCTTTTTGAGCTCAGGTGTATTCACAGGCTGATAGTTAAATACTTTATGGTGTCAAACTTACCAGATTTGTCTACTGAATTCTATCATTTATACTCTTCCAGAATATTTTATTCAAATTTTTCTCAGTATTTGAATAATTTTGTTGGTACTTTTCGAGCTGAAGCAAAAACATATATCAGTGCTTCTTGAACCATCTATCTTTTATAATATTGTCATTTTTATAATAAATATTTCTGCCAGTAATCACACTGCCATTTTGTTCCAAGGGTCCTTTTGACTCTTCCTCCATCATATATTTTCAATTTTTTTCACTTGTTTTTCAGAAAATGCTGAAAATCTTGGTGTTTAACCCTTGAAGGTTAGGAGGGTTCTTTATTTTAAGCCAAACACAAATAATTGTTTCTGAAGAAAGAAGGAAGTAATGCTTTCCAGAAAAAAAACTCCAAACATAAAAGATAGTCACTTTATGAATTTTTGCCTTTCTTTAGTCCACATGTTTATTTTAATTTCTCTTAGCATATTTTTGAGCTACAATCACAGCCATGTAAATTTTACATAGAGATTACACTATAGTAACCATGTAACCTGATTTCTTCCATAACACATGAGGCATGAAATTCCTTGTAGGAATTCACACCAGAAGCCCAGCAGCTTGTGCTTGAAAGGCACTATTCATCCATCTGTCAAACAATTGCTTTGATCAGTACAATAGATTTTCTTCAGGGGAAGGAGTGTTTAAAGGCAATTTGACCCCAATACACATCTCAGCCTTTGAAAAGATCATCCTTCTACCCTCCCAATGTATGAGATGACAGGTAACATTTCTTCAGGCTCAGTCATAGTGAAGATTCTGGCATATAAAAGCATATATTAAAGGCATACAAAGATTTCCCTGGAGGGTCTATATTGTTTTGTCCTTAAAGTTTGTTGGGATTTTGAATGCCATCATATAGAATGAAAAGAGTGAATTACCTTGCCTGATTAAAGTGATAGATGGTGCTAGCTCAAAATAGTCAATATACAGCAAATGGTAGTATAAACCCTGAAGGAAAAGTCTTTCTTTAGGATCTAATGGATTTCACTTCTATGATATCTATTAAATACAAACATCCAGCAGATATTCACAAATCTAATTTTAAAAATGCATCTAATTAACCTTTCTTCTCCTGTTTTAAATTGAGAATGCTATAAAAAACCTACCTAAAATTATTAAATAGAATAATGTCCTGTATGGGCGGGATAAACTGACTTTTCTCTGGGCAATAGAATTGGCTTTCTTTGTCTGGGTGGATGGTGGGTTTCTTCACTTGCATACTTGAGCACAAGTCCAAGCCCCAACACTGATTAATATGCTTGCTGCAGCATTTTTTTTCTTCCCTGAACTCTGGCTGTCTTGTAAATGTTGCTTTTGTGAATGAAAATGTCTCTGACCTAAAAGTACTTTGCATTCAGTTTATGTCCACCTCAGAAGCTCTTTAATGCTGAATTGACTATAATATTTTAATGCACTGGTGATAGAACAATGTTTCTGCTCCACTCTTAACTTGAATCTCTCATATTGTTTTAAGAACCAGAGGATGTCATGTATAATAACAGTAAATTATTATACATGATCTCTCCATTGGCCTCTCTGTTGGAAAGTAAGGGAAAGTCTTCCTTTGACATAAGGAAGCCCCAGGAGCTTATTCTGGACAGAACTAATTCTGTCTAATAATGCAAATACTCCCATCCTCTTACCCCTAATTTCATTATTAATAAATCATATTATTTTTAGGATCCAAGTCTGTAAATTCAAGGAGTCTCTCTCTTCAGAATGATTTGGAAGTTTCCATTCACAGTGAAAATTCCAAAGGAGCAGTGATCTACAAATCAGCTCTTTGCAAAACCTTCAGCTCATGAGTGATATTACCCACAGCAACCTTGTGAATTGATGTCCAAATTCCTCCATGAAATCTCTGTATTTTGAAAGCTCAGTAGACATGAGCAATATTATTGCTCACCAACAGGCTGACTTTTCTAACCCACCCTGAATTTAAATATCTCCTATTTCTAAGACATTAATGGGATTAGGAGCTACAGACAACCATGCACAAACACAGGCTCATGCTGGCAGGATGCAGGTACCATATTTGTAAGAAATGGTCAGGGCTGGCCCCTGCTGTAGAGGGCAGGTTGACATGCTTGTTAAGGCAATGTAAGCAGTTACAAGCAAAGCTTTTCATTTGGTTTGGGTATTTTTTTTCTTTTTTTATTTTTTCTTATCACCTTGCAGGATGTGGTGTGCAAGAGGCTTTTCCAGGCTTTTATTTGAGTGATGCCATGTGTAATAAAGGATGAGGTAGTTCAAGCTGTGTGTGTGTCCTGGCAGGGTTTGACCTTGGCGCTAAAATAAAAAATGTCTTGATGTCAGATATGTCCAATTTTAAGGACCTTTAATAAATACTACAAAAGTTGCAATTATTAAAATATTACATGTTATAATACTACAAAGAGCTACAAAAATGATGAGAAATCTGCATTATTAGTGAGGAGGATACTGATAGACATATCCTTTATCTTCCATGCCAGAAGAGAAACAAAATCTTTTCTAAACATGGCACTCTAATATGTCACCTGTTTTGCAGGTCACCTGTACACCAAAACATTTTCAGATGATAAGGCCAGCAATGGCCATGTCAAGAGAAATCTTACAAACACATGACATGAAGTTTTTTTTTGTAATTGAACAGTTTTATTCTGACCGTCTGGAAACACTCTACTTCTTTCCATATTTCGACATCAGATAAACTTTCATTTTCCAAGCATTATTAAAGGGAATGTGAGACAAAAATTAGTCTCACCATTACTAATGATAGCATTTGCTAAGGATAGCCATTATTATCCAGAGCAGTAATTAAACTATCAAACCAAACCCATAAAGGAATTAGTTCTGTTTGGTCTAAGAAAGATACAAAGGGAAAATCATAGTAATGGTATTGTGACTTGGCAAAGGTCGTACTAGAAGAGAATGAGCTATTTTTTAACATGGCTAAAGTAAATAAGAAAGTGAATGAACTTTTGGCATTGAATAATTTAAATGAAGTACAGGAAACACTTTCTAATCACTGTGAAAATTATCTAGTTAAGGTAGATAACATCTATTTAAGAGAAGAAAGCTCAAAATCTATTTACAGGATCTTATATCAAACGAGGACTCATTCATGAGCACCATAAGGTACTGGATGAGATCGTCTCTAGTGACTCCTTTTATATTTTTGGTCTAAACCTTCAGTTCAAGATTATTCCTTAGAAGATTATTTTCTTCATTTTGAGTGTAACAATTGTGATTGGTGAGCACACTGTACACCAGTGAATTGTTTAGGAAATTTCCTTTTTTCTGTGTTGGCTATTAAAATTTGTATGCACCCAGTATGCTCCCAGCTGTCAAGTATGAGGGAACTGGTTGAATAATTTCTATTTTACTTTCTGTTTCAACAACTTGAAGACCAAAAGCCTTCAGGCTGTTGCTGACAGCAGATTTTTAATGAGAAGTGAGTACTACACTGTATTGTGAAGAACACTATTTAAGGGCACAGAACTCGCTGTTCACAAGCCATCAGTAAAATCTATTTCATAATCTTTCACCTTGCTTATTTATGCTTCTCTTTTTGATCCATGTAAGGATTGCATACAGAAATTCTTTTTCTACCATCCTTTCTTTCCCACCTCTGCTTTTAAATATATGAGTTCCACAATTTCATTTTTGTTCTGATGTTTTGAGACTGAAAACTCAGGAAAGTTCCAATACTAGAATTTTTTTTTCATCATGAAAATATGCACATATAATTCAAAATTTGTGAGCAAGATATCCAGCAAAAGGCAAAATAAAATTGTAATCTGTTTTGATCATTCTAGCATAGTCAAGAGTTAATTAATACTGATAGAAAAAATGTCTAAAAATAGATGTATTTTTTGTATTACTGTATGCTAATAATCCATAATGAAAGCATGAGAATCTGAAGTATTCTTCAAAAATCAATGTGATAGGAAGCATTTGCCAGGAGAGTTTTACAAAAAGATCCAAAGGATATGTAGTGTTGCCTCATAAAATTGGTTCATATTTTAGTGTGACAATGTACTGCAACATTGCTCACAGAAAATGTCCCCCTCTAAATTCCAAAGCATTAGACCATTGAATCAAGAACTATTTTATTATTTGAATACAGTTTACTGCATATAGAAGCTACAATGAAGATTGCAGGAGGTTTTGTTGCAATTTATTGTTACAGAATTTATGTGGATTTTGCATTATATGGAGAGCAGAATGACACAGGTTTTCTGGGGTTTTTTGCTTGTTTTTTTCTTCTGACATTGGTTTTCTAAGATCGTAGGTTCAATTCTGGAAACTCCTGCAGTACAAATACAGATAATTCCAATCAATTATATATAATTTCAAGAGAAATGTATCCGTGCGTATCACTTGCACTTATTTTTTGATTACAACAACTAACATGTCAATCCCCTATATTATTTTACACAAAACCTCAAAAATAGCTGTAGTTTTATGAAGCTTTTCTGTGTGCAAAGTTGGAGGCACAGAGGAGCATTCACACTATTGAAATGAAATATCTAAATGCATACATACATTTATTTATTTAGAGAAATACACATTTTAGTAGTAAGCCCTTGAGGCTACCATGCAGTGCCTGCAGTCATTGCACAATATGTCAGGGTCTTGTACATTGTCACTTGTAGCAGAGGTTTAGTGAGCTAGATGTTTTCCAAAAATCACCTTTTGTTAGTAACACTACGCATGAGCCCTGGACGTGTGTGGATTTCCAGACACATGGTCATCCTTGATGAAATGTCTGACCCCTGAGCACCTCAGCTCCTGCTGATATTTATTCAGAAATGCCCTAACATTTACCAAGAATAAGGGAGTCCTGTGGCTGAAAACATGAGCCTCTAAATCCACTAGGAACTAGGAAAAGTCTCCTTAGTAACTAGGTAAATATTAGTTCAGTAATTTCTGTAATCCCATGGGATCACAGTACCTGCTGTGGTACTGAGTTATGTTCCCTCACTATGGCCAAATTATCTGGCGAACAGCATCATCAGGAAGAGTGGGGAATGCTCCCACCCCCTCACTGCAGACCCTGGTACCCCAGTTTGAAAACAGCAGTCGAGAGGCAAAAGCCTCCTGCAAATCTATTTTGAAGGGATGCATCTGGAGTTAAAATTTTAGAGAAATAAAATCTTTGTGGGGCCCTTGGGTTTCCAGGCCTGCTCCCAGCTGAGTGGAAGGTTGGTGTACAGGTTTTGGCACCGATGTGACCCTGGATATGCATAAAAGCAGGAATCTTTGGAGTCTGGGAATCTTTGGAGTAAGATGTCCATGTACATGTTGATTTTAGTGCTCCTATAATGGGTGGTCAATACCAACGATTTCCTTCAGTCAGAACATTTGATTTATGCATTTGCACCCTGCCCAGCTTTGAGTAATTTGTCTCGTTGAGTAACTCAAGATCTTGCATGATCTCTTATGTACACAGTGTGAAAATGCATACGTGCTATCAGACTGGCCTGCATGAGCAAATGGTATGATCATCTTTGCTGGTTCTGTGATAGCAATTTCCCTCACTGAGGGAGTGATTTTTTTAAAGCAATAACTTTCTGCTCGTATTCTCAGTTTAGAAACTGAATCCCAGGACAAATTAATGCCAGATAAAAAGTAGAGGATTATCTCAAAAAAATCCTCTACTGAAAAAAACCTCAATCTTACATTCACCTCAAATCTTCCTGTCAACTCTCTCATTTAACTTTATGTTCACTCTTAACTTTTCATTTATTTCATGTTCTGAATGACAGAGTGAATACTGTCTTTGTCTTCTCTTCCTCCATTCCATTTTCCAAGAGAAATTTCCTTTCTCTTAGAAGTATTTTCAGCTGTTGATTATTTAGGGTATTAGAAATGTTCTGTTAGGCATTTAAAACTAGCAGCTGCCAGATCAATAGTTGAGCTGTGTGCTCTGGTACCAGTTTTTTTTCCCTCTCCAGATAGCTTGCCTTCTCATAAGATATGCATCTTATGGCTAATTCAATTGGAAAAAAAGTTTCAAATCCTGAGTTGCTGAATAGTGAACCAATTAGCAGAATTTCTGCTGTTAAAATTAGATATTAGCCAAGCTGGTGTGCAAATATGTTCAACAAATTTCAGCTGAACATAGAGCTCTAGCGTTTAGCTGTGATGGTTTAGATTTAGATATATATTCTCAGATGATTAGCTCTGTGCCTGATGTTATACACATCAAGGTCATCTAAACCCACTTTCCCCGTTGCTCCAGACAGAGATCTGCCTGGAGCTAGTGAATTTTTAGAGCAAAAGATTAACCTATGCTGTTTGTACATGGCCAGTCACTTGTTATGGAATGAATTCTTTGGGAGCAAGGGGATACTGCATGCAGCATATGATATCTGAATGGCTTGAATTCTCCTTCCCATTTGGAAAGCAGCAGTCTTGAGCAGTATTCACTAGTGGGCACTTTCTGAAACTCTAGTTATATTAACTCTGCTGACCTGTCAAATTTGGAGTTTGATTAATTTTGCCAATTTAAAAGGCATGTTGCAGATCCACCCGGAATGCTTCATTTCCTGTCATAAAATACTGCTTAAAATTGATTCATCCTGTGGAGGAAAAAAAAAAAGAAAAGAAAAAGGAAAAAAGTAAAAAAGTTGTACTTCATTCCAGACCAATTTTTTTGAAGGGAAAGCAAATCTTTTAGTGTTTTTGGCTGGTGGTACCCTGAAGTAATTTCGAAGCTTTAACATTAGAAGCTCAGGGACAGATCCAAATCATGAGGTATAAGAGGAGCATTTGATCTAGATAGTGGTAAAGGTGGCAGGAAGTGGCTGTGCCCAGGTCTGAGACACAGCTCAAGTCCAAAAGGGTACCAGACCCTACTTGAGGGCTTGCTGAACCTGAGGAACTGTTTAAATTTATTGCTTACATGGGTGTACCTTCCTGTAGAAACAAACTGTTCCAGTAAAACTGATGAAACTCAGTTTTCTATGGCTTTGTAGCCTACATTTTTTATCTGCTAAGGGTCTCTAGATCCTTCCTGCTTTAATTCTTCTGCTTCCTCCAGGCCTTCTCAGTAGGCCCAGTTTCCTCCTCAGTTCATTACCCTCAGCCTTCCTGAAATGCACTTGAGGTAAGGCTATGGCATCATGATTTACATCTGCAGTGCTAAAATAGGAAAAGAGCTTTTTGTGTGTCTTAAAATTTAGGAGGTTTAACTGGCTTGCAGGTTAATAATAAGAGTTGTAAAATGCAAACAATCAAATTTAAAATTAAAATTAGCATGACTAAAGGACTTCATTTGCAGAACAGGGTTTTAGCTGTAATTTGGCATTTGACTCACAGTGAAGATGACAGGTTACAGACTCAAGCATAATAAAAAACTGCTTCTGGAATTAATTTTCTTTTACATCTTGTTGCAACACATTAGACACATACATTATTTATCATCACATGCATCTCATCTTAAAAAACTCCAGAGCCTTGACCCAGGCATATTCTCTACTCTGATTAGACTGCAGCAGAAGATAATTATTCCAGGAATATCTCTGTGTTGGGGTTTCACAGCTGTTGCAAATGTACAACAATTGAGATAGCATAAACATTGACAATAAATTAAACCAAGGGATCTTCATGTTTTACAGTTTCTTGCAGGAGATACTCCACATAGCTAAGAAAAGGCATAGTCTACGTTTTTTCCAAGATTGCTTTGGTATCTTCACATAAATACAACCAAGCTGACTCTAGTGGGGAATGAGAGGAAGACTTCTCAGATCCCCTTGGGAAGAAATGCATCCTGTTTCCAGAATTTGTCTGTGCCAGGAACAAAACTGGCTGCTGCTTAAGCTCATTTTACATGATTTGACCACAGCCTAGCGGGAGCAGAACAGTTACAGGTCCTGACATAAAGTGAGCTGAATGGCCAAAAAAGGATAACACAACCTCAGTTTGCAGAAATGGCTCTGGACTGTCTCCACTAATGTCGGGAAACAGTCAGGATTCTGGCACCCCTTCCCAGCTAAGCATAAAAGATACCAACTAAAGGTGACTTCTGCAGTTGAGACATAACTGTTCAATATTCAATTTCAGCTTCACTTCGGTGAGGGAAAAAATAAAAAGAGGGAAGAATAATATTGCAGTCATTTTATAAACCCCAATTCTCATTCCCAGCAAATACAAATTTCTCACAGGAAAAGAGAAAAAATGTGTACATTTTGTCAAGATGTGGATGATGAGAGGGGGCTTTCTCTTCACTTTATTACAAAAATCTTGCTCTGGAGTAACTCCATGGGTTCAGTGGCATCAAGCTGACGGACCAAGCCAAGAATCAGGCTTTGTGTTAATGAGCTCTCACGGGCTTGCCTGATGAGTGAATTTGTTTGGGACAAGAACATGAGGTATTTGAATTCATGCAAAATTCTCTGTATTCTGCTGTTCTCCTTGGAGCTGGTTCTAATGTACACAAGAGGAGAGCTAGAAAAACTTTGTAAAGAGGCTCCTATCATATCTGCCAGGAAAGTCAAAGAACTTATCTGGTGAAAAACTGATGATAGAATCAGAGAATAACTTATTTTCATCTGCTGAACTACTCTTACCTCTATTCCTGACAGAGCTCAAAGAATAAGTCATGTTCTAAAAAAAGGAGAAAATAGTATGAGAATTAAGTTTTTATTTTATGTTAAGAAGTAAATTTGCTGAATTACTGACAGAAACCAAGATACTATTTCTACCAACTTTTCAGGATCTTAAAGATGGAGATTTGAGTTTTTTCTAATTACTTAATCTCTTTCACAAATTCATGGGAATCACAGTGTAAACAGCAATACATTACACACACTGAGAAATAGATGAAAATTGATATTTTGGTGAGAGGCAAACAGCTTGATAAAGAAGAATATCCTCCCTTTCTCCTCCTGGATCGGCATGCTGTGATTGTAAGGAAGGAAAAAGACATTTAAAACAGAAGAGTCTGTGAGAACAGAATAGAATAGAATAGAATAGAATAGAATAGAATAGAATAGAATAGAATAGAATAGAATAGAATAGAATAA
>JAYDZK010000056.1:10508519-10565441 GCA_034509185.1 Euphonia xanthogaster | reverse complement strand
CTCTTTTTCTTTTTCTTTTTTCTTTTCCTTTTCCTTTTCCTTTTCCTTTTCCTTTTCCTTTTCCTTTTCCTTTTCCTTTTCCTTTTCCTTCTTTTTCTTTTTTTTTTTCTTTTCCTTTTTTCCTTTTTTTATTATAAGCAGGGCGTGGAGGTGGTAGAGGGCTGGCACAGGTGCTGATTTATCTCCTTCATTCTCTTAAATATAAAAATATCACATTTCTTCCAGGTTACTTCTGAATTTCAAATAGCAGGAAGGTGGGAAAATATTCCAAAAAAAATCATTGTGTGCTTACCCCTCTCCCATACGCCCAGGTTATTTGTTTTGGCTATTGTCAGTCACAGAATGCCAGGCTGGGTGGACTTCTGTTCTTATCTTAAACCACATACGTCATTGTGTAGGACATACCCACTTGCAATTGTTTTCACCAAGGTGGTTTGGTAACATTTCTGTTGAAGAAAGCTAACAATAGACTTTTTGAAGTTGCTTTGTGTTGCAAAAATACGATTAATCCAAATATTTCATGGGTTAGAGCATCGGTGTACATTTTTAATTCATTTTCAGACTTGACTGTGATCTTCAGAGAGAAGAAAAAGTAAAGCTTGCAGTCAGGTCAAATGTATTTATGAATATTTCAGTTTTACAATGCTTAAGGGCTGTCTTTATTAAAAATCATGCACACATACACAATAGAAAATATTATTTTTTTGAATTATGAAGAGTTTTTCTGAACAATTTGACTAAAAAGTAATTGAATGACTTGGAAACTTTATTTTATTAACTTCTTCCTCTGCAGTTTTCATGCAAGAACCATGATCAAGACTTTTAAGTGGTTTTTACAGAAAAGATTAGAGTAACACAAAAGAAAATTATGTTCATTGTCATTTCTTTTACTCCTTGTCATTTCATTTCAGATATCCAGGTTCAAACAGATTTAAAGTTTTGTTTTGTGTAAAACTTTCTAATGAATTCTTTGGGCCATATAAACCCCCTCTCTTTGCAATCTTAAATTCATAAATTCTGGAGCTGAAGCATATTCTGAGCTTGATCAAATGAATGGCTTTGCTGTGTCATGCAGGTAACTGAAGAACTTAGACAAGCAAGTGTTAGCCCTGAGTTCTCATTAATAAGGTGACAGCAGAATGTTTTATTCAGTCCTTCATTCAAAAAATAGAGTATTGATCTAAAATAAAAAACAAAAGGAGAAGATTTTGTATTTTGTATGGTTTTGTTTGTGGAATTTTTTCCAAATTACAACAAGAATACCAGACACCAACCCTTAGAGGAGTTCAATATATTACAAGAAATACATCAGGAACAAGAAACATAAATGCATTCATAACAAATATATATACAAGCTGAGAAAAAACCAGATCTGTCCACACTATATGTATGAATACAATGTTCTTCTTTATACATAGTCAAAAGCAGAAACCAAAATATATTTTAAAAAAAGGCATTTCTATGCTTTTGTAAATTTGCTGTTGCTACAGTAAACTAATTTGCTAATTTCAATCCCATCTGGAAACTCCCACTTAGTGCCTGGAGGAGTACATGGGTTTTTGAAATGACTGAGATACATACCAGTGACAGCAAAAGACTCCCAGGACTTCATTACTTCCCCATCTCATGAAAGTTAGGAGTTGAGCTTGCTCTCATTATCACTTTCCAACAGAGACTTAAAAAACTAGGTGATTGTCTGAAACACCAGCCACCTTGAAAATGAAATATTTTATTGATTGTTGCAAGACCTCTCCAGGTGGGATTTTTAGACAGCCCTAGAGATTCCACTGGGCTGCTCCTGCTGTGTCAAATCCAATTTATTTGCTTACATCTATTGATTAATGCTGTGGGTGGAGTGTTACAGAGATTCTTGCTGCAGGATCAGTCAAATTGTACGTGGGTAAAAGGCGTAAACAGCCAATAGAAAATATTCCTGCAGATGAGGAAGTGGTCACGTAGGACAGCTCTTTGGTTGGGTGTTTTGAAGCTGGTTTGGATCTAGTGGGGACAATCAATAACATTTTATCTCACATGAACTGAAGTGGTCATGTACACCCACAGGCAGGGAGATTGTATGAAACGAGCAGAAAAGCAGCTCAGGGAGTCTCACTCAATCCAGCTGAACATGCTGCTCTGAGAACCCTTGAAACTGGGACTCCTGGGTGAGTCCATGAGATGGTCCAGTTGTACCCTGATCCTATGCCACAATCCAAATAATTAATTTCTACACAAAGATTTCTGTCTTTGAGAGTCTGTGCAACACCAGCAGCCAGGTGATGTAACCTGATGACAAGAAAATATATGGATTTTCTGTAATAGGTGAGCATGAGAGAAAAGCTACACTCCACTAGAGCACTCTTGAGGATGTTGAGACTGAGATTCACAAGAACACCCCAGCAGAAGATGAGGCTTTCAGAGAGGTTGCACATTGTCCTTCCATGAAGGTTTTTAAGCCGTTAAGCAGCTGCATAAAGCCCTGAGAAGCCTGATCTGACTTCAGAGCTGACCCTGATTGGAGCAGCAGATTGGACTAGAGAATTCCCACTGCCCTCCCATCCAAAATTTCATATGATAAGAATATAACAGAAACACAAGAGGAGGTTTGCATCTCTATCAGAGGTGAGAGCTGCCCACAGAAGCAGAATGGATAATCCTCAGAATAAAGGTGCTCTGAATGCTATTTCTCAATGACAGTGTGGCAGGGAAAGAGCAGCAGATGATGCCTGAACCCTCCAGGACACGTGCAGCCACCTGAATGCCCATCACAAGGCCACATTCTGAAAGTTGATAGCAGAAACAGTTCAAAAATATGAGTTCAAAACCAGTTCAAAAATACTCCTTTCCTCAACAAGGAGTGGCTGAGATTGAATACTTGATTTTTAGAAAACCATTATGAAACAATTTGTCATGCACTTGTTTATCAGAGAGACATTGGCAGGTGTCTTTGAAGATGATTTCTTACTGCAGAAAGAAGCACCATAGCTGTAAACAAAGTGTGTGAAGCATTTGGAAATGAAAAGGAAGTAAGGGGAGTAAGTTTTTAGAGAGTCAAGATTGTTTAAGAGGCTCAAGTCACTTGGAAAGGAAGATTCTGTGTAGAAGGAAGGGAGTAAGAGAGGGGTAAAATGATGGAATGGGGGAAGAAGGAACATAATCAGGACACATTCTAGAATAACCCTCATGAGTTTCTAGCCATCTAGTCAAGGTTACTTCAACGGAAGAGAGGTCCAATATCTTTGTAGAACATCATAAAAGTCCTTTGATTTCATACAGAATTTTCATTCACATTAAGAAATCTTATTATATTTAGGTATCGACTTAAAATACAAAAGAGTTCCCAACAGTGCCTGGGAAAAGTTTCAGGCCTGTTTTATAGCCTTAGCTGTACTAAAGCCAAAAGAGGATATTAGAAAAGAGCTAATTATAATTATTACTCAGAGAGAAAATGATGGTATCAAAGGCAGTTCAGTGTTCTGCCATTTCAGAGGACCTCATAAAGTTCAGGAAAAAGTCTGATTCAGTTCATAATGCGAAACCTTTTCAGAAGTACCACAGTCTTTATGGAACCTGAGTCCCCTGTATAGCCAGAAGGATAACTGACTGAAAGGATGCAAAGTCATCCTTATAAAGCATGGATGAGTGCATTAGGAACTTGGAAATTAAAAAAAAAAAAATTACTATTTTACAGAGTATTAATATTTTTTAAACCATTCACCTGCTTCTGTGAACAATATTTTAGACAGTCACAGAATTGATTTGTGTTCGTAATTTATTCTTGCAAAGAATACCACGGAACCCTCAAGGAAAGAGTGGCTGTGGCACAATTGGTCTGCAAGTAGGAAAAAGCACTGGACTTATGGTTCAGGAGGCTTAGGGTGCCAGGCCTAGTCCCCAACCAGCATGACACAAGATACACTGATTTACAAAGTCTTTTCCTGTGGTCCCTTTTCTCCTCCTGTTCTTTCCCATGTTGGAGTCTGCACTCATTCCATGAGGGAAGGAGAAGAGAAGGAGAGATACTGGCAGCAGATTGCTGGGATCATGCAAAATATACTTGCTCTTTCTGCCAAATCCTCTTCTTTCTTCCCAGTCAAACCTTTCCCTGCACTTTTTAGAACTGCTGAACTGAAGACATGATCTTAGAGAGCCCATCCTTGAGTCACCAAGCAATGTGCATTCCACTTAGATATATCTAGACTGACATGGGAAAGAATATATTGTCTGCTCAGGATTACCTGTGAAATGGATTTCTAGATATTGTTATGTGCTCTAAACAAATGTTAAAGCTGACAGTAATTTTTTAATTTTTGTAAATTTTTTTTTTTTTTAGAAGACATGCTCATAACAGTGGATTTGCCTAGAATTCCTCTGGCTGTCCTGGGCACATGGAGAAAGAAGAAATAGTTATCTAAATACAAGCATGATGGTTCTTCCTATGTCCTCTTTAATGTGAATTCCATGGAGATAGGAACAACATTAAATCATCACAATCTGAAGTCAGACAAAGACATCCAGGGAGCCTTGAACTGAATCTTATTGGCGTCTTTTTTTTTCAGCTGAAAAATGAGTTATTTTCAGCTTCAGTGAATTTTTAGAATGAAAAGATTTTAATGAATGAAAATTTTAAAAAGTGGTCATTGGCCATTTCTAATGCATTCCTAATTCTGAATTGGTTTCAGAAATTCAATCAAACACACATCTGTGATTTTTGTGAAGCAAAAGTCACAAATTCCTTAAGTATCTGTTTGTCTGTATAAAACATTTTAAACTGTTCTTCCCAAGCTATTTTCCACCTCGAAGTAGCACAGATTGAAGTAATGGAGTTGGCACCAAAACAAGCATTACTGTGACTTGTTCCATCAACTGGTTTACACACAATACCTGTGTAGAAATTAGTTGTGTTTTTTTTTTAAACAGAGGAATGAAAAATCTGTATCTGTAAGTAGCATTTATTATGTAGGAAAATTCTCTGATGCTTCCTAATGCAAAGAAAAAAATTTTTTCTCTTTACAGTCACAAGCAAGGGAGTATGTGGGATATAGGAAAATTTCAGAACATATTACAGCAAGTATGACAGAAGACAGACTTAGGCTGATGGTTTTTGTCAGTCTAATTTTGGACATCATTTAATTAAGATGATGATTATGACTAGATTTCCAGAGGCATTACCAGACCAGTAAACTTATTGAAATTGTATATTAAGTTCTCATGAAAGATCTTGGACAGTTTTACTGGCAGTGGGTGTTTCAGTCATCCAAGTCTGTTAGAATAGCAAGTCAAATATTCATCTTTCTGCTATGCATTTGAATTTTCCAAGTGGGCTACATCTAAAGTAGGATGTGGAATTTTAGAAAATTCATTTGCAATGCATTTTTCCAAAGCACTGCAATGGATTGGAGGCATGTATAGATGCTTGTGGACACACACATACTTGCACATGGGGCTGGGTGCCATCAAAAGCCCTTTGTATCAAAGATCAAGCAAATAATCATTTTCCTGTGGCATAAAAGGAAAAAGGTTGACATTAGAAATTCTCCTGTTGAGAAGCCTCTATCTAACATATACAAGTGGCATCTGTGCCAGAAGGTTTAAAGGCTCTGGAAGATACTTGAGACAAAAAAGTTCAACTCTGAGTTGTTGAGGAAATTTGGCAACATCTGTGAAGCAATACCTTATTACAAGTTTCAAGTAGGTGAACTCAATCCACTTTCTCTGTAAAAATTTTGTTGCAAACCAGACTCTGCAAGGCTAGTGCAGCCTTGCATAAAATAGTTTCCTTTTCTAGTCCTAAAATAAACTGTTCCTTTTCACTCATACAACAGCATTACTTGCTTGATGGACAAGATGCTCATCTGAATCTGCATGTCTCTGTGGAGTTTAACAAGATGCAGCCACGTATAAAAGCTGTGAATCTGTTCTGTGAACTGCAGTCTGGCAGAAATCTGTATTTGTATCTTCATATCTTCTTAGCTCAGCCTGAATGAGGAAAATTAAAAAACTTGTGAAACGAGTCTTATACTTCATGGTGACCAGATTGGTTGGAAACACTGTTGAGTTTTATGGGTTTTTATAGACCATTTAAGACATATCAATTCAGCTGGATGGAGCTGTCATTCACCCCCCAGCATACAAACCAAGTCATGAACAGCCTATTATCTTTCTTCAATTAATTTTGCTTTTAAATAAATTGAAAAAAAAACCCTAAGAAGGAACTTCAGACATATCCTTCACTGTCTTGAGAGGTGATGCCATTATGTCTGCAATGTCACTAGTGAATCAAAAGAGCTTCTTTGCTCCCCTCTCTTGGGCTGTTGCTGGTTAAAAGCATGCTTTTGATTTACAATTTGGGGTGAAGAACATTGTTCTTTTTATGTATATCTGTTCAGTTCTGTGATAAATGTCCCTTAAGATTCTACTGTTTACTGGTTAGTGACCTGATGTGTGTTTATTTTTGAGTCCTTTAAGCTCCATGACCATTACTTTTTATTTAGACACATTTTCTCTTGTCCTTTTGTTTCACCTGCCTTTAACAGACTGCTATCATTATCTTTAAATAGATGTCAGATGAGCTCCTCTCTACAGGAAAAGTGCTTTTAATCTTCATTGTACACTGCAACCTCTAGCTCTTTCTTATCCACCCTGAAAATACAACAATATTGGAAGACTGCTAGGCTCATGTCTCAGTTAAGGGCACTGATGGACTCTGTACTCTGCTAGGATGCTTTTTCATGCTTCTGTCATCCTTTCCCACTGAAAAATTGACATTACAAGAATTTATAAGGACCGTGGTGTTTTAACGGGCCTTTATCTCTTATACTCTTTGATCCCTGTGGAGTTTCAGAAATGGCTGGGCTGCGATGAAGCACGCCCAGGCAGAAGCTGAATAACCAAATGTTCTGAGTTACATTCTAACATCCACTAAGTAAAACTGTGCATCTTTTCATCTATATAAAATAAAAAAAAAGACTGAAATCTGATTGATATTCTCTTGATCTGGACACCTGCACAAATATCATGAAATTCAAAGGATTCTGACCTTTGAGTCCTTCACAAGCTCTTAGTAAGCTAGGAGGTGAAAATGTGTCCTGAAATCCAGTGTTAAAGGATGTGACCCATAAAACCATTGTGTTCCCTTTCAGTGTGACATTACTTTATACATTCTGGCTGAGCAATGGGATTAAATACAGGATTAGTACATGATTAATCCCTTGTTCTGGCTTAAACCCAACAGGCAGCTCACTGGTCACCCCCCACCCCACCCCACTCCCCCCCCACATTAGGATGAGGGAGAGAATCAAAGGGCAAAAGTTAGAAACTTTGTGGGTCTGATAGGTGAAGCAAAAGCAGGGTGTGCAAGCAAAGTACAACAAGGACTTCATTCACAACGTCTCAAGGACAGGCCATCTCCAGGATAACAGGGCTCCATCTTGCTTGGTGGTTTGTTGGGAGCACAAACACTGTAATTTTGAATGCCCCCTGCTTTGTCTTTCTTGCATAGTGTGGAATATCCTGTGGTCAGCTGGGGTCAGCTGTCCTGGCTCTGTCCCCTCCCAATTCCTTGTGCACTCCCAGCCTCCTCGCTGGTGAGGTGGGGTGAGCTGCTGAAAAGGCCTTGGCTCTGTGTAAGCTCTGCTCAGAAAAATTACTGTGTCATCCCTACTGTTTCCAGGACAGCCCCATGCAGGCTGCTATGAAGGAAATTAATTGTATCCCAGCCAAAACGAGTGCATCCCTGATCACTGAGATCCTCTGTCACCGCATGCATTGGCACCATCAAGGCCTTCCAAATGCACAGGCCAGGTGTCTGCTGGAGCTGCTGGCTGGCCAGCAGTGCCAAACAGCTTGTGCAGCTCTGCCTGTGTGGGAATGGCAGGAATTTCCAGCCCTCCTGCTGCTGGAAAGGGACAAGGGATGCAGAGGGGCTGCTGTGTGTCAGGCCACCTCTCTAACTCTGCCTTTGTGACTGAGATGGTGATGTGGGCTCTGTCTTTGGAAGAACCTGCCCGTAGTCCTTCCTTGGTCATTGATTCTTTCTACCTGTCACTTTTGTGTGAGGCTACACTGTGAGCAGACCGGTGAATGAGAAAGCTGAATTGTCTGGTTTTGTAGAGATTGTTAAGATTCACTCATACCTTCATCCTTCCTCTGTGCTTTGGTCTCATCTTGTCATGTGAGAAGGCTGGAGCAGAAAACACGCACACACACACACACACACACACATACACACACACACACACAGACAGAGTACACTTGCAGTATCAGAGATCCTTGCTGGGGTTTGCAGGGCTTGGAATGGGAGCACATGGTTGTGGGATGCCCAGTGGAGGACCTCAGGTCTTCACACAGGTGTAGGACTTCTTGCTAGATCACCCAGAATAAGCAAGCTCCAGGGAAACAGTCCTGGGATTCCCCCTCCAGCCTGGTGAATACCAACATTTCCTCAAAACCATGGCACATTTAGATGACCAAGGACTTTGACCTGAAAACTGTGACACACGTTGTTGTTTTTATAGTATCAAGAAGTCAGGAAGACCATAAAGTACAGGAAATATCCACTGCAGAGCAGCAAACAGACAATGAAATGAAAGCATGATCCAACCTAATACAGCTCAGTAGCACAATTATCCTGGTGATCACCATCAAAACTATGTTGAAGAAGTCAAATCACAGAAAGAAGCAATTCTCCTGCATTGTTTACTCTGATTTCATCATGTTTCAGGACAGTTCCCTAATTCTCTGTTATTTCTGCATTTCCCTACTGCTCATAAACTCTGATCTTTCCTTTGCAGAAATATTTTTTCAATATTCAATATCTGGTCTAACAATTTTAGTAAATGGACTTTTCAGCTTATTTTCACTTTAAAAGTGCAATCTGCACTGGCTAGAGATGACTTAGTAGTTTTAACCCAGGTTCTCAAAGGCATAAATTCAAGTGGAAAAGCATAAATTCTTTAATTCTTTAAGTCTGGAAACTTGTTCATCGTGGGTTTTTCTAACTGGATTTCCCTGGCTGTTGAATTGATTAGATGATTATATTACAGTTTCATGAATAATGTGATGTAACTTGGATCAAAAATCAGATAAGAACTTCTTGGAGAATAGTTGCATTGAAAGCCTGAGAGGAAAAACCTGTCTTCTGAAAGAGGTTTTTCTGTTTAAATAAAGTAGTTGAGATCTGGCATTCCTAGAGATGTAAAAGAGCACAGGACTGCTGAGATATGCACTGCAATTTTCCTCTCCCTCTATCTTATAAACTTAGTCACTTATAAACTAAGTCACTCTATCTGTGACTTAATTTATACGAATGCATCATACTCACAAACATCATTCTTGGTTCTCTCTCCACAAACATTTTGAGCATCTGTTTTTCACATATTATTTGTTCTTTGTCCTTAATTATAAATGTGAGGTTTCTTTTGGGCCTGGGAATTACCTTCAGTATCAGAGGTTTTCTGTGCTGCCTATTAAGCAGTGAGATGGGCACAAGTCTTACTGCTCTGCTGCATGTCACTAAAATGGTACTGTGACTGTTCTTTTTATTTTTATTTATTTTTTTTTTAGTATTAGTTTGAAGGGGAAGGCAGTTAAAGGCTGTTTTTATTTGTTTTATCCATGACTGAGGGCAATGATCCTTCCTGGTGTTTCCCATGTAATGCCACCAGCAATGTCTGCATGCAGCCCTTGGAAGAGGTTCATTTAAACTGAGAGTATTACATGATAAAAATAGCTCAGGCATATGGCAATGCAAAGCACTTCTGACTTGAAATTCTAGCCAGTAGTAACATTGTTTGAGGCTTAATTTTATGGTTTAAAAAGCCACAAAATCTCTCATGTGACTACAGGCAGGTATTATACAATTGTTAATTTTACTTATATTTACTTAAGCAAACAAAGGATGGCCCTGTTGGTTTACAAGAAGAACAGATTTGAGCATATGAAAACACATGGCTGCAAGGCTGAAAAGATACAATTTGAATTTTTTCTTCCTTGAAATGTCTGGCTTTGGGAGACTTTTCAATCAGTAAGTGTCCGAGGAACTCAAAGAGACAACCATTAGTTTTCATGAGGAATATTTAAATAACAGGTTCATCCTTACATTTCTTATGAGGTCTTAAAACCTGACAGAAAGAAATGGAATGTTAAAGTTTTATGTCAAAGAAAATATTGTTCTTTAAATTAATGATTTAAGGGAAATCTGAAACGACACTCTTTTTATTTTTTCTAGGGCCAGATAAAAACGTATGTCCATATAAAAACAAAAATAGACAATCTGTGTATAATGAATATAAATTTTATCCTAAACCAGCAGAACCAAATTAAATATTGTAACACATAGCACTTCTGCAAAGATATATGCTATCAAATTTACGGTGCAATATAAATGTTCATAAAGAAGATTATTCTTCCAATTTTGAAACCCAGAAATAAAAATTAAAATTCAATGAGCCTAAAATGAACATTGATTACAGGATTTTTTCTGCCCCACTTAATTCATTCTGCTAAACCTAAGGTTCTTAGGACTCTTGTTTCAGGGGGAAAAGTTGTTTCTGTGGTACTCTTTTAAATTGTATGATAGCCATGGTTCTGGAGGGCAAAGTGGGGGTTTTTCAGGGTTAAGACCTGAGGTAAAGGGAACTTCAGAGACCTTTTTGTACACCTTGAAGTACTTGGCACTGTGGTGTTGGGGGGTGCAATGCATTGGGTCCCACTGGAACCTCTTCTCATGGGGGCTTTATGTTCTACCAGTACATTCAACCCTGCACTTCCAAGTGCCACAGCAGGTCAGGTAGACCTCCAGGAATTAGTTTTATTCAGCTTTGCTGTTAAGACAGGGTAGCTCCAGAGCACAGAGAGCTGAGGGGGTCAGTAATGACACAGCAGCAGCACTTGGCACATGCCCTGAGCCCTATTCCATAGCTACATTATTCACCTGATGTCACTACATGAACACAGTTTGGGTGTGCACAAAACAGAGATTCTGAGAGTTAAGGGTGATTGTGTGCACAAAAAAAGAGAGCAGATTTGATCCACATCTCATATATCTTGGATTAATGTATCATTTACAGCTTCTTTTATTAAAGGAAAAAGAAAAACTACTCTAGAAAACCACATGCCAAAGCCCTCATTACCAGTTACCAATGTTCAGGCAGTGAATTGCTCCCCAGGCACCAATGCTTCCTTTAAAATTTTCAATCAATAATGAAGAGATGAGCTTTTCCTCTTGTTAAAAAAAAACCCTTCTCTTGACATTTAACTTGACCTGGTATTCTGAAGTGAACTCAGGAAAAGAGGCTGAATCTGAAGCAATTTTAGTTCTTTGGAGGTAATGAATCCAAGCAGGGCATCATTGCAATGCTTATGCCAAAAACATGAGGGAAGCTGGGGGTCCTCTGGTACTGCTTCATGTCACAATGGAGGGGACAATGGCCAAATGAAGAGAAAGCTCTCACTGCAACACAGGAGTCTGTACCTTTCAGACAAATTTTCAGAACTGGGAAGGCAGTGGCAAATTCCATGTGAGCATAATGTGGTAGCAAGGACTGCAGCCACATGTTTAATGACCGTTCAGATGTCCCTTTTGAGATGCAGTATGTACTCTCTTGATTGAAATAAAAATCTACCTGGACCCTGTTACGTTGAGCTTTTATTTTATCAGTTACATGAATGAGAATTACTACTATTTTCACTTGACTACCTTATTTCCATTTTGTACGTCTGGAAAATCACTAAAAAAATTGGAGCACTGCAGCATTAGACCCAGGGATTTTATTTTTTCACTGCAACACTTTTGTGATAATTACTTGGCTGAATTAAAGCAGAGTTTTCCCACAGACAATGAAATGCTCAATGTGGCTGCCTGACAAGGTCATGCATAGAGTAATAGTTTGCATAGAGCTGGCAGAAGTACATGCCTTTCTAGGGCATAAACAAGCTTTGAGAATGCCAAAAATGATACAAGAAAAATAATTATAACTTGAATCAAACCAGCTTGTTTCTTTTAACCTTTCCCCAGACTCAGCTAATTTATTGAACTCTGGGCATTGCAGTTAGAGCTCCAAAGAGCTTTTCTGTTCCATTTTGCTGCACTCCACTGCATGAATGATCAGGGACTGTAGCAGTGCCCTTGATTCAGATGTTTACAAATTACAGACCTGTGATATTTGACTATCTTATCAGCACACATGATGCAGATAGGAACCTGTTCAGAGTCATGGCAGCACAAAGAGATACTGCCTGAATTACAATACTTCACAAGTTGCAGGGCTGTCTTTCAAAAGCCATGAGGTATTGGGTCTTTTTTTCTTTTAAAAGAATATCTATGACCTGCTAACATAAATTTCTAATACTTCTGATCATAAAGTTACATTATTATTTTTTGCTTTAGAAAGCAAATATAAATCAAATTTTTAGCTAACAGTTAAAAACATAAAAAATATTTCATCTGACCCTGGTAAGATACTGCAGCAAATATTGTGTGTGGGTGGCAAAGAATTATTGTTCTATTTTCTGTAGAAGAGAATACTAAATTAGATGCCAGGGTAGTATTTTGATAAACATGAACCTATGACTAGTTCTGGCCTATGACTATTTCAATGAGTTGTTTGGTGTTATTTGTGTGAATGTGTTAAGGTTTTGGGTTTTTTTAATATACTCAGGCGTCCTTGTATCCAAAAAACCCAAATTTTATGGTATGTTTGTAAAATCCATGCCAAATATAGCATATTGATAATATTATAGGTATATCCTTCATAGATACTCCTGTCTGATTTGACTTACACATCAGCCTGGTGAAATGTTGGCCAAATCTGTAATGAAGGTCTTGTCCTGTAGCTGGCATGGTGCAGGAGACACTGGAACACACTTCTGTGCCAGTGAAACCATCTATGCCTTGGATATTTTGCTTCAGTTTGGGCAGAGGTGGTAGTGAGCTATGGCATGACTCAGCTTTTCCCTGCCTGCTGAGAGGGCCTGATGTATGGCAGAAAGATTAACTTCAGGCTCCTGTGAGGCTCTCAGTGCCTGATGTGATATACATACAGCTGCTGACAATGGCCTGGATCAGATTGTCAGAATAATGTTTCTAACCTGTGTCATGTAAATAAAACTAATGGAATCTCCAACAAGGTCTTGAACCAAGAAAACATAACTTAGATTAGGTCTGACAAACAGGCAAGGTATTAAAACTGTATTCTGGCATCATAGAAAGTATGCTGTGGTTCTGGATGAAATGAAGAATTCCAGCCCTGAGCATTAGCTTTGCAGAGCTTTCTGCTTAGTATTAGTACATGTATTTTCTTCTAAAATGTAAAGTTTTTCCACTAAGCTTGTGGAGAAAATGTTCTGTACACATCTGCAAGCAGGGAAGAGAAATTATGGAAGAGAAAACCTGATTACCTCTACTACCCAGCAGAGACAAAGGCTGAAGCATTCAACCATTAAAATAGTTCTGTGGTATAGAGGAGATTAGCATGAAATCTCTTGTCAATAGACATATACATACAGGAAAGCAATTTAATGTGTCCTCATTTGCTAGCATATTGAATTAGACAGGGAATTTTGGCATTCACTGAGAGCAAGTAAATTCTTTCCTGATGTGAGTATATTATTGATCAATTGGATGCATTTGTCTATAAAACAATGGTCTCAATCCTTTTGCAGAGACAGATGAACATGCAGAATCAACTCAGAAATGTGACAATCTGTCAATGTGATGATGAGTTCTTTTCAGTTCAGGCTTTGACTGGCAAAGCATGATGCGTAGGGTGGTCAAAGAAAGAAAAAAAATGCCAATCACTTGCTTATGAAAGGTCATTGAGGGTAGGTTTGCAAATGTTCAGCTGGGGAGCACTGATAGATCTGTGAAACATCATGGTAGTGCTCTGCTGCAGAGCTGGTTGGGCAACAGTTATTAAAATCCCTGCTAGTAAAGAAATCCCCATTATGAATGATTTTTTGGGATGTAGAAATAGTTCATACATTAATTGAAAATTAATGTATGTGTAACCAAAGTGTTTTTTTTCTAGGAGTGTTTGTGGCTCTGAAAACATCAAGATTTTTACCTGAAATAAGAATATTTGAAACACCACATCTGAAAAATATTACTGACAATTTGATATTATTTTAATTACATTATTTTAAATGTTCTTTTTCAGAGAGAGAAGTTGACATTAAGTAAAAATGACTTTTCACTTTTGACTTCCTTGCCTAAATGTTGATTGATGACCTTTCCATGGTTATCTTAAATCTTCACAAAGAAATATTTCCCTCTGCATAGTGCAAATATAAAATATACATGCATAGGTCTGAATTTTCTGGACATCTTTGCTAAAGCTCCTACTATATTCCAGGCAGCATTGGTGTGAGCAATTACCAAGACTGAACTGCATGCTTAGAAGAAAATCTGACTTTGCATACAGATATTCCATGGAGATTTTTGTCCTATCTATGTGTATATTTATATCTATATAATTTCAAGGATCCATTTCTATATATATATCTGTATGCATTCCTGAGAGCCAGCATGAATATGGAGGCTTGTGTGCATTCATCACTTTGATGAGCTGAACATATTGTATGGAGAACATAAGTCTCCAAGTAGAGACACAGCAATTGTAATAGAGGGTAGAGCAGGTCAGTGTAAGATTTAACATTTTGTATGAGTCAGCTTCAGCTGCTGCTCTCCAAATAAAGAAGAGCTGGTAACCGCTTTGTCCTGTTAGCAATCAGAGAGAATCCCTGCTACCCTTTTACTCGACAAGTTATTGAATCTCCTGCAGGGCCTGATTTACTCCTCTGCTGCCAGCTCTGATTTACTCATGGCTGCTGCATCATTCCCATCTCCTCTGTGTTTGGTGGGACAGGGACAAGGGGCAGGAGCTCTGGACAGGATCAGAGCTGGCTGGGGACTCCTGGGCAGCCCCAGCCCCAGGGATAGGTGGGACATGGGCTGGGGGTGAAACTCAGCCTGTGGGCAGAAGGGACAGGGCTCTGATGGGGCTGGACATGTGTCCTGTGGCCTCAGTGGGGCTGGGGCTGATGGTCCTGGGGCTGGAATGGGATCCTGGGCTCTGGGCAGGACCAGCAGGGCACATGTGTGCACTCTGCCACTGACAGAAAACATGGCAGATATTTTGGGCCAGTATCTGCTGCCCGTGTTCCATGGAAATCCTGGTCTGCATAGCAGTGCAAAGGATGTTTCTCAAGTTTTTACATGACCTGAAATAAGAAGCTTATTCTGGGCAAAACCATCTCTGGGGTGGGAGAAAAACAAGTGGGAAATGAATACAGTGATATCTTAACTAAATAGATGATTGCAAAACAACCACGCTCCTCAAATCCTCTGTTGCCCGATCAAGACCTCTCCCTGAGTTTTCCCCTCTTCTCATCTGAGATTCTCCTAACAAATGCATTAAAATTTATTGATTTAATCTCATGATTCTTTGGCACAAAAAGATCCTGATATGTTCAGCTACCATTACTTTTTTATTATCTACATCTGTATGCATATGACAAATTCTTTGGAGGCTTTATATATCACCTTTAAAAAAAAAAAACATGTGTCCATTTTACTACAGCTTCACACTTTGGAAAAAACCTGAATTTAGAGACAGTCAAACAGATTCAGAATTTCTTTGCATGAGGACTCTCAGGGCCACTATTTAAAATCATGATTTTAAAGAAAAGGAAAGCTATGAATCCATGACTGAGCATCTTTATTCAGAATTCAGGTGTTTGCAATTTTTTTCCCTTTGAAAGTGAATTAAACTACTCACTCAGGTTTAGTGCCTTTTAACTAGCAAATGTTAAACCTAAACTCATATTAATTTTTATGCAGAGGGAAATATTGTCTCAAACAAACAAAAGAAAGGGAATAATTTTTATAGATATAAGTTGATTTTACCATATACAGTGGGAAAAGTCCTTCTTAGAAAATGTTTTTTCTGCTTCAGTCATAGAAGAAAGGTACAGTTATTTTTTTCTGGGAAACTGAATATATTTCCAGTAAAATTGATTTACTGAGTGAAAGCTTGAGTGAAAGAATATCTATGGGATTTTCCAAGTAAAAAAAGGAGATTCCAAATCTTATATATATATATATATATATATATGTATATATATTTAGAAACTCTGGTTCCTGACCCTGTCTTTTGATTCACTCTGTGTTAGCCTGATTTTCAATATCTTAAGATTTTTAATTTCTTTCATTCCCTATGGTGTTACACAAGCACACAGAGTACTTGCTGAATCTCTGCCTCTGAGAAGCTCTGTGCAGTTCTTTACTCTTTTCCAGGAGAATCCTATTTAAAGGATACAATAACCCAGACACACTTTGCACACTTTCATATATAAATTTTGCTCCTTTTCCTTGGAATGGTGCATTTCTCTCCATGGCTAACTATATAAAATGTTGCCCTTGGAAATTTTGTGAAATTTAGCATAGATAAATTTCATATAATTTTAGTGGCCCAAAAGTGTACATAGGGGGGTTGTTTTCTGCTGAAGCACACAAGAAAGCTGAAATGAACTTGAAGTGATATGGGCTCTTGGCTTCATGAAAGAAAATGAAACGAGGTGTTTAGATTGGTCTCTCCTGAATTGCTGGATGTCATGCTTGGGTCAATAAAGCTCACAGCCCGAGTTTTTTACAGCAGTCATGAATTTATGATTAGGTCAGCAATGAGGTAGAGTGAGGTAGAGTGGGTCTGAGCAAAAGAGTGTTCAGTTTCAGATCCCACTGCCCATCTGCTCCTCTAAGTGGAAAAAGATAGACCAGCACTTAAATTGCCCTCTGTGACCTAATACTTTTATGAGGGACACTTCCCTCAGATTTATTCGGCTAATTTCTTGTTCTGATACTTGTGACACATATTTCTGTTCCACTTAGGGGACTGGCAAAAGCAGAATGTTATGGAAGCTTATGAACAAAAAATCTATACTATTCTTATCAATCACCAGTTTCAGGTGGCTTCTCATGGATGTGGCTGCCTGTGGCTTATCTGTCCACAGAGCATCTTCAGGACCATTGGACTCAGCCTTGGAGTGCACAGTCATGGTGATCTTGGGATGGGCTCACATTCATGATTAACTGAGCATGTAGCACATTGTGCACAGAGCTCAGCACCTGTCTGACTGAGCACCCTTTTCCTCAGCAGAAGCTGGCATGTTTGGAGCTCACTGGGGAAAGCCCACTGGAAAAAATATGGGGTTTGGCATGACCTTCATCTCAAACTTTTTTTAGCTCATAACTCATTGATCACAGTACAGCCATGTGGAGTATCTGGTATATAACCCAAAAAGAGTAATGGGTCAACAGATATGATTAGGACTGAGATTTTCACAGGTCTCACAAGCAAACAGGTGTTAAATTCTGTCTGAAGATTAAAGGAATTTACATGCTTAATTAGTTAGTTAGTTAGTGTAGATACTCTTACACTACCATGAGGTGTTTTTTAGCAGCAGCATTTCATAAAATAAGAAAAGGGGCTCTACTTTTGGTTTGGTATAACTCTATGCTAATAGCCAGTTTTAGCATTTTAAATATATCAAAAGGATTCAAAACCCCCACAAACTATTAATCAGACTCACAATGGCAGTGAAGATAGAAATACCTGTGAGCATGTCTTAGGTGTTTGATTTTCTGTCTGATAGGCTCGGACAGTTATAACCTTCCCTGCTTGTGTTCTGAATTGCAAGAGCAAGAGCAGTTCCAGTTCCTGAAGCCAAAGATCTACATTAGAATGTCAGCATCCCAAGGTACCTCCCCCTTTTGCCATGGCTACTGGTAATGATTGGCATCTAGCCATGAGTAAAGTTTTCCCTCTATGAGCCCCATCCGAACATCCCACCATCATTCACAGAGATGTTTCTACATTAAGTGCTGAAGTATCAACCCCTCCTCAGCTCTGCTTGACAGATGGGTTTGACCATGTTCACACAGAGGGTGTAGGGCAGAATAGTCCCCAAGGCATCTTTCCTCCTAGAGGTTCTCACACTTTCATCAAGCACAGCTACATTCCCTTGCAAGACTCTGCAGGAAAATGCATCTGCACTGCACTTGTCCTGAGTATCAGCAGATTGTCCCAGAGAGCCAAGCTGCCATACTGAATAGTTCAAGAAATGCCACAGAAATTTCACTTAAAAGTATTCCAGGGTATCCAAGTGGTTTTCATAGCAGCTAAGGACAGTCATTCTGGTTCTTTAGTGTGTGACAGGGAAAAATTGGCTAAAGATGTGTGACAGCTGCTGGCAAACTCATTGAAACTGACAAAGCTCTTGAAGTAACTGCCTGCAGTGAAGAGGTTCACTGCAAAAGCAATCACTTTTAATTGTAAGAATTTCCCTGGCTCATAATTTTGTTCTGTTCTGAATCAGATTTCTTAAACCAAGGACACATTATATTTTAGACTGTAAAGGTATGTCAGATCTATCCCAGTTTTTCAGAGGAAAGGTTGTCTGGCAAAATTATTTTTCCAATTGCAGTGTTCTTATAAAACATAAGGGGAATTGAAAAGGAAAAAAAGAGAAGGAAACAAAAGGGTGAATGATTTTATCTCTCTGGCTTATTCTTTATACTCAGTCCATCTGCTTAAGTTTTGAAATTTGCATTTTTACATGATCTAAAGTGGCCAGATTCACATGTTACAGAGGTTAGTGAAAGTTTGATGCCTGAGAGTATTTCTGAACTGTTTTTCCTTTACGCAACAAATTTTTAATTTGCTTTCTCCAAGACAGAGGTATTGTTGCCTCATTATGTCATTTGTCAATGTCTCATTATTTCATTTGTCAATTTATTCTTGCTTCATTATGTCATTTGATCTGCTCTACCCAAAACACCAGGTAGATTTTTCAGTTAGAACTCTGCATTCCTACTCTATGGGACTCACCTGAGACTTTGAGAATTCATCTACAGGGTGTGTAATTATATCTTTAAAATCTGTACTGATAGTTATAAGGTCTTTAAGACCTGTTTTAAAAACTTGGATCTTGGTTAATCATTGCTAATAAACTTTGAAGTCATCTCAGAAAAGTTCAGGACCTTTAAGCCTGTAATCTCTTGAACAAAACCATGGAATAATATTTCTCTGGATTCTCACTACTCAGATTGACATAAAGTTGAATTATCCATAAATCAAGTGCAGAGAGAGATACTCCTCAGGGTAGCAGATATTCTGCATTTATTTTTGTGATTAATCACGGCAGAAGTGCTAGTGATTTTAGAAAATGCACAAGTGTACAGGTACAAACCAGTAGGTAGAGAAAGTCTTGGGAACGGCAGTGACTGGCATGTACCAGCCAATGCTTGAAACACAATAAATAACAACAAAAAAGTCAAATGCAATATTGAGATACAACAGGTGGATCATATTATCATTAGGGATTGTTCAAGGTGCTGGAGAAAAACCCCTCTAAAATATTATTTTTTAAGAAGTTAAATTGAAATCTGGATCAGAAATACAACAGTTACTGGGAGGATCAGGAGAATGGAGAGGCTTTTCATAAAAAGTTACTAAAAAAGCTTTGCTTGTTAAGTCCATCAGATGAAGTCTCAGAGAGAGGATATGATTGCTCTATAAAGATCCTTGATGGGTAAGCATCAGGAAGGGGAAAAACTATTTATGGTAAAGGACAGTGCTGACACAAGAACAAATGCATATAAACTAGCTATGGATGCAATTAGGCTGGATATGAGGAGATTTTTAACCATGAGAGAAACAAGAATTGGAAACAGCCTTCCAATTAGAAGTGTAAGGGTATAAAACCTAATTGACTCTAAGACAGAGAGCCATACTGGTTTCTGAAAAGAATAATACAATACGTGTCATCAAACAACTACACTTCAGGAGCCAGTTTTGTTCCCTTATTGCTATGCATAGGCATAGCACGTGTGGTTTACAAACTGTGTAGAGAATTAAGGTTTCAGCATTTAAAAAATTTTAAAGTCATTATCCTCATGTAATTTTAATCCATTACTACTGTGTCTATACAGTACCTTTCAAACTGAGTAGGAAGCATTTTGACATGGTGAAAGTGATTAGTCATCAAAATAGTTTTACGAAATAACTAATCAAATGGGATGATGTGACTAGCACATTATCACCTTCCATTTGAAACTCAAAGCTCATCTGTCACAACAGATAAAACTGAGAAACAGAGACAGGAAGATTTGAGCAAGAGAAACCATCTTCTGATCAATGCTATGGTGAAAGACTAGATACTCGTGCAATCAATATGTAACACGTTAATTTAACATGAAATCATTTTGGATGCTAAAAAATTGCACTGCAAATCTTGTAGACCTATGGATAACTTTCTTAATGTACATCAGGACAAGTTAATCAATTTTTTTTCCTGAAATTTGTGATAATTAGGTGGAAAGCTGAGGAGACAGGAAGGCTAAGACTGTATTTGGTAAACAACCCTATGTGCTTTTCTGTGATCAAAGGCATCATTGTGTCTATCTCTGACTTTGTACACATAGACTTTCATGTTCCTCTTTATTATGAATGTATTGAAATCTAAGACTGATTAAGTCCCTCTTTAAATCTTTTAATTAAACTCTAAATTTTCCCGAAAGTAAAAATCACATCTTCAGTGTGGTGGTCTGCAATGCTCTTCCTTGAAGTCTCACCTCAGTAATCCTACTTTATTACAGAAAGTAAAAATAATCATTATTGGAACATATCTGGATTTTATGCTCACCTGCACAGTTTAAAAAATGACACAGACCTGCATTTTTTTTTTAATTTAAACAGCAATAAAAAAAATCAATACAAAAATCTCAGTGGACTTTAATTTAATAGATTTGTAATTACAATGGTTTACACAGACTCAAACAAACAAAAAAAAGCCCCTAGGCATAAGAAAAGGTTTCAGACATGCAGCCAGTAAGGAAAATCAACAGAAAAACTCTACTTTGCCTCTCCTTCTGACAAAATCTGTAAGATTTCCCCGAGAGCTGCCAGATCAATAACCTCTGCATGCATGAGAAGATCTTGTGGCAGCTCTGTGAAATCAGTTCCACGCTTCATGGGAAATGCCCTTCTGGCAATGCCCTTTCCTTTAGAACAAGAGGCAATCAGTCCCTCAGCTCATTTCACCCCTGTAACTGCACCCAAAGCAAATAAAGTGTTCTTCAGACAGTTCTGTGCCATCCAAGGCATGGCTCAGCTCCACACCTTGGGAGTTTGAAGACCATGAGGCAGATGAGCACTGGCTTTGAAGTGCTGGTTTTTCCTGCACCATGGAACCACACATTTTGGTAGCCTAATTTGAAGGTGGTCAAGGCTGAAATAGCCAAGGCAACACATCTAGGATGAGTACTTTAGCACTACCCATGCCAAAATAGCAAAATGGACTCTGTGTCTGGACTGAGGACCAGCATGTGCTAAGGCCATCCCTGTGCTAAGGCCATGCCTGTGCTTTTCACCCTCCTGTGTTTAAGGGCCACAAGTTTTAAGTCAGAGTCTAGGATGGCATCACCATTTTCTCTGCTTCTCCCAGAAGACTCAAGGGAGTTTCAGCCTGTTCTCTAATTCTTGCCCATTTCTTGCACAGACATTGGCTAAGGCCTTACCCACTTTCATGAAATGAGATGGAAACAAAATTTTGGTGAGTGCAGACTCTAGAGCAGACGCTGCACCCTAAGCCTGATGCATGGCCCCCATAGCCATTACAAGTAAAGGAGCAGCAGAGTTACCCTGCCTGCACTCCTTTTCTGGTGAGATGGTTAAACCTCAGCATATATACAAGGCTGTTGAGATCAAGAGATTTTACAGAAACTCTGGTTTTCAGAAAGCTTTAGTGCTTTCTATTCATGATCTCATTTTCCTTATTGTTAGCTGTTTCCTAATACCCATTTTCCCCCCTATAAATTAACTGATAAAAGTGAAGGAGTGCTTGTTATAGCTTCCATTGCATGAAATCCTGAAACAACCCAACATTATACTTTAATTGTTGTCTTAGCTGAGTATTCAGCAGCACTGGCTTCCATTAGTAGCATCTGTACCTGGTGTCATTTCACGTAGTCTTGGCATCTGAATGTGGTTTTATTTTTAATCAGAGTAGACTTGTGATCAGTATTAATTTATGGATAAATTTAAGATTCAGAAAACACTATAGAGATAGATACAATAAATTAAAGCTGATTTTAAAGATTATTTAATCAAAATTGGTCTCATTTTAAGACTGTGTTAGCTTTCTGCAGTTTAAATCTTCACTGATTGCATTAAAATGGCTTTAGACGTGTAGTGTCAGACCAGACAGTCATAAGTTAACTGGTTTTCTCCATCAGAAAACAAATTTCATGAAATTTTCAGGATATCATTCATTATACATTTCCTTTTGGTGCCTCCTTGAAATGCTCCACTTCAGACACCTAAAACACAATCAAGATCAAATAATCTCAGAAGTATTTTCTTCCTAAGTGTACAGTCCCTGATTGTGCCCCAAGTAATGAGCCTATCAGTTTTATCTCTTGATGTGGTGCTAAAATGTGTAAGTAAAGTAATAAATTATACTGAAAATCACTAACACAAGGGACAGTAGAAACCCATTGTTAGGGTTTGTAAAACCCTAAATTCTAACATTTAAGTTGTTTTGCTGTGCCCCAGACTGAATACTGTTTTATAATCTCAGAGTTGAGGAATTTAGTGGGTCGACGAAGAGTGGCTGCTTTAGTAAAACATTAGAATAGGGTTTTTTTTTTTCTTATCAGAAGGGCTCTTTGTGTGTTGTGTATAACTGGCAGGTTTCTACTTTACTGAAGAAGACATTGTTCATGCATCAACCTGGCCAGCATTTCTTATTAAGCACTTCCCAACACTTTGTGCAGGTAAATCAGAAGCAGCTGAAGCTCTAAACACTTCTAGCTGCCTTTGATTAGGCATTATTTCAGATTTCTCAGCACATTGCAGGATCAAGAATACAGACCATCATCAAAGCTGACTCGAGCATGAAGACTGAGAAATGGCCACCGTGTAAAACTCCATGGAAGGTTTCACTGTCTCAAGACCCTTCTCTCATCTGCAGTTATTTGAAAATGCCATATCTGTGTGAGATTGAATCATGACTTGTTGCTGCTGCTTTCCAAGGATTTCTTGTCTCACTCTTGTTAAGGTCTGTAGCTAGTTAATCTCCATTATGTAATAGATAAAATAAATGCCTCTCCTCTTGAAAAATAACATCAATTACAGTATTGATTTTAATCTAGCACTTTTTTATTGATAAAACACTATGTTTATAAACAGGCTTTAATTGGTGCATGGAACCAAAATCTTTGAATTAGAGTTCACTAAAGCCAGTGAGTTGTTTCTGAACTGGAATAATGGAAGTTTATTTTTTTCAAAAGCTATTTACACTACAGCTTCAAGCTCAGAAAGGCAATAATTTCTTAAACATTGTAAACGCTATATATCGACTAGAAGATTAATAGTAATTACTTTATTTTAGCACCAGATTATCTGCTAATACTTAAAAGTCTTTGGAAGTTCATGCTGTGTCAAAGTGAGAGCCTTTATTCCTGCTCTGGATAAGGATCATCCTCTGCATAGATTTCAGCATGGCAGATGGAAGGTATTAGGCAATTCCTATACTTTATCTGGTCTGCTATGATTTTGGCTGTGTATCAAGAAACTTACTGGAGACATCCCTTTCCTTTAGAAGTGATTGTTAAGTAACAGATTGTTGGCATTTGGTTCTTTTTGGTTGGGTTTTTTTTAATCTTCTGAGAAGCCCACACTGCTTTGCCATCAAAATTGTCACCAAGTAATGTGATTTTTTGGCAATGCGTGGCAATGATCATAATTCTACTGGTGCCAGTTGAAACCATGTGAATGAAAATTAGCTCTAAACCAAGGTATATGTTCTAAACATATATATGTAGGTGTTCATATGATAGTATGGCATCTAAGCTCCCTTATAGAATGCATTTAGCCATCAGAGACATACTTAATTCTGGGAACAGAGCTCCTTCAGCAGTTTATCTTCAAAGAGAAGTGGCTTGATTCTGTTGTCCAAATAGAGGCAGGAGGTTGCAGGGCCCCTCTATTGTGTCTGTTACCACTGTGGGGATGTCTCAGACGCCCCAGGGTATCTCATCACTTCACTTGCTTGGGCAACTGAACACCTCTGACAGTCACTGGGTTTGTTTTATAACCTTCTCCACCACTAGAGCCATCATGAGCACAAACATTGTTGAGGTGAAGCTGTCTGGAGCTGGACTCTAAAAATCTGAGATAATATCCATGAAAAGTCATAACTGAATTATATTAGAACATGACATTCAGCAGAAATGTCCTTTGAAAAAAAAAAAAGTCCATCTATCTTAAGAGCAGAAGGGTGTTTATGTCCTTATTTAAGGGTTAAGATGGCAGAAATGGGAGGAGGGAAGAGAGAGACTGGAGGATGCCATGTGAGAATGAAGCAAAACAGAATGGAAAATAAGTGAATGAAAATTACTCAAATGACCCTACAAGAAAACAAAGCTGCTTTCCTTCTCATTTTGCTTTTTAGATAGGTTGTGATTGTTCACAAAACATTTCAGGCAGATGGATTCTGCTACAGTTTGTCTCTTGTTTTTCAAGCTCTCACTTGGAGTCACAAAAATAATTCTGTGAATCATGAGAAAGTTTTCATAATACAATGTCATAAACTTTCCACTGACTTTGCATACATGAAAGCTAAGTTCTGAGGAAAGAACCTGGACTTTAATGCGATCTTCCAGTGCCACTGCAATCAGTTGTGAATCTCCTCTGGATTTGGCTGGGAACAGATTTTGACCTTGAAAAAATAGCTCTGTGTGTAAAAAAGTCCATCACTTAATATAGTGTTCTCAGTTATTTTATTTGGAAAATATGTGCTGTATTCATACCCCCCAAAAGAAAAGCAAACATTTTTTGCTTGTCATACTGTCTCAAATTTATATCTACACAGGAAAATCATATAGGAGCTGTGTATCACAGTTTGAATCCAAGCCTTTAAAAGGTG
Organism: Euphonia xanthogaster; assembly: GCA_034509185.1. NCBI lineage: Eukaryota > Metazoa > Chordata > Aves > Passeriformes > Fringillidae > Euphonia > Euphonia xanthogaster. The sequence continues at coordinate 10,540,457 of JAYDZK010000056.1, read as the reverse complement.
GAGGAAGGGGGAAGGCTGAGCCTTCCTGGACCTGCTGTTAGCAGTTCTCATTTTCTGTAAATCGTAATCAGTTGTGGCACCAGCAGCACAAGAGCCGGATGTTGGTGCTGGCAAAGGAGTTCCTATTGTGCCTTACGACTGGCTAAGCATCTGAAGGGCAAAAGGAATCCTTTTGCTTTAAATATCTAACATTTATTTTAAAATTTAAACACAGAAGCTGTTCTTCTGAGAAAGGTACTAAAACTGGTAGAAGCGTGGTTTATGGTCTGTCACTGGGGATCCATGTTACTTTCCTGTAGTATGGCTCATTCAGGATTAATAAGAATGCTTTGCTATTTCAGGTCTTGTGAAGAAATTTTTTAGGGCCATAAATTTTCTTGGTGATATTTTGTTTGTGCTGTCTGTAGGAAAATGGGTACCTTTGCACAAAATACTGGATGGCCAAAGGCATACCACAAAATGAAATCCAGAGGCTGAGGGGGATTAGAAGAAAGGTTTAGAAAGAGAAATCTGTGTATTTAACTTAAGAGGTGATGAAACATTCATCTACTTTATAAATATTTGATGGGCAGACTTTTGAGGTAGATAAGGAGTATTCAGGACAGCACTGAGCAGAACAGCTGAGAGCAGATAAGAGTTATGCAGAGAAAGAAAAGGCTGTGATAATACATGAAAAAAGAAAACTTCCTTCGATTGAAGTCTACTCCCTTTGACTATTGGTCTACAGAACAGTCTTCAAGGACAGCAACAGAAGTATTACTATTTTGAACTCTTTATTAACATTACTTTATATTACTGTAGTGAGCAGACTCCAAATGAGATCAAGGTCTTTTTTACTGAGCCATAGCTGAGAGCAAAATATGTCATAGGATAATCCCTGCCTTGGAAATCTAATGAGATTGATAAGGCATATAAAAAAGAGAAGGAAAGTAAAGGCAGGAGAAATTTCCTAAGGTTACAACCCAAAAAAGTAATGGATTTATTTATTTATTTATTACTAATTTTTCTAGTGAAATGAAGCCATGATACATAAAGTTTAAAAGTACAGCTGTGTACTAAGAGATGAGCCAAACAACTCTTTCTTCTGGAAAACTCTCCCATTTGCTATAATTGTCCCACATAAGCAGAGTGCACAGTGGCATTGTGAGTGCATTTTAGGTTATTAGCATTTACCTCCTAATAAGATCTGTGTTAGACATTTACACTGAATACTGTAAGCTCCTTTTTACAACTTACAGCTAGTGAATACATTTCCCTCATTGTTTTCCATGGCTGAAAAATGCATGAAATTGGAATTAAGAGAAAAGTCCCTCTAGTGAGGATTGCATAACTCTACTCAAGGCACTGCAATAACCTCTGGTTTTATGTAGATTTTCTTTTCTTTATTTGGGAAGATCTTATGATGCTTAAAATTTTTTAGGAAACCCGGGAAGCCTTGGAAGTTTTGCAGTTTTCTGTGATTGCTGAGACAAAAGTTCTGTGTGGCAGGTGGGCCATGTTTGACAATCAGAATTACCAAAAGCAGCCCATTTATGTGCTGACTCCACACTCTTAGGAGCAACATTAATGTCAAAAAATGCATTTTACCACATGTCAGAAAATGCTACTGATGTTCCTGGGCTTCTTTTTTAATAACAAAGTGCAGGATCAAGGTCCTGGCAGTACATTTAAAATTGTACAATACAGTTTTCAAATACTAAAGGAGATGCATGAAGTAATACACCTCACAATTTGCTGATTTTTTGCACTTATAGGAGAAACAAGATTAAAAATGTTGAAGAGGAGATTCTCTTGTAAGAGAATGAGCATTTGCAGGCTTACATAGCCTTCTGGCAGAATTGTGCAACAGCAGGTTATATTTTTATTGTACAGAAATATTGTGCAATTTGTTTAAAAACTTAATGTTTCTTAAGGTATAATTAACTTTATGAAGATAGGTGGTTCTTTCTGGTCTTGGTCTTCATTTCTATTTCTTTACATTTTACCTTCTTTTTCTCTCATTTCTGTATCTAATTTTCTATTGTCTTTTCTGTTCTTTTAAAGAGTATTTGTTTCCTACACCTTTCCTCTGACTTTCACAGCTTGTATCTGTATGGTTCTTCCCAGAAAACTGTGAAGGAAATCTGCACAACAGAAAATCAGTGAGTTTTAAATGAAGTAGGGTGCTGGTGGGACATTCATCACACATTTAGATAACTCTATAATACACATCTACAAAAAAAAAAAAGCACCAAAAAACCAACAAACTAAACCAAACTAAAACCTATGCTCCATAAAATCACCTTTCAGGTTTTAAGACAGCCAAAGACACACCACAAACATATTGTGGGAATGAAACCCTTAAATGTAGATAAATTATCATTCAGTAGGGTTGTCTTGAGTTTCTTGGGAACAAAAATCCCACAGTGTCTTTTTTTCCACTGTATTTCCCTTTTATTTGAGTGCAGCTCTTGAAATGTGCTCGACATCGTACAGATACAGAGACACAGATTCTGCTGTAATGTATGTGCAGTATAAATAGCTGAGAGAAGCAATACTCCCTGTTAGCCATTGTCAAGCTTTCCTTCCTTCTCCCAAAGGATTTCTGTCCCTGACTGTCCCATTTCTCCAAGTGCAAAGTGTCCCTGGACAGATGTTTAAGGGTATGTTGCTTTCCTTCACCTCAGATCACCATCTGGCAGATTCCTGTTCAGCAAGACTCCTCAGGAGAGGATGGACACTCAGATGGGAACTGGCATGCTGATGGTTCTGCCTGGAAGGGACTTACCCACGTTTCTCTTGTGTGCTCCTCCCTCACTGTTTCCTCTCCTTGCAACCACCTTCATTCATTGCTCTCATTTTTCCATTTCTCAGAGCACCTGTAGATTTGTTCTTTTTCCCTTTCCTCCTCTTTTGTATCTTACACACCTGACATGAAGCGGTTTTGTTTCTAATTTTGATTACTTTTTGTTTGCTCCTTTATCTACCTGCAGATCCCTGTTATGCTGGGGAGCCTTTCAGCTCCTTTCCTCAGAGGAGACCAGGATTCAGGACGAGAAAACTTGGACAATCCTGCAGCTGGGCAGCTGACAGTAACCATAGCATGCACTGCTTGCCAAAGTTGTCTCCAGTTCTGATTGGGGGCTACATTTAGCAGTGATCAACTTTTGGTAATTTTAATTGAGGCTTTTAAAAACCATGTGGCATTAGCAATTATAGATGTTAGTCCTTTATTTCCTTTCCAGTGCTTGTTATAGATGAAACATTTTGCAGAACAAAAAAAGTCACATTATGAAAAATTTAGAGTCACAGAAGAACCAGAACTTTCAGAAAAATCCCCAAAGAATAAAAAGCTGCATGATAAGATCTTATGAGCTGATGACACAGAGCATGGTGCTGAAGAAATGTCAGCCAGTACTGCAGCTCCAGCTGCATGTGCTTGAGAACTGGAGTTCAGGGAGATTAATCCCTCATCAGAAGCACAGACCCTTTATACCTCCTGTAAGTGGTTGGGCCTAAAAAGAGATATTGACATCTCTGAAAAGACAGCAAATGTACAGAAAGCAAGTTGAAGAGCACTTGCCTGTGCATAAGGGTTGCAGCTGATCTGCCTGCAGTACCTTGAGTCCATCTGGCTTAGATATACAGAGTACTCACAGCAGCACAGTCTTTGGCAAATGGTTATATAGCTGCAGTGAAGCCTCAGGGATCATTGCTCATGGCACCTCAGACAGCTACCTTAGAGCTAATTATCTCTCTCCGTGCTATTGTCATGCTCTCTGAAAGAAGTCATCCATCAGGAGGTGCTTCGTGTGTCACATGAATCTTCAGTGGACTCTTCAAGGTGCCAGCCATTGTTCTACCAGACACATGCTCCTCCTCACTGGTCTGAACAAGGACACATGGACATCAGGGAGGCTGGGGTGGGACAGCCCTGCCCTGCCCTGCCTCTGTTTAGGGTCACAATTACACTTTGCCATTGGATGCTTCATGGGGCAGTGCTGTGCAGCTGAGAGCGAGCACTGGGAAGATGGGCAGCAATTCCAGCACAGAATCCTTTGCAATTTAGCTGTGCAGAAAGTGCCCTTTTTGCAGAGCTCACCAAAATGAGGAAAACTTGTAAAATATGGTACTGTCTCAAGATTGTTTATGTGCAAGCTCAGAAGGAAAGTGATGAGTTCCATTGGAAAGGGCAGAACTAGGTAAACAGGCAATGCCACTGAGGATGAAGCTGAACCTGGACAAGCACAATATAAAGCACATTGAAAGGAATGATTTAAGTTATAAGCACACACAGATGGTCCCTGAATTAGCTGCAGTCTCATGCAATAAAGAATTGGATTTTGCAGCAAACAGCTCCCAGTCTGCTCAGAGATCAGGAAAACAAAAGCATTTAGCTGCATTAAGAATGAATGGAAATTACGTGTTCAAGATCAGGGCTGGTACATGCATGTTGACATATGGCAGTGATTTCCAAAGTGTTTAAATAACTGAGATTGGCAATCTGACTTTTTCTTTTCACATCATGTAAAGGGAGATTAGAAAGTCTGTAGGTAATTAATTTCATGGAAATAAGGGGGAGCTTGTCAACATCTGTAAGCACCAGTCTGCTTGCTCCTAGCCCTCATCAGTGGAAGATGCATTGAAAATCAGATTGCCTTTTACAGGTAATCTTTGTTGCCTCTGTCTCCCATGACTGGAGAAAATAAATTTAAATTAATAGTCTGGTATAGCAAGTCTGGATTTTAGGCTGCCCTCTGCAGGGCAGCTGTCTGGGTGTAGTTCAGACCATTCCCTTCTCGAGCTCCCTATGCCACTGGTTCTGGGCAGCTCCTCACTGGCTGTGAGAAGCTGAATAGCCGTTAGGAAATATTTGCTTTATAAAGGCTAGAGAGACAAGTGTCATCTTAAAGACTTTGAAAATTTCATCTGAGGCGTATCTCCCTGTTTGCCAGGGAACCTGAGTATTTAAGGCAGATGCAATTAATCAATCTTTTGGACCAAATACTTGTTTGTACATCTGTGGACAGTAATTTGAACACTACAGAATTCATGCGCTACTGAATCAGCAATACGTGGCTCAGTATCCCTAAAGATCTGAACACTGTAAAAACACTGAGTCATGGGTTTTAAATAGGGATTTTAATGCTGGAATTCTCCTCAAGGAAACACATTTCAAATGATCAGAAGTACTGTGAAAGCAAAAAAGCTGCGGCCAATGGATGGCTGCAGACATTGATGACCTAGATATAGCTAAAATATTAAGACCTTTATGGCTCAAGACCAAATGTCAAATATGACTCATTATGACTGAGAGATCAACTTTAAGTGAAAATCCATTAAAATCAATAATCAGAACAAAAACTAGACAGGGAATGTATGAAAATAATTTCTCTTATGCAATAGATGCATAAAAAAAGTTGTGTGCTTCCCTTTTGAAATCACAGGTTTATTTTCATAAGTGCTTCAAACATGCAAGGTTAATCTGTAGCAAAGGATGACTAATACCCTTCAAAGAGGAATAATTAGACAAAAAGTAGTTGCACCTTAGCCCATTATTTGAAAAATATTATAAAATCCCACATCTAAGTTCCCTAACTAGTGCATTTACTACCCAGTAATTCTCAAGTTACCTGAGTTAATGTTCCAATAAAACAATCAAGCACAGTGAAACTAAAAAGCATGCACAGCACAAAGCCTTTTTTAGATAGTCAAAAATGGTATTGCATACAATTAAAAATGGGAGATGTAACTTAACTCTACACATAGATGTAGGATCTGGTAGCAGACACCTGTTTCTGTACAGCTAAAATCCAGGAAGGCCTAGAAACCACAAGGAACAGAATTTGATATGGCAGCTCCCCAATATCATGTGTGGGAATAATCATAATTGTCAAAGTCATGTCCTGCTTTTCAGTAGCCTCACATTTTGACGGCATTTTGATGTTCTCAGGAGCATCAATGAATTTGCTTTGATATTTTAATGAGATTATAGATTAGGATTGCTATTTTCTTCCCAGAAATAACTATTATACTGCTTTGTGCCCACAAAATAGTGCCTTCATTTGCAGTAATACTTCTTTCCTATGTAATCTCAAGGAACAGTGATTTTCTTTTAACTTAAATGGGCCCTGCTAAATCTATATTAATACTGTTCTGCCTCCCCAAGACTGTGTGTTATTTGCAGCACGACTGCAAATATATCTCAAAAAATAAAAACATAAAGTTGTATGTTTTAAAAGGAATGAGGAGAACCATGTTCCTATCCATTACTCTGTAAATTAGCTGGCTAACCTCACACAAATCAAATAATTAAAAATAGTATGAACCTGAATTTCCTTTTGTTTGTTAGTGAACACACTCCTGAAAAAAAAAATGTTAAAATCATATGTCCAAACCTGAGATATTGATAGAAGCAGAAAAAATGAATACTAAAACACAGCAAAAGCTCAGCTCAATTTGCTTACTTGATGGTGAGCTCATAAATTCAGGTACTTGAATACACTCCTGCTCCCAGCAATTCCCACCCTTCTAATTTCCTACACTTCCCTCCCCCATTAAACAAAAAATAAAAAAAATATTGGGACAGAAAATGAGGTTTTCAGGGCCTAAGCAGCCACTCACCCTTGCTGGGGAAACTAGAAACACAGAGTAGGCTTGTCTTACTCACGCAAAAAGGAACAGTCTTGCTTTCAGAAGTATTCCTTAACTTGGACAGTTGCAACAGTTACAACTTGAACAGTTGTTAGAAATAGGATTTGTGAGTGATGAGCTTTGGAAGAAAGATAAGTGAGCAGAAACTTTTTTTGTGCTCCCCGTAGTCATGATGGGGGTTTTTACAGGGTGACCATGAGCAATGGTGTCAGTGTGGATCTGTAACTAAAAAAGCAGCAGACAAGCACAGCCCATGCTTTTGGTTGGACCCCCATTCCTGGTGTGTTGTGGCTGATGGGCAGCACCCCGTTGGTGTTCTGAGATCAGAGAGCGCTGCTCTGATCTGCTGGCCTTGGGCTCCACCAGTGGCCAGCTGTGTGTCCTGATGGCTTCTGGAGCAGAGCTGCTTTGTGCTGCTCTTGGCAGTGGATGCAAACACTGATGGCACCATCAGTGCCTGACTCAGTCTTTTCCTTCTCTGTCATCAGTGCTGAAGTGGAAAGGCTGCTCCCCTCTGAATCTTGGTTAAAAACATTCTGCCATCTGAACTGAATTTTTCCTGGTTTACAGCCTTGCCTGATTTTTGGTTACCTTTGTGCCTCCCAGGGAGAAAAAGGGCTCATCCCACTTGCTGCCTTTGAAACCCCAGTGCTTCAGGAAAGAGACAGCCCCTAATCACTCCAGTATTCCTGGGCCATGCACAGACCAGTTCCAGACATTAATTCCGTTTGTTAAATGAAGGGTTACCAAAAAGAAAAATATATTATCTGACATGCTAAATAAATAAAGTGGGACTTTCCAAAGTTAAATTATGTAAACTGCGGAAATATCTGCATTGAATACACAGATGAGTCTATGAGGAACTGCAGGACAGAGAGTTTTGACAATCTGTATATAAATGCCTCCATTTAAAAATGAGAATCTGTGACTGCAGGTATATGGCTGAGCATAAAAACCTCAGGAGCCATAGCACTTGTAGTGGCACTTAAAGACAGAACAGCATATCAGAAAGAGCAAACTGCCCAAAGTAGATTTACCTATATAAGCTAGAACATGTCAGTCTGGGGAGAAAAATTAAAACAAACCACCACAACACCATGTAGTATAAATACAATTTAGACCATGTTTTTGATGAATAAATGCAACAATTGGTCCCTTGATTGAAAGCAACATGTAGAAAATAAAATTTATAATAATGTTACCTTAAATAGGTCTCTCTCTTTAAAATTGCATAACAAATGAATGAAAATATTTGATAACATGGAATATACTAAATTTATCTTTCGCCAGTTCAATGAGTCTACATCAAGATTATTGTGGGGAAAGGAGATTGGGGATCCTTTTAGGTGTGATTGGTTTACCCAGTCAGGTTTTTTTCTGTGTTATATTTGTGTATGGAAAGGTTTGCCTGAATCCCATGGCAGGAAAGCTCTGTGTGCAGTTCAGAGATGCCCAATAGTGTGTGGCTGAGACACCTTTACTTGTTTATTTAAATGCACTCTTAGAAGCCTGCATTGGTCAGTGTCTACTGTTTACTGTCTTCCAGTAGGGCTGTTTAAGTCATCAAAAATATTTATAATTATAAGGAAGCCATGTCTAGCAATAGGGTGTGGATAAAAAAATCTTATCCTCTTCATCTTCTGTTGGTGACCCTGGATTTTGTTCTCTGGGTGCTTCCAGATCACTGCCTTTAGTACTGATGTTATTTAATACATTCAGGCTACAGGCAGATCTTGGTGCTTTCCATGCCAAGTCAAATAAATTCAGCTACTGCGCCCAAAAGATAAAACTACTTGCACATTTGTCATCAAATAGCACTTCTGGGATCCATTAATATGGAATATGAGTCTCTTCTCCATTAATGCTGAAGGGCTTATTAGAAATTGGACTCATACAGTGGCAGATACCAAACTTTTCCTTTCAAAAAGAAAGTTTATTGTTAAGATCTTAAGATTAGAAGCTAAAGGTATTTATAAAATACTTTGGGCTCACTCTTTTATAAAATTTTCCTGAATGGCTGATACAGAACATCTTAGCTAATCAAGTAACATTCACTTTCATTTGTAAGACATGACCTTTACTTGCTGATCAATTTGAATTTGCTTCCTCATCTGATACTATTTATGTTTTAAATTTGGTTATATTTTAATAAAGTTTTGAGGTTTGGGGTTTTTTTTTCCAGGTTTATTTGTGAATAATCAAGGAGTTTCTGTACATAAAAAATTGGAAGTAAACCTCTGACTTTTACAGACAGTTCATCAAACTGCTGAGAAAAAGGTCCAAACATTGTTATCTGTGACATAGTTTAGAAAATGAAGCAGAACAGTTGATACATACTTGAGGGGACTTCCAAAAAAAAGCTATAGAAATCTCACAAAGAATAGAGAATGAACTTGAATAATGGCAATGAGGGCACATTTCCAACCAAGCCAAGACACTAATTGAATAGAGCAGTGGCTTTTAAATGTAATGTGAATTATGGCAGGATGGCCTAAAGTTGAATATATGGTATTGCTGATACTGTTGAATTCAGCTTCTCTCAGGATTATCCCAGATTTGATTGGCAGACATAGGAAAAGTAATATTTATCATGTAAAATATAATTAATGAGGTGTTTGACTTGAAGAGCTGAGTTCTGCTGTAGGGTTTGAGAAAATGCTCCATGTAGAAATGTAAAGACCATGGAACTCCACCTGACTAAACACTGAGATGCAGAAGATTTTTTCCAAGGTGCTGGCTTGGAAGTGGCCAATGAACTCCATATTCTGTAACATCTGTGAGCAGCCTTCTGGTAGCTCTGTGAAGTTTTGATATCTTAGTGAAACCAATGAGAAACCCTTCTACAGTACCTTACACACACAAAAATAACGTTTTTGTTGTCAAAGTCTAGGAATTGGAATCTCTGTGTGTGAGCTTCAAAGTTTAATTGTCCTTGTTTTTACGTTGAATGCTTACTTTTATGATACACTGTTTCAGGGAAGGCAGCCTGTGTTGCAAATATTCCATATAGATGTCCATTCTTGCTTTTTAAACAAAATCTTTACATTGATTGCATTATTTACTTTCTTATGTCTTGCAACAGGTTATTTACATGGTCAGAATATTAGCATAAAAATATGCACCTTTTGCAGAAATATAAAAGCATTTCTGCATATCTGAAAGGTTTGTGTTTAAGTGCTGAACACATAGATGCACTTATAGGAATTCTTTAAACAGCAACAAAGGCAATTGCCATAGCAGGGCTCCTCTACAGACAAATTTTCTGTGAAAATGAGGTAGATGCAGTTTCCTGTGAGTAGCCAGTGAAATCAGTCACAATACAAGCTATAATGGAATTAGGGCTCTTGAAAAAATCTGAGGTCTGTTAAGGAAGGAAATCCTCGAGACTGAGACTGTCTGTTCCATCCCTGTGCTGTCAAGGCATCATCAAACCCAGAGCATTTCTATTCAAATAAAATCTGTATAAAGAGGACCATGAGCTAATAGGGATCTCTCTTGAGAAAGGTACAGTAATGGCACAACTACAAACTGTGCAAGTGCTGAGGATAAAATGCAGGAAGAGATTTCTGTGGCTGGATCACAGGTGGCAATACAGGAAGGAAGTCTGGAGATGGGCAAATTAAGCCAGGGACAGATAAGTAGAGATAAGTATTCATGGACAATAGCAGAGAGCACAAAATAAGTATAAAATGAGGTACAGCTTGCAAGGGTCATTAAGATGAACAAGAAAACATTCTGTAAGTACCTTCAGAAAGAAAGGAAGAAGCCAGGGAAGAGCTGGTCAGCTACAGAGTAAAGTTTTTAACAATGGTCTTCAGAAAACACAGTCAGCTGTGGTCAGACAGCTAAGGCAATTAAGGCAGTGCTGAAGGTGTACCACAAAATACATAAATATATGAAGAATACTTATATTTAGTAGACTTTTGAAATTGTTTGAACTGTGAGAGTTGAATGTAATTGAATGCAATGTGAGAGTTCATGCAATTGAAATGGGAAGCATAACAAGCCGTGAAATTTCACACCAGTTCTTTGTTTTTATGATTGAAACAGAGTTAAAGAAAAATCAAGGTATTGTCTAACAGTAACTTTTACTTCAGCATTTAGAAAAATACAGAATCACATAAAAAACCTATGTATTTTCTGTAAAATTAGCAAGGCAAGTAGCACTCAGTCCATCATGTCCAGCCATGAATGCTTTGTCGACTCCTGGTCACTCCATCTCAGAGGGGATTTAGAAGAACAAAGCTGATCAAAAGTTTGAACAGCTTCTATAAAATAAGGCAATTAACAAAGCAGAACAAATAGATTGGAAAATAGATGATTTAGGCGGTTTAGAAAAAGCCTATAAATTCCTGAAGAAAGTGAATAGGCATTGATTATTCACTGTTTTTCACGATTCAACAACAGCAGGGCAGCCAAGAAAATAATGTTTAATAGTCTTAAAACAATAAAAGGAAAGCCTTTTTCAGGGAGTACATCACTGAGCTGTGGAACATATTGACATAATACATTGTGGAGACCAAATGGGACCAGTTAAATTCGTGGAGGGTTTGCCTATCATTGACTATGAAACATAATGCATAGTAAGGGAAGCTGTAAAAACAAATATAACCAGGGATCATAAAAAGCTGACCTAAGAAAAAATGGAGAAATTACTGTTGTGCTGCTGCTATTTTTCTTGTTGTGCAAGAAATGCCTGATAAGACATGCAGTTATTTCAGATAACCCTTGTTAACACAGTGTTTTCCAAATAGTTTTTGTGTCCTTCTAGTTCACTGGTAAGTAAGATAGTGGACTCAATAAACAATCATAATGGACTTTGCTAAGATTTTTTTTAAATTTTATGGTTTTGGTTTTGTTTTCTATCCAGTTCTTTATCCATGAAAAGTTTTTTGCCTTTAATCTATTTTTTCCCCAAATTATGTTAAATAATATTGAATCCTTTTTGCCCAACATTTCATTACTTGTTATTAATTTTTTTTCTCACTAAAAAAAGAGTTTTGTAGCCTCCATATATTTTATCAGCTTGTTTTAAATAGAATAAGAACTCATGATGGTCTAGGACACACTGACCATATTTAGCTCTTCACCTCTGCTACAGAGTGCAGCAAAAGTGTGAGAGAAATAGGTAGAAATGTAAGCAATCATAGATCAAGGACACAGAGCCTGCAAAGAGGTACTGAATCAAGTAGAACACTTTAGCATTATGGAGATATAATGAAATTGTAGTAAAAAAAATGAGATTCTGGTAACAATCTTTAAATACATGAAAAGCTACTGCAAAGAGAGAAGCTGTCCTCCATGTCCCAGATGAACAGCATCTAGGTTGGGTGTTAGGGCAAGGCTTTTCATGGTAATAAGGTAAAAATTGCAATACATTCATGCAGAGGTTCAGACTTTTGTACCACTGGAGATGTGGCTTTGGGAGCTGATTGGGTTCACTGCTGCTGGAGGGGGCACAGATCCACTTCTGAGGATCTCTCTGGGATTCTGTAGGCAGAAATTCATTAAAGCTTCCCAACAGCCTTTCTTCATTAAGCCTCAAGGGGAGTTCAGTGATTTCTTTTCCTCTTTGTTTAGAGTATTTTTTTAATTTTTTTTTAGGCCTTGTGGCTATCCTCATTTTTAGAGGAAAGAGAAAACACTGCTAAGTGATCATTTGGGTCATGATCCTTTTTCTACAGAAGTTAATGAGATTTTTGTTTCTTTGGAGGAAGTTGAACCAGAAGCTGAGATAGCAAGTTTTGAACTTACAACTACAACGAGCAGTGAACAATATTTAAAAGAAAACTGGAAAGAATGTGATGGTCAAGTGGACAGGTTAAAATCAAATTCATTCCCCTTGATCTTTTCCTTTCTGGTCCTGCAACGTGTTCTGCTGTTTCTTTTGTTGCACTGACTCAGATTTCTCGAGCAATAGGGAAGGGCAGAGTTCACAGCACATTTGTTTGCTGGACAGGAACTTTCCAGCCTGACCAACCTGGGACCCAGTTAAAAGAGCAGTAGATGCTGTTGGCCAGAGCATTGTGCTCTGCGTTAGACATAGGAGGTTTAAAGCTTTATCTATTGATTTTGGAAATTATTCAGAAGACCTCATTATTCATAAACAATCCCATTTTTCTGACTCTAATTCATAAAGTGCTTTTAATAATATGCCATGAATTAATCAGTGCCCAACCTTATCAATTATTAATAACCAAGAGGATTATTTTTGTAACAGCAGGCTCATTATCATTTTACTTGATATGAATTTCCAGTGTAGCTTTGTCAGAAGCAGCAAGCAGTGATGAAGATGTTTTCCTAAGTTGTGGATCTGAAGTCACATTTCAGCTAATATTTTGTTGTTTTAACAAGCACCATTCTTATAAAGAATAAAGTAGCCAGAGGCTGCAGCTGGTGTTATGACAAGATTTTAAATTAGAACAACCAGATCACCAGGAAAAATATAATTTCCAGCCTATTTTCCAGATCAAAAATTTAAAATACATGGCTTTTAAAGTCCTGAAAAGCTAGGGTACTCTTTAGAGTTCTTATATTTTGCTTTTGAATATGCAAAAGTTAGAAGTCTGAAGCATCCCAGGATACTGCTAGGAAGACTGTTGCAAAATTTTCAGGTGTGACCTGACTCTATTGTTGCTGCAACAAACGTTTAGACAGTCCAGGACTGAGATTTGTGAAGCTGCCATTCTAAAAAAATTTAGTTACACGGTATAATATTTCACAGTGATGCGAAGCATTTGTTGAAGAAGGAACAGCTGAATTCCTTTGCTGCAGCAGTTATGCAAACTGCTATGTAAACTTCATGCAGATATATATTTTAAACTCCAGTTAGGATTTAATTCCAAACTTGCCTTTTGTTTGAATGGGCAGTTGAGTGAATGGAGTGAATGCCTCCATTGTCTCATCTTATTCTCTTATTAATAAATCCTTATTCTAATAATACAAAAGATAAAAGCAAATGTATTTCTACTTAGACAAAAGCCAGTAAATTATTGGTCACCCTCAAAGAGATACATCTCCTTTCCTGTGTACACCTGCAATATCAATGTTCATGGACACTGCTCACCTAGATTTCCTTACAAATGGTGGGGAGAAACAGGCAGCTTATCTGTTGGGAGTTTGGACTCATCAGGATCATCTATGTCACATTAACCTTCTCTGCCCTCAGAAACAATCAGCAGTGGAGTCTCCACAAGCTCCTCAATCAGTGTGTTTTACTTGTTTTAGCATTAAATGCTGTCATTACATGTAAATGTAATTTATGCCTCATACTTATGCACATGATTCTGTGTTTTACACAGCTACACTATTCTGTGTTTTACCCAGCTACTTTAAGGTCTAAAGACTGAAAGTCCAAAATACAAACCTGCAGGCACAAGTAGAAGTGAGAACTGCACGTCGGGGCAAGTCAGAGTGGCAGCTGTGCCCAAGGGTCTGTGCTGCAATGTACCCATTCCAGCCTGCCTCCAGGATGTGTGTGTAAATACATCCAAGGGATTCTGAAAGGCTTTGCATAGAATACAAAAAAGCCCCAAGGTTTTTCTGCAGAGGCAGATCAGGGGCAGTTTGCACAGGTGATGATAAATGCTCATACAGCTCTCTGCCGCTGGGAGTCTGTGCCCTCTGCTTGCTGTGCAGATCACCTTGAGGAACAGGACTGGGCAGAGATGACCAAGGAAGTTTTTAACTGTGTTGGCTTGTGCTTCAAAGCTCAGTGTGGTGATGGGGCACTGGGTGATGTGTAACCTTCCCCCTCGTGGTTCTGGCTCCTTCCTAATGCAAGATCAGTAACTCTCTTTTATTTCTCCTGTGCTTCTCAACTTTTATCTGCTATTTGCATGCAGTGTTTTGATTTCTGCACTCTTCAGATAAAAAGAAATGCTTTAATGTCTATAATGAATCACAGCCACATGTGCAGCCTTATGGGAACTGTCTATTAAAATAAAACAACGTTATTAAGAAAACATGGGGAAGTTAATAGCAAGAAGTACTAACTATTTGCAGTACATTTACTGAGCATTGACCAGAAATTCTATCAATTTAATTGCTTTAGCCATAAGATGTGATGTTTTTCACCAGTTGTCATAGTTTCCATTCCATTTGTATCTTAAACAACGGCATTTATTTATAAACAGTCAAAATATTCTCCCTGAAAAGATTGCAGGGTGACCTGTCAGGCAAGACATGCCTAATGGCTCTCTGACTGGCTCAGAAAGCCCACACTCAAGTCCTTTGACAGTACTCTAAGGCTTTCCCTAACTTTACTAGATACCAGATGAGATGGACACAAAGAAATGCTTCTGCCTTGTTTGACTCAGCTTCAAAATAGCCACACTGATGTTGCAGAGCTGCCCACCAAAATAAAGGTTGCAACAACAGCAAAGGCAGTTAATCAACCCTGAAATCCTGTCTTGAAATATAAACTGCTTTTTAAAAAAAATCTGAAAAGGAGCTACTAGCAACAGTTTCTGAGTCTCTCTGTTGCTTGTTTTCAATATTGTGCATTACATCATTTTTTGAAATCCAGAAACTGAGGAAGAAGGCGATAATTCTCAGAAGCAAACAGAGCTTAGCAGCTGATCCGAGACAGACATCCAGAAAAAAATTGAAGTGGTGAAATAAAAAATTGCCCTAAATATTGATCTCACTCCTCCAAATTCTACAGATTTTCCACTCTATTAAATAAATGTGAGCCTGAGACAACCCACTGCTGCCAGGACGTCCACGGTGTCTATCCTTCCTGGGGATGAGAGAGAGCAAAGCCCTACAGAGTGCTGCACAATGTCTGCAGTGCACACAAGGCAAGGTAGCAATTGTGCCTTTTCCCAGCTCTGGAGTACTTCCCTGACAGTTCTTTGTCAAATAAACTATTGAAGGGCTAAGAGCAGCTGAAGTGGATGTTTCAAATGCTGCACAATTTACCTCTTTTCATGGCTTCACTGCTGATAAATGTGGATTGTTGCTTCCCAGAAGAATGTCCATGTAAGTTTACATCTGAATGGATGCATAAAAACCAGAAAATCTTTCTGTTTATAGTGAATGACTAGGTAGGAGCAGTAAAGCTGTGAGCAAACAAGAATTACTTTGCGTTCTTGCAGTGATGTCAGCTGGGGCCCAAGGGTAGAGGGCAGCTGTGAGGCCACCTGTGGCTGTGTGACTCCAGCAGCAGCATGGCCCGGAGGTGAGGCCATCCTGTGTGCAGGGACAGTGGGCCACATCTGCAGCTCATACCCACTGGTGGGACATCAGCTGACTTCAGTGGAGCTAGGCTGGTCTAGATCAGCTGTGGATTTAGCCAAAAAGTGGTTTTCTGCATCACTTTGCCTTTCAGCAAGCGATGTCAGCCATGCTCCTGCTCTTACCTCTCACTGCACACACACAGCAGCACCATCAGTTTGCTCTCACCTCCAGTTAGGGCTGAGCTGTGGCAGAACTGGTGGCTCCTTTGCTGCTGCTTGGCTGGGAGCAGTAACCATCACCCTCTGCAGAACACTGTAACTCACCAGCTCTGGAGGAGAGTGTAGCTTGGCAAAAGCCACCTCCTAAGTTTGGGAACATGGTCAAGACTCAGAATATAGGATTTTATATTTTCTTTGGGTCATTTTTTTATTCTTCACCTCTTCCAGCTATTTGGTGGGAATAAGGAAAGATGTCAAGTTAGTAATAAAAGAAAAATAAAATACTGTGGAACACATGCTTATTCCTGGCAATAATATGCCATGTATTTTAAAAACCAGGGGACTAATTTATAGTTGGTTTAAATTAGTAGAATTACAGGGCTGTGTCAGCCCTCATTCAAATGAATTTGAGTCTTTCTATGAAATTCATGGGAGGCTGGAGCAGGCTATTACATGGTGTGGATGATCCTTTTGAAAGAATAAGAGAGAAAATGGTTCAAATTATTTTCACTTGATGTTCTTAAACAATTTGCTTATTACTTTAATGCAGTGGGTCAATGCATCAAAGAAAAGTGTTTTGTGAAAGCATGAGCAATTTGAATGTCAGGATTGCAGTGTATTAGATTAATTAACTGGAAAATTACTGTAGTAATCATAATGGAACTGGAATCAGACCTGCTAAGAAGACTCCCATGCTATTTCTTATTTCTAATGTAGGGTTGTTATTCAATGTTGGTAAAGCTGTTCCTCATTTCCATTGCATTAGCTGGGAAACACTGACAGCAGAGCTAATAATTTACCTCAGAGATATAAAGTTTAAAGTTTGCAGAAGGCTATGAAAATTTGTGAGGGAATATTTCATCCAGTGACAAAGACACTGTACTTAGCCACGCTGATTTATTCCATCAGTTCTTAGTACATAGGTTTCTGGACCAAGGTCACAAAAGTCAATGATCCACAAAGCTCTCATCCTATCTTTGTGCCATTTGCATCGATCACCCATTTTAAGTCTTCTGATGGTGCTCAGAATTACTCTAAATGATTGTCCTTTACCTCTTCTTTAAGCTTGTTCACAGGCTGTTCTTTCTTGGGACTATGCAGGCATTATATGTCAATGTCTTGTGTCATTTGGAGTCACAAACTCATATAAAAGATCCTTATCCCAAGAGATTTACAGTTTAGAAGGCTCAAGGAAAAATGAATGTTTCTAAGGCATGATTCATGCCTCCCTAGGATAGTTGTCCAAGATAGACATTCAAAGTGCCTATTTCTCTCCATTGACTAGAGAGGTGGGGCTGGCTAGTTCAGATTTAAGCATTGCAGAGATCCCAAGTTAGCATTAATACCTTTCTGCTCTTATATCTTTTCAAGATATCCTTGCTGGATGTATAATATTTAAAGATAATTGTTCAAGCAAATGAAAACTTCATTTTCACTGTGTAAACTGCAAAAAAAAAAAATTGACCTCACAACTAAACGTTTATGCCTCAAGAGTTTTTGCCTGTGCTTTGCACATAACATCAAATAGTTCATCTTGAGTTACTTAGGACTGCAGAGTGCTCACTGTGTACTTTCCTGTGTTCTCAAAAGGTGAAAACCTTCTGATCCTCATAGAATAGCAATGCTGCTAACATCAGAAATACAGCAGCTTTCTTCTCCTTTCCTATTGTTGAGAAATTTTGTTAGTGAATTTTGTTAGTAAATTTGTCTTATTGTCCAAAGAATATAAGAAAGCTCATGCTATGAGTTAAAAAAAAACCCCAAAAAACAGAGGACTTGAAAGGTGTTCAAGTGTTACCAAGTGTTGTTGGAACTGCATCACACTATATCACAGGTTCAGAGGAATAATTTAGTCTTTGTGTGTTGCACTGGTAATAGTAGAAAAAGACATTTTGTGTCATTCAAGTGTGCCTTCCTACATCAGATTTTTTTCAGCCTTTCTGGCCTATTCTCATGCATGTGCACATGCTGCTGCTCCCACTCATAGCCTGTGTGTGAGGAACTGCTGGCACCAGCACCAGCTGCCCCTGGTGCTGCACTTGCTGAGGCAGCACCTCAGGGATGTGGTTCCCCCTGCCTTATTGCTGTTCTCAACAACAGCACTTTGAAATAGCTCAGATCTTTTTGTCTCATAGCCTCCTGCTGCAGGAAGCTGTGATTTCTTCATGATCAGGGTGCTTACAATGTGTTACTGCTTCATTTCCTGAGCTCTGTGTTGTGCCTGCAAAAATAATTGACACAAAACCCCCAAAAAGTAATTTTTAAAGAAACTAATAAGAAATAATATGGTTTGGAAAGTGTAATTCTGGAAATTTGATAGTATGTTTTATGTTGCAGATATGTGGTATATTCTGATCTAATCTGGTCTTTGGAACAGTAAAGGTTAAGAAAAGAATGAGCAGAGCTGTGTCAGAGAAAGCAAGCACATGTCCAGACACATCACTGAAGAAAAGTTGTGTCAAAGTATTCTACTAGTCTCTGTGAATCTCTGTCCCCCACATTCTCCTCTATTAAACCAGACTTCTTATGTTTCAATAAAGGAGTAAGGTTCAATAAATCCAAATTAGCTAATCTATATATATTTCATTTGCTGCACTTCTTTTTATTAATATTTTTCTTTGTTCTACACCAGCAAAATATGCTGGAACATCAGACAAGATTTTCCAGTTGTTCATCAAAATTCAATTTGATTTCTGCCTCTTCATTTCTTTTTCAAGAGGCAGGAAAAGGTAATCTTTCCATGAAAAAGCTGCATTTGTCTGCAGCCTGGCTACAACATGAGATATTTTTCATGAACAAGTATCTCCTTTGTGATACATTTTAAAAGTTCGTTAAATCAAATGCCATGCACATCCTTTAGTAGGTCTGAAATGCTTTGGTTGGAATTAAAGGTACTTTGATTTCTTATTTCAGCTCTGTCACTAACCTTGATAAAGCCATTTGGCTGCTCTGTACCTGTATTTATCTACCCATTCACAGACTTTGCTGCTTAGATTGCAGGCTCTTGAAGATAAATACAGTTTCTAACTGTCTCTTTTAATGAGTTGTCTTACAGAACCTGCATATGTTCCATTTGGAGAAGCCATATGCCCTCTGTGATGACTGAACCCCTATTTCTTCTTGCCCTAGACTGAAATAAGCTCTAGCAATAAAAATTAAAGAGAGATTTCAGCAGCTTCTGTGGGAATTGCTTATGCTGCTGGGGGATTGACACAGGTAGTCTTGGTCAGAGCTTATATCATACGGATTCTTCATCAAAAACCATCCTCTTTCCAAGGGATTTCTTAGGGCTTCTGGGTATTATAAATCTGAGTGAAGTAATCCTATGGAAAAATACTTGAATTAGGATGAGAGTTCCAAAAATCTTTTCATTGAGTTTAGTGGGTTTTAGAAAATGAGCATTGAGCAAAAAATCAAAAATGTGGTTAGATGCTTATATAGGTTAATTATCTAAGTTCTGTGGAATTAGTGTGTGTCTAAAAATGAATTTTGATTTTACTTCTTCACCATAACTTCTCATTTCCAGTATTAATTTCAAGAAAATTGTTAGTTTCACATTGCAATCATCCACATTGATTTGAAACTTAATGGCTTATTTCACCATAGGGAAAATTCTGAGGCAATAATTTCAAGCATTCACTTACTGAATATGTCACAGAGACACAGAACAAAAAATGAAAATTCTCAGGAATAAATAGATGATTATTTTTTGTTGATGGGGAGTTGGGAATGAATCAGAATCAGAATCAGATTGACTTACTGAATTTTCTGTTTAATGGGATTTTAATCCCTAAATGAAATGCAGATTTTTAGAAATTCTCCACCATATTCTTCCCTATTATAATTCTTTTTAATACAATTTTGTCTTAAAAGAAAATGGAAATCAATCAGCTTGCCTGGTTTGTTCAGCTACATTACTGTTGTTGCTTCCCATAGCTAACAAATTGACTAGAGGAGCACAGAAAAGAGAAAGGGAAATTTTCCATTCTCAGTCTGCTCTTCTGGGATAATAAGCAAATCTTGTATTGCATATTTCAGATTTCTGTCCTTGTGACCTCCAACTCTTTTCACAGACCATGCAGACAGCTGGCTTGCTCTAGCAGCTCTCCCTCTTGTTCCCAAGGCCCTGTATACAGGGACTTAGTCCCTAAAATATCTGTGGAGATCTTGGAATTTTAAGTGATTTCTATGTGCTTACAATTAATATCCATTTAACAACTGCTAATAGGAAAATTAGAAAAGATGAGGCAGGATGAAATGGTAAGTCTGTAGGAATATAAGAACTAGTACTGTCAAAAAAAAAAAGAAAAATCCATAGAATCCAGAAGCCACTGTGCCTCAGCAGATTCCCAATATTATCTGCTTGGTCTGCTCTTTCTAACAGTCTGAGATACATTTATGGCCTGAAGATTTAGAGAGTACTGCTCAATTTGAAAGCAAAGTTATGATAACTGAAATGACAAAATGGACAATTCCTCGGGGAACTGACCTTTCCCATTCTAAAAAAGGAGTCGAGTTGCCTTGCTAAAATGTTCTGTAATGATGTACCAAATTTAAACTTTTCTTTCTAGCCTAAGAAATCTCCTGTTCATTACTGCACAAATCTGAGACTGCAGTAATGTTTTGTGAATTTGTCTTGCAAGGATATTTTGTTCCTAACATTTTATGTGTGTAAAGCACAACAGTTTTTTTTGATAGAATATGCACCTTTGAATGTGTTTGTGTAGCCCAGAGGAATATTAATCTTCAGTGAAACTTCCATCTAGTCAGTAGTGACGCAGAATTCTTCAGCTGTAACAGCACAAGATATTTTGAGAATTATGTTCACAGGTTAAATTTTTTCTTAAAATATATTACCCTGTATTACTTATTAAATATTCAAGCTCTAATTATTCCCTCCAAAATTTTTAGGATTTAGTAGAACTGAGGTAAGGGAATGGGTTGCAAAACCATTCCTTTAATTTCCTCTACCCTATCTGGATGAAACCAATGTCTTAGAAGATGTTTTATGCTCTACAATTGATGTTCCTGGAGTGGTGATTCTGTTATAAGTTATATCAAATCCAAATAATGTGTTTTTCCTATTTTACCACACTTTGCTCATGAATAAAAGCACAATGTAGTCCAATTCTAATGAATTTTCATGATAGATTGCTTCACAGTAGATCAGGTAGGTTAAGGACCTACCTAAGAATCATATTAAAGCTATAACAACTTTAAATAGTAGATGGAACAACTAATCAGCTGCACAGTGCATGGGAAACCTGTTCAAATTAGAAACTAAACTGAAAAAATGCTACAATCTTTTAATAAAAAGATTCATGCAGTAGAGCATAGATCCTCATCCAGATAAAAGAGAAAAATTAACATGTTTTAAATAATTGATGTCTTAATAATATTCAGGGAACAACAAATAGTTCTTTTTAATATACATATATTGCACATCACTTTCTAATAAATATAGAATTCTCTTTAGGGCTGACCTCTGAGCTAAGAGAGTTGCTGCTCTTAGCTGCTCTCTGCTTGCACATATTGACTGAACTTAGTATCTCCAATTTCTGGAAATGCAGTTTTTGAGACTTCAGGTGATCAACTCTGATCAGTTTTTAAATGCTTGATAGGCATAATGAGGCACTTTATTTTTTCCTGTAACTTTACTCAATTTGCACTATTTGGATATATAATTCTTATTGTTGATAAAACCCAGTGTTACCAATAGTCAATATGAAGTGGAATCCATTATTCCATTGCCTTCAATAGCTGTGGAGATTAATTTAACAATGTGGTGTGTTGTGGATAGTTTTTGCCTTAAATGCTTAGAGGAAAGGTAGAACTGTTATGTCTAAAACTTACAGACAAACAGCAAATACCTTCCATTAATGAAGCTTAGAACGTGCCTTCAGAAATCACTCTTATGTCACATGATGCAGAAAAGCAAAATGTTAATTTCATAAATAAGTTTCTTTCTCTTTGGTTGTGTAAAGAATTCATTATTTCCTTCAATCTTACACATTAGGATACACTACAGTTCAAAGGAGATAGAACACTGATTTTTTAGATAAAAGATTTCAGATTTCAGACATATCATTCTTCTTATAATTTAACTTGCTCTAATTTAACAAAAAAAAACCCAAAAATTGAAATATTTGACGTGATCCAGAGATCAGACAACAGCCTCATATTCAGAACATTATAGCTCTGTTCTGCAGGGAATCAGCATAAAACCCAATCAAATGAACCTTTCTCTAAGGAATGGGGATCTGCTTTCCTCCCCTCCTTTTCTTCAGGACCTCTTACATCTAAATTAATCCATAAACCTCTAAAATATTCTGTCACTTGCCCATCAGATCCAAAATTATCAATTAGTTCATTTGAATCTAGAGTGGATGCATTTCTTTGATCCCTAACACTGTGAGTGTTAAAAGGCAGCAATAATCTGGATGTCCCTACAACTGCAAATCTCAGTGGGAAACACTTTCTGACAACCTGCGATGGATAATGTAACAGAAAACTTTTTATTCTGGAATGAGGAGGGAGTCCTCTGTTGCAAATATTAACATTTTTCCCTTCTTTTATATTTGACAGCTCTATTTCATACATTGTCTTACTAGGAAGTACATCAATGCTGCACATAAATAATTAATGTGCCATTTGAATAATTCAATATAGAAAATACAATATAAACATTTAGAATTAATGCAGCTATTTTTCAATGCAGCACACTTGAGTATTGCAGAATATTAGAGAAACTTAATATTCTGGTGTTTACTTGAGGAAGGACTTTTGGTATTTTTTTATGTGTGAAAGGTAAAGACAGTAAGATAGAAAAATTGAAGATGGTGAAATTTCAGTAGCAAACTAATCCTAATGTGTTCATGTTCCATCAGAGTTGTTTCAGAAGCACCTCATTAATTATAATTAGCAAATGGAAGACTACCTAAATCAAAAGAGTGTAAAAAAAAAAAAAGGTGTTTGTTGAATTTCATTATGGAGAGAATGGTACACTGGGTTTACACCTGTAAGTTTGGTTAGACTCAGCCTAGGAATGAGAATAAAAATATTCCCTGGGTATCCCCATCAGGACACTCTGCACCTTTGAGGTAGGTTTTTGTATTGCAGCTACTGTGATGCAGATACTAGGAAGGATCTAAGTTTAGGAAGAGTCTGTTATCCTGGGAGCTGGGCCATTGGCAGGCAGCCAGGACAGCTGATGTGCTCCCCTTTGACTTATTTCACCACAAACAATTGAATACCTGAGCCCAGAACGTGCTCATCAATAGCCACAGGCACAGGAAGAAATTCTGACCACATCAGGCTGATGGTGGCTGGGAGATTTTTCTGCCTTTGCCCTAAAAATTGAGCCCAAAGGACTTTGTCACATGACTGGGGATGGCGGGAGGTGACAGTAGGTCACTGTGATCCTGCACAGGTGAGGGACAGGCTTTCAACAGCACCTCTGGGGCAGGGGCTGCTCAGCCAGCTCCTGGGAAAGTCATCAGGGGACTCTGACCCTACTGGAACAGATTCCCCTGCCTTTTGCCCCCAGGGATCCAAGACTGAAACAATGCAAATTTATATTACCTGAACGTTATATGTGGTGATTCTCATCAACCCCTGGCTGGACAAGGAGCTGCACCTCAGCTTAAGTATGTGATTAGGAGTAGTGTGGGTGGTTATGAGCAGAACAGCCTGAAGATCAGTTGAAATCCAGTGTTGATGTCTGTCTTTGCCACTGTGCACAAAGTAAAAACTTTCCATCTGTCTATAATACTTTATATGCACTTGGAAAACATAAGGAATAAGGTAATTTGCAATAATAATATCACCTCACTTCATCCATTACAAAAATTTGGATTAATGAAACCTGAATGTTAATAGGTGGAGTGGTACTCCAAATCTGTAATGACTACAGCAACTGAATGAGACTTAATTGTCCACTTTAATAGCATTGCCTCTTAGGCAGCAAGTCTCCAGAAACTAGGGATAAAAAATGGAACTATGAAAATCATAAAGGTATTGCTATGATTTTTTCATAACTAGATTGCTTCAACATTTAATTTCTAGCACTTCATATATCTATATAAAATATAGCTGCATTTGTTACCTTTTAAGACTGCAGCACAATTTATTTAGCTCTGCTCTTTCAGCACTTCTTATGTATTGTGTGTCTGTGATGTCCCCAGACAGGACATGACACTGCAATGTACCATTTTAGTGATTGTGAGAACAGCATTTTTGCCTTTTCCTTGGCACTGATAATAAACTCTTATATAGTGTATCATGGCAGTTGTCACCTTCTAGATTTGTCTCAAACTGTAGACATTGGTTTTATGATTACTAAAGAGACAAAGCTATTTTGTGGATTGTAAAACTGCTAAAGCTCAACTACTGGATTTGTATTTCAGCCTAGATCCACCTGCTAGGCTTTTCTTTTCTTGTCTCTGTTCATTTCAACAGAATATTTAAACAAAAAAATAAGATACATCAAAAGGAGAGCTCATGTTAGTATACCTCAGATAAGAACAGCAACCAAAAGAAATTACAGAAAACCCTGATGATTCTGGAGTAATAAGAGGAGTCTGAATATGAGACAAAAGTCTTGCATGTAAGATGAGACTTAATGATTTATGTTATTTTGTGTTAGCAGATTGTTGGAAAGACATCAGATGCAACAAGTATGACAAATGGATCTGGAAAAGTGGAAAAGTGGAAAAGTCTGCTCATAATCAGAATTCTGGGGGAAATTATATAGGCACCAACTTTATTTTGCTGTGAGTACCATTGCTGAATCAATTAAAAGAAGGCAGACAACATGTCTTATACATGTAGTCAGATATGAATGACACTGAAGGAGTCAATAATTTAAGCATATTTGAGGGGGAAAAAAAGGACCCTTAGAAGAACATGGGAAAAGCACAGAAGAATGAATGGAATTTGAGATTTAGGATTAAGTTGATAACAAGCAGCTGTGGAGATGAATCCACTATTCAGTCAAAAGTGTACAATCTGCATATTAATTGATAAATATGAGTTTATAAATGTTGTAATTTGCTACCATTCCCTATTGAACTTGCTGTAGTTTCTTTCCTAGCTGTTAAAAAATGTGAGAAAATAAATAAAAATTAGATAAAAACCAAACACCATAATATATGTCCTTGTTTTATGTCTTTTATAATGACAAAGCACTCCAGTATTCTGCCTTCAGCTCTGACAAATATTTTTATTGCAATAAAGCTTACATGAAAATTTATCTAGATGTTATGGGAAATTCATCTCCGGTTTCATCCCACCATATCAAATATCTTTGTAAAGTCAATGAAGGAGAAAATGATTTCTCTATAGAAAGATTTTGAAAATCCTTGTAGATGGAAGTAGTTATGTACTTCTGTGAAATATTAAAATATGTCTTTAAATGATCAGTTTTTAGTCCTTTTGTCCTGACTTTTTCTCTTCAGGCATAAAGACTTAAATCTGCTCTAGAGTTATTTGCTAGTCATGACCTCACCATGTGTTCCAAGTAAATCATGGGAATGCTGCTTGGAATGTAAATGTTGTCCAGCTGGTCAGGCATCTCACCCGGTCTGCCCTTATGGTTTCTTTCTCTGCTGAGCTTTGATTTCATGTTCATTTCTACCACTACATTTTGTGCAAACAGATATCCTCCTGACGCTGTTTCTTTCTTGGACAAGAAACCAATATTCTTACTTTTAAGTATTGTTACTGCTGCTGTTATAAACAAAACTGTAATTTTTATTTAATGACACCAGTAATTAATTCATGCATCATAAAGGTTTGTACAACACTGTGCAAATATTTGTGCACAATAACAGTTTATATGTCAGAAGAGCTTGTAAAATTCCCAGCTGCCTGTAACATCAGAGGTTTGGAGGCGTTCTTCAGACAAGAAAAAAAAATCCCAACTGTTGCTATAACAATATTTTTTCCCTCCTTCTAAACCTGCAAAGAATGATTACCTGGCTGCTTGCACCATAGAGAAGGCTGAGGCAAAAGCTCGTTGTTTCCTCATACAGTGCATGTGGAGGTTATTTGATCCTTTTCATAAGCTATATATAATTTTACATTGGGATTGTGAGCTCCATCACTCTCCCATGTCACTGTTATGATGACAATTGCCATTACCTACTAGAAAAGAGAAGAACTATTTTCCCTGTACTGTCAGACCTGGGAGTGAGGTCTGCTCTTCTGTTTCATCTCAGAGATCCCACTGAGCAGCTGGGTATATATAAAGTGTTGGCACTGTTGCACTTTCATCATATAGATTTTCAGCCAGGAAGAGATTTCTTCAGCTCAAAATAAACCAGAAATTATATCAGGACTAGCAGAAGGAATTACTTGAAGGAAATAGAGAATAAAGTTTATGCACCTGCACTGCTAATGCAGCTGCTGTATAGATTTTTTCCTCATGTACTCAGTGTCATGTGGACCACAGAACAGGGTTTGAATAGGGACACTCTGAGGAAATGAAAAAAATCTAGATTGGTGAAACTTTTTCTTTTGGGTGCATTCCTGCTCATAAAAAAAACAAGCCACAGAGAGTGAACTCAAGAATTCACTTTGAGCCTTCATCTTTGAGCTTGTTTTGTAATATTTAACTCCATGACAGCATCATGATATCTTTATAGAAAAACTGGATATTTTGACTGTTTCCTGCTAAGTGTGAATGACAAGTAAGTTCTCCATTTCCAGTTCTTACTCATGAAAAGCATGCAGGCCAGCTGATACATGGCATGGAAGTTTTAGCAACATCCTCCCGTGTGGCTTCATTGTTACGTGACAAACAAAATAATGAATTCTCTTTCCTTCTGCGCAGGGTGCTCTATTAGCCAAGCTAAAACAGATGCAGACCTTTGCATTGCTGATCTCCTCTTCTTAAGATTGAGAAAATGTTAAGGTATAAGGGAAGAGGAGTTTTTTGATTCAAGTGAATCAAGCACTTTTTATCAACTAATACGAATGACACTGGCATATTCAGAAAAGAATGCTTTACAGCATTTTTGGAGAAGATTTAAGCAGAGAAAACACCATGGAATCAGCATGTAGAAACCCTAGCAGCTATTTGAATACAGAATTTTTGGAATTAACATTTAAGATAATTTTTTTTCCCCTTGCATCCTAGATTGGACAGTAGAAAATGTCCAATTTTAAAAACAATATTGCCCCCTCGAAAATTCCTGACATTATTAAAATTCTCAAAGAACAAGATAACTGTTTAAGTAACTTTTCAAAGCAGTGTAAATACCAGCAGCCATGCACTGAGCAAATGGCATGTCCTCGGAGGAAGCAGAAAATGGCAGATTGTGTATATAACATGCCAGCTGCACATACAACCCCATGCTGCCAGGTACAAAGGGGTTGGCATATCTGAAGAATTCAAGTCAAGGATTGATAGTTGTCCTAATTCCTTTTTGTTCAGTTTACAGGTCATATAGTGTTGGTAATTAACCTTTGCTTTGCTTATTACTTTTCTTTAACCAGCCCCATTCACCACCTTGTTGAGGTTCCATGGAAGAGAGCAGTGAGTGATCCTGCATCTCTGCTATTGCATTGGGAGGGCATCATCCGAAAACACTTCCCAATGGTTCTGTCACCTTTTTGCTCTGCTTCAAATTTCCTTCCCCTCGCTGCTCATTTTTTGTTTTATGAGCTAAATTATACATCTGGATAAACTCTGTTCATCTCAGCTCAGCCACCCTAATTTACATCCTCTACAGAGGTGCATCCAGGCCAGCCCTTAGCAACCTGGTGCCAAACCTCTGTCTCGTGTTATGAGACTGTTACCTTCTTTTTCTTTGATTCTGCAGTTCTCTTGTTCATTATTGAATGCTCCTGATCCATTATATTTTATTCTTTTCTAAGCACAGCATAGAATCATAGAAGAGTTTGTTTGGAAGGGATCTTGAAAGGTCACCCAGTCCCACACACCTGCAATGAGCAGGAATAGCTTCCACTAGACCAGATTGCTCAGAATCCAACCTGACTGTGCATATTTCCAGGGATAGGTATTAATCACCCCTGTGGAAAACCTGTTCCAATGCATCACCACACTCATTGCAAAAAATGTCTTGCTTATATCTAGTCTGACTCAACCCTCTTAACATTTAGAGCCATTATCCCTCATCCTATAGCAATAGACTCTGCTAAAAATTCTGTCCTCATCTTTCTTATAGGCTCCTTCAAGTACTGGAAGGCTGTAACAAGGTCTCCCCTTATATTACATGTCAGTTATGGTAAATATGATGCATGATTACTCTGCTTTGTTTTTTCCAGGCACTGATCTCATTATGAAGACAACGAGCTACTGCTTCACGATGACATTAGTAAATGAGAACATAATGGCAAGAGTAGTTAGTCATGTCACACTGTAAGGAAAGAGCTAAAGAAAAAGCTGTGCATAGCAGTGACAATGAAAAATTAAATATTTACTATATTGTGAGCAAGAACAAAATATTTCTGGTGCTGGGTCTTACTGCTTGAAATAAAAAAACAGATTTTGGTACAGAAAAATTATTGTCCTGCTAAAACACTTGTATGGTTTTACTCATTAAATAAATGTATCATTTTAAATTATCTTGTAATGGAGCATAAAAATCAAATAATCCTGCTTCAATCAAAAAACTAATTATTACACAAGGAAAAAATTATCTTTTCAAGCATTACATTTATTCTATGATACATTAAAGTGTCATTGGAGCCAGCACTTCCTTTGTTCTAATCTGGTCAGAAATGTGTTGATTTGAAAAACAACATCCTTATCATTAAGAAAAAAATGCCAGGTTTTCAAATTATAGTAAGATGATGTTACTTGAGTCAAAAACTCAGAGCAAAGCTGGTTTCAAAGTGCATTAAAAACGATTAAGATAGTTTTTATTATAAAAGGAAAAATAAGACAAAGTGCTGAATCCATGAAAAATGGAATTCATGCACTATGTCTTTTAAAATATTTTTTGTAAACTTTCTAGGGAAAACCAGGTGGATTCTTAAAGAGGATCATAGTTTATGTAAACTGGTCACCACCAAAGCAAACCATATTCTTTGAGCCCTCTTACATTTATACCAAGAACAGACACTGCACTGCTATAGAGAACTTTTAAAAACATAAACCATGACCTGTTTGTGTTGAGCAGCCTTTAGCACTCCCTAATAGAGACAATGTCTCTTGATATATGTGTGCATGCAGGCTTGTAGCGACAGGACAAGGAGCAATGGCTGTGAGCTGACTGGAAGCAGGTTTAGATATCAGGATGAAATTGTTTACTGAGAGGCTGGTGAGACACTGGAATGGGCTGCCCACAGAGGCTGTGGATGGCCCATTCCCTGGCAGTGTTCAAGGCCAGGCTGGATGTGGCTTGGAGCAGCCTGGGATAGTGGAGTGTTTCCCTGTCTGTGGCAGGGTGTTGAAATTAGATGAACTATAAAGTTCCTTCCAACACAAACCGTTACATGATTCAAAGATATACTGAATCCAAATGACTTTTCCACCTACAGGGTTCCTAGTTTGGAACCAGGACCTGCAGCACAGAAAGGAAATCTGCTAATCAAAGTAACTCAACTATGCTCCAGGCAGGGTTAACACATGCTGCAGGTGTGCACAGTCTGCATGCATGAATATTCAGGGTAGTTCCAGCACCTAAAAAATCCTTTTATTTGGATGGTATGTTTGTGGCCTTCCCTATAAACCTGAATGTGTTTCTCAGCAGGTACTTGAGAAAAAATCAAGTGTGGCTGGTTCAGCCACTATTTATGAGGAGTCTTATGAGGAGCAGCTAAGGGAAGTGGGGATGTTCAGCCTGGAGTAAAGGCAGCTCTGGGGACACCTTATTGCTGTCTACAACTGCCTGAAAGGAGAGTTTAAAAAGGTGGGGGTTGGTCTTCTCTCACAAGTAAAAAGTAATGGGACAAGAGGAAATGGCCTCAAGATGCACCAGGGGAGGCTTAGATTGGATATTAGGAAAATGTCTTCACTGAAAGCATTGTTAAGCATTGGAACAAATTGTCCAGAGAAGTGGTGGAGTCACTGTCCCTGAAGGAATTTAAAAGATATGTAGATGTGGCACTCAGGGACATGGCTTAGTGGTAGCCTTGGCAGTGCTGCATTGTATTCCATAATCTTAGAGGTGTTTTCCAACCCAAATGTTTCTGTGATTCTGTTGCTTGTCAGTGAGTTATATATCCAAAAGCTATAAATATTCACCTTGTTCTCCTCCAGCCTTTATCCAAGCAGGCTATGCTTGAAGTGTGTGCCCGAAATGAAAATCAGGACTCCAGATAAGCAAAGTAAGAAAATCACTCCATGTGACAGTGCTGTTTTGGATTCCAGTACAATGTTGGACTTCTTTTGCAGCCTCAAACTATTTGATTTCTCTCCAGTTCGAGAGTCACTACTATATCTCAACCTGAGACTGCAGTACTTGATTAATAATTTCACATCCTCTGTTACTGCTGTTCTTATTCTTCTCAAAGTGTAAAACTTAAATCACATCCTTGTTTTCCAAAATATTTCTTCTATTTTTCAAAGTCATTTAGGCTGTCTCAAAACATACTTTCAGTCCCTCTAAACTGGATAATGTTTAAAAATCAAATAGACTCACTATCTGTTCCATCATCCAAGTAATTAATGAAAATGTGGAATAGTATTCTACCCAAACCAGAACTGTGAGGAATGTAAAATTGGATATGTTTTCCATTTTGCCAGCACACTGATTATTATTCATGCAATGCTGCCATCTGACCCATCTGACTGACCCTGTGTTAGTTACCTCTAGTCAACACCACCCTAACATGCTTTACCTGACAGGATGTGACAGGATCTCTGACATCCTCTGCCTCTGCTTCAAGCAGACTGAAAATTTTATTTATGACTGGAACAGACACTGTTCTTCAAGCAGGTGCTTTCCTGCTGTACTGAGGAAGATACAGAAGCCTCACAAGCTCTGGCTTGATATGGAATGTAAACCACA
The DNA here is from genome assembly GCA_034509185.1 of Euphonia xanthogaster. Lineage (NCBI taxonomy): Eukaryota > Metazoa > Chordata > Aves > Passeriformes > Fringillidae > Euphonia > Euphonia xanthogaster. The sequence goes on along the minus strand of JAYDZK010000056.1, from coordinate 10,509,448 downwards.
AGGCTTCTGTGTATCTTGGGCTGTGACACAGAAAATGCGCTGGTGTTAGTGAAGCATTAAAGAAACAAGAGGCTTGTTACACAGGGTTTCAAAATCACTTTAACAAAGCCATCTGACTCATAAAATAGGAGTTGCCAAGCATATCACAAATCTTGTGCCCTCAGAAGTGTTCATCAGCCATGAGCAGCTTGGATTTTTTGAACACATTGCAAACTGGAGGAATTTGCTTCTCTACACAGAAACCTAAAATTGGCTACTGCCATGAGATCAGGCAGATGTCTTTCAATGACTTAGTTAAGACCTAAGATGGCTCATCAGGAATTTTTCTATTATTTTTAGTAAAAGAAGAACTCAGTACCACATAGATAGGCAAGTAAGTTCAAGGCAGGAAAAAAGTCTCTGTATTCACATTAAGATCATTTAAAATGGTATTTCTGTAAAAAATATTGTTTTCTTGAAATTTAATTTTTGCACTTATGTGTTTGCAAAAATGATGTAATGGTAACATTTTTTTTCTTCTTCAATGACAAATATTTTTAAAAAGATAATTAAGTTTTAAAAAATAAATTTTAAAAAAAGAAAAATATTAATGGACAATTTAAGAGTTTATTGTAATTTTGTATAGAGAAACCTTTTGTCATGCTGTTTGTGCCATATTTAGATCAGATGAACTATTTTACAAGTAACTTCTGTTAAGAGTTCCAGGTTACAAAACAAACAAAAGAAATTCAGGTCACCCATCATGCAGAGCACATGTATGACCACCCAAATAAAAGCATAAATGACACAAATAAAAACGTAAGTGACAGTTGCTGAGGGATGTCAAAACAATGATGTGAACCTTTCCTGCAATAAAAATACCACTAGACAGACAGGCATACTTCTGATTATAAAGCTGAAGGACAGTAGTAGTGGATACTTCAGGTTTT
>JAYDZK010000056.1:10476759-10502606 GCA_034509185.1 Euphonia xanthogaster | reverse complement strand
AGGGAAGACAGGGAAGGGACAATGAAAAAAAAAAAAAAAAAAAAAAAAAAAGAAAAATTCCTCCAGCAAAGTGAAAGCCATCAAAAGGCATGGGATGCCATGAGTTGCAGGGAAATGGACCAAGGCTTGCCAAAATTCATCCCTGCTGAAGGCCAAAACAGAAAAGAAGGGCTTAGGAACACTTGGGAATGGAGATATCATCAAAGGAAATGCAACTGAAAAAAAACACAGATAATCTGGCAATTGGCACATGTAGTGACTTCAGGAAAATTGTCTGGGAATAAATGAGGTGCAGTGCAAAGGGCCTAAAGTTTCCAAAACTCCCCTGACAGATGTTGCTAATGTAGGGGACAAAAGCAAGGAGGAAGGCATAACTTTGATGAGGATGATATGAAAGTCATGGCATGGACACTGAAAATTATAATAAATAAACAGAAAAAAATTCTCCAGCAAAGTGAAAGCTGTCAGAAGGCTTGACGTGATGACGTGATGACGTCATGACGTGATGATGTGACGTGATGACGTGAGGTGCAGGCATGTGGGCCAAAGCTTGCCAAAATTCATCCTCATTGAATTGCTGGCAACAATAAACAGGACTTGTGAACACTCTAGAATATCGATACTATTAAAGGAAATGCAATTGAAGGAAACAAAATGAAACTTGGGAAATGTAGTGACTACACGAAAATGAACCAGGATTACATGCGGCGCAGTGCAAAGGGCCAAACCATGGCAAAACTAACCTGAGAGATGCTGCAAAATCAGGAGAAAAAAATCAAGGAGGAAGTCTTAACTTTGTGGGAAAGAGACCAGTGACATGGCATGGATACTGAGAAAAAAGGAATAAATATGAAAATATTCTTCACCAATGTGAATGCCATCAAACGGCATGGGATGCTATGAGGGGCAGGGACACGGGCCACAGAGTGCCCAATTGGTCCCCATTGAAATCGCAAATTCCGATTCCTTTCCTGAAAGGATATTTAACTTCTTCTGCTTGCTCCACCCCATTATCATTAACATTTGTTTTTGGAATTCATGCAACATTCACAGGGGTATTCTGACATGTTATAAATTAATATTCAACCGGAACTCTGTCAGTATCCAGTGTGTTGTAAATGTTCAACCTTTTTTTGATGTTTTTATGGATGGTGAGTGGACAAATAAGATAGGCCATTTCCTGTGTGTAGAATCTCCTTCTTGACCTCAGTCTTCCTTTTCATAAGCACTACTGCTGTGGCCAGATAATCAAAAACTACAATTAAGTTCATGGTAGTCTATACCCAGAAGTTATTGGTCCAAATTCTTTTCTTTTGTGGGTAATTTGCCAGGGAAATAAGGATTCCTTCCACAACATTTGGTGAGCTCCATGTTCCCTACAACCCATACAACACCCCTGTTTTCCAACATGACCCTTAAAGCACCCTCAGTGTTTGCCAATAGTCTCTGTTTTCCAGCTCTCACTTGAATCTACAGATGTCTTGACCAAAGGGCTGCCATGGAAGCCTACAATTCTGCCACATAATCCAGATTTTCCACCAGAAGGTTGCTGATTTGGATTTTTCTCCCCTGTAGAACCACCATTTCCCATGAAGTTTACATGAATGTAGTACCTTTGGTGCCACAGGTACCAAAGTCGCATTTGTTTGAAATTGGTCGATTGGTTCAAAAATTCTCAGGAACTGACTGGTACCTTGTCAAGACACAGAAAAAGTGGTGTTTTCGGGAACATAGACCCTTACTTTTTTTCATGTTCTCTCATGGAAGAAGCATGAGAATTTAATTCCATTAACCAATTTCTATCAAGATAGCAGCTAAACTTTGATTTATGTGATTTTTAATGACATGAAAGTCTGACTAACCACCTTTCCCACCTTAGACAGTGACATTTGAATTTGAGTTTTCTCACATATCCAGTACTTTGATTGATCCTGGAAGATCCCACAAAACAGGGAAGTACACTTAATAGTCACAATAGAGGAAACAATTCTTAGCAGAAACTTTCTAATAATTCTTTATTCCCCACATAAGTGCAAAGAAGAGTCTACTTGTTCTTTTTCTCTTTATATGTCACCTTAAAATTTGCGTCTATAAATAAGAAAATTGCTGTGATATAGCTGATAAACCTTAGGGAATTCATGTACTGCTGAAGGAGATTTCCTGTCATAAGAACAGTCCTTGGGATGATAAATACTTCTGTTGGTGAGATATAAGGGGAAAAGTAAATTATTTTTTCCATATCTGCACAATTATGGTGGCTGAGCTGCTTGGATTAGATCCATGTGGGAATTTGCACAAGGCCCAAATGACAATGAACAGGGGAAAATGTCCAAAAGCCTGGATCAGAACAGATTCTTTCAAAACAAAGTGCTCAGCTCAGAAAGCAGGTGTAGATAAACTGAGTTTGATCCTGTGATATATTTCAGCGTTAGCACACTGAGGACTCTGGAAAAACTATAGTTGACCTCTATGGCTGCTATGAAAAATGGCATTATCATGGATTCTCTGCTTGCAAATAAATTGCTCTGTCTCACTAATCAGACTGGTCAGAAAAGACCATTCCATCACAGAAATACAGGCTTTTTCAGCAGCCTCTCTGCTGGAGGAAAGAACAGCTCACAACTCCTATGGAGTTAATAAACGTTCTTCAAACATCTGAAGGAAAGAGGTTTCAAAGCAAGCTCTGTTCCAGCAACTAATAACAGATTTTTGATTTGTGTATGTGCCTGTGTTTACATATGAGGATTCTGCTCTCACTGCTACAAGTTGTGCACACACACCTTAGCAAGCTTGTTAATTGCATCTGTTAATAGGGTTTTCATTGCACCTCCTGTTGCTCTTTTCAGATGTTGATGCCAGTGATGGTTGATTCCTGCCCTACTAAGGTATCCAGTGTTAGTCCAATAGGACTTGCTCCCTGAAACAGTTATTCATATCATGCCAGTCTCTCTAGTGCCCAACATGTAACCTTAGTTTAATAGTACAAAACTGTGTGGCAAAACTTTTTTATACTACAAAACTGTATGGTAACTTTGGCAGCACCAACACAGTGCTGAGACCTTCGAAATGAGCCCAACAGAGGTTAAGCTTCTGTGTCTCTAACTGCTGCCCACTGGAGACCTGGCCAAGCAGGGTCACAGCTGAAGTGTGATAATTGACTAAGGAAACTTTTAGGTGAAAACGCCTCTAGCAGTAGACAAACCACAACTTTCCTTATCTGGAGTACAACTTTACTGCCTTCAAAGTCTAATCATGCATTTAAGAACAGGTTGTCGGATCAGCAGGGTGTAAAGAGTTATGTGAAGCTTGAGGCCAGAGCTATCACAAACTGTGTCAGTGAAGCTAAATGTAGTTTCAGAGGGGGAGGTTCAGAGGCAAGAGCTTGTGTGAGACTTGACTGAGGCCAAGAAGGACAAGGTCCTCATCATGCTCCTCAGCAGCCTGTTGCCATTCAGTACCAGGGACAGTCATGAGGCAGAAGCAAGCCAGGAACTTTTTGTTGTGTGAGGCTGGAGACTGTGTTGGAGACATGCTTAGTGCCCCAATTCTCCTCCTCCTCCTTCTCCTCTGCTCTGTCAAGCCAAAATTCATTCAGGCACAGTTTCATCTTGTAGCCATGATGTTCTTCTGGCCCTGAAACTTAGTGCTTGACTGAAACTTGTACTGTAGCCAAAAGAAATTTTAGTGCAGGGAAAAGAATATGGGCCTAAGGCTGCACAGATGTATTTATTATACATCCAAGATTTATAATTGAATTGGATATTCTGGCAATGTGATAATGATCTGATTACAATTTTTATCACTGTGTCTCAGTGTATCCAAATGTGAAAGTAATCTCCTCCCTTCGCATTCTACTGCAAAGCCTGCCAAGGCATGTAAGCCCTCGTGTGCCATTTCTGAGGGCTTGCTGTGTGAAGCCTCTGTGTTATCTCTGCCTGGTGCCTGGGCCAAGACATCTCCTGGCTATTAGCCTAAAACAGGCCCAGTGCATGCAAGGTTTCTCTAAGCTCGCCAGGTACCCATGTAATGTCTGGTGCAGCCTTGTAACCTATCAAGACTTGCTTGAGTCATCTGCTGCAGATTGGTTTTTTCTGTGAAAAATGAAAGGAAAATATTTTAACCAAATGGTGTAGGTAGTCAGTGATGTTCCACGTGACAAGAACAAGAGTAAAAGGGAATTAAATAGAGGAAACATGTAAAATTACCTGTCATTAGTCTAAGAGGACTACGAATATAAGTGTGTTCTACACTGGCTGTATTAATATTTGATAGCTTGGATTGGTTACTCTGTCTTTTCATCTGACACCAAGTCTCCATTTTTGCTAGAAGATGTAATTTAGATTCTTTTAAGTGTTTCTATTTTTTTTTTCTTTTCAAGTTTGCCTGTTTGAAGCATCTGTTAATAGGAGGGGTTATTTACAGTTCTTACTGAATAAAATAAGTGTATTTCCTTGTCCTAACTTCCAACAGATGCAAAAAACCCATTAAACTGAACTGAAAAAAGAACCCCTGAGAAGACCTCATACCCATTACTTTTAATCATGAGCTCAGCATTTTATAAATTTAAAGTTATATTTTTCTTGCTTATCTGATGAAAAAACTTAAATACATAGGGGGAAGAGTCCAGTTATTTGAGATAAATTGGAATTCTTTGCCTTTTTTTATCAGCACATTGCCAGAGGGAACTCAAAATACCTGATAATCCATTTCCTCTTGCAGTGACTATTTTATGACAGTGACACTTTCATCTTTCTGTATACAAGTGATCAGATTCTCCTGTTATCTCTCTCATATTTTAATAGGAGGTTGTAGCTCTCCATGGAAAAGGGATGAGGAGGTTTCAGCTTGGGCTCCTCAGCTCTGTTTCTGGCTCACTCCAAAGAGGGACAGGGACATCAGCTCTGGATTCAGGAGTGTTGAATAGTGCAGAGAAAGCATTAATCTGTACAGCAAACCTTGCTCAGAACTACTCCTTGGCTTTGCCTTTGATAAACCCTGCCAGTGGTTACACATAAATAAACAATTAATTCCAGGTCCAAGCTGTCTTTACGCATTCTTGTGGTTACTAACCTGGGTCTGTGCTACCTTAAATCTCTGCACACTGCTCCACTGCATGAAACAGCTTTGGCCTTAGTGATTGTGATTGATAAATTTCATTTGACATGTCTCAGGTCATTTGCCTCTGGAACTGGGATTAGACAGATTAGTTTTGCAGGTGTGAGTCAAAGTGCAAATATCCACAAAATCAGGAGTTTCAAAGGAAGACTGCAGAAAAGCTTGCTGTGTTTGTACCCTGCATTCACACACCTGCAAATTCTTTATTTTACAAATTTTTCATCCCTGGGATCATCCTTTGAAAATCAATATTTGGGAAATTCTGAGAAAATAGATGTTTGTGTTCCAAAAATTAATTTCTGGAAGTGAGATAGTTCTTTGGAAAACAGTAGGAGTAGCATTGTGCCTCAGCTATGCATAGGCTGGAACATCCAGTACATATTTCTGTGTCTTCTTGATTGTTGTAAATGAGCCTCCTCATTTAGACACCAAATTTAGGTGTTACAGAGTTGTATAATGCCTGTTTGTGTGATAAGTTTAGGCAATTACAGGCAATAGAAATTTAATAAACAGTGAATTCAGAGAGATTTTTGGACTCCCAATATAGATGCCTATTCTCAGAAAAGAAAAATTAGTAGCAATATTCAGCTGCCAAATCATCATTGCCTAGAGCCAGTTAGATGCTGTGGGCTAACCTGTGCATCTTCCTGCTGCAGCAGAACCCTGGTTTTCCTCTGGAATGGGGCCATATAGCCCATCTCTGTACAGATGTATGGCATCCTCCAGGGCATCTCAAATGGCATCCACTATCCTTATTCAGGAACTGAGTTCTTACTCATTGACTTCACTGACCAGATATTCATGAACTGTGCTGAGGGTCAAAAAATCTGACTGGTCTGTAAACATCTGCTCTGTAGACACTTAAAAAAATTATGTGGAGACAGTTACCATCCTGGGTTTATATTTCCTTCTCATGACTGTGTCAGCTACAGCCAAAACAGCCCAGCAATCTTATTGGGTCTGACAGCTGCCCAGCAGCAGTGAGTGATGCTGGCTGGGAGTTAGTGCTGGTGCACCATGACTGAATCATTCATCTTAATCTTCACTAAGTTGAGCAGAATTCACAGAACATGTATGATATTTCATCAGATTTCTCTAATGTTGTGCACAAGAGCAGTGAGTTGTTTGTTTTTTTCCCCAAGACTTGTTTTCCTGTGGGTTTTTCCTGGCACAGTTCAGGGCTGTGTCACCTCTCAGCAGGACCGATTAGTCTTGTGCAGAGCACTGCCCTGAGACAGACTTGATGCTTCCAGCTCTGAATGATAACTCGAGCATGCCCTAATGGGTAGCCAGCCCTACATGACCATGCATCCAAAGACTGTATTAGCCACTACATCACACTGAGAACATATGCCATTTTGATGATTAAAATGTTTTTCTGATTCACTGTATTTTAAAATTCAATCCTTCTTCCTGCAGGTGTGAATATAATGTGAATTTTCAGGTGAATGTGTCTTATGCTTATATTGCTCTCCAGAACTGACCTTATCTCCCAGGTCCCCATACAGTGACATTAAGCTCTAAAATGCTAACATCACTTCCAGAAGGCGAGCATTTTTCATTGGAGATCTAACATCCTTACAGGCATGACTCTGCTCAACTTACAAAGGCTGACAGCAGCTCTGAGTTAGGAAGATTGAATCTTGCTTCTTTATTCTTTAATTAACTTATCCTCTGCTACACTGCTGAGTTAATATTAATGTGCTGTCCTTGAGCTCCACTACTTACCCATGTCACTATTGTAGAATCATAGAATATCAGGTTAGAAGGGGCCTCAGGGATCCTCTGGTCCAAGATATTAACCAGGGCTGGACTCAATATTGATCCCTGGGGACCCAAATGTGACAAACTGCCAATTTGAAGGAAGCTATTTACCACCAGGCTCTGGGTGCAGCTCATCAGCTAGCTCCCCATCTACTGCACAGATCTCTTGTCCAGACTATAACATAGGAGGAGACCTTGGGAAGCCACATCAAAACCCTTGGAGAAATCTACGTGGACAGTGTCTCCTGCTGGCCCCCCATCAACAGAGCAAGCTTCTACTTTGTCATAGAAGGTTATCAAGTTTTTAAGCACGACTTGCCCTCGGCAAATCCAAACTGGATTTTCCCAATCACACACTTCATTTGACTTCTGGTGTCTCCCAGGAGGCTTTATTCCATTACTATCCCAGGGACTGAACTAGACTGATGTGCCCATTTTCTGAATCCTCCTTTAAGCCCCTCTTGTGGGTGGATTCAACATTAGCTTTCTTCCAGACTTCTGGGACAGCACCCAGTATCCACGACTTCTCAGAGATTATGGAAAGTGGCCTTGCCATGGTGTCAGACAGCTCCTCCATCTTCAGCAGATATTGCCAGGGCCTCTTGATTTGTAGGGCTCAGGCTCCTGTATTAGTTCAGACACCAATCCTTCCTTCAGTGACAGTGGGTCTGTGTTCACATCAGCCTGGATTTCTGTTCCCAAGGCCTGGGACCCAACAGTGCTGGAAAAGTCAGAGGTGAAGAAAGTGTTGAGAGCCTCGGTCTTTTCCACACTGGGCTCAGCATTCCCTGGAGGTGTTTCAGTGCCCTGGAAGTGCTGTCTGCTGCACCTCAGGAGTCCCTGCTCTGGAACCCTTCTGTAACTCCATCCACCACTCAGCCTTGGGAAGTGCTGTGTCCACTGTCTGCCCCATCAAGTGATCTACATGATCTTCAGCTCTCAGACAACTAAAACATCCCTTTCTCCTGCTTCTAGTTAACTTACTGACTATATTTCATGAAATGGAATTATTCTGTTTTACAAAATCTCAGTATTCAAATTTATGAAGGTGATGAAAGTGATCAAATACTTGGAATGAAAATATTCTCTGTGATTGTTCAGATAGAAAAAACAAATATTTGCTGTTAAAATGAATTAACAGCAACTGGATAGTTTGCATTCTGCTACTTATTCTAAATGTTTCTGACAGATGAATGAAAATTGAAGAGAAATCATATACTTTATTTTAAATTAATAGATAATTGAAAAACAGACAACTTAATAAAAATTCTGAGTCAAATTTTTTCTCAACTCCTTTCAAAATAAAACTAAAAAAAGGTATCCTCAAAATTTTACTTTAGATATTTTTATAAAAAAGGGATAAATATTTCTTAAAATGTGTTACAGAATATTCAGAAAGAATGAAAAAAACAATTTCAATCATCACAGAATGGAAAGAACTTTTGCATCTAAAATTTTTATTTATCCAAGGTGACTGTTTTTTTCAACATATGCCTAAATAGTCGGTTTTAGTTCTACCTTGTCTTTATAGTGCTTAGTAAGCATAAATAAATTAAAAATCCAAATATTTCTTATGTTTAGTACATTTAGCAATCTACCTGGAGAAACCAAGAAATCATTAAAATTTTATGGGCAATGAAATGAGTTTGGAATGCACAAATGCATAAAAATCCAAAAAGAATAAACCAAATGTTCTAAAACTTCTCTGCATATAAGATATTAGTAAAAATATTGTTACCCTTGACCATATGCCCCAATGACACTGAAATAAATACATTATCTGACCATGAAAGTAAAGCTGAATCTACTTGACTTTTTGTGGAATAATATTTTTGTTTAATGGTTATTGAAAATTTTTTTTTCCTTGTAAATAAATTAATCAATGCCATTTTTTTAGGTGTGTGAAGTTAGATATTAAAGCAAAATATGAATTATGTGCAAATTAAAGTATATTGCCTGTGCCAGACAATGAAGCATAGGCATAAGATAAAAGATGGTAGGATTCAACACGTTTGCTGCCTGGCTTAGAGCTGCAGCTCCTTGTGTGCCACCTACAGAAATCACTGCCAGTCTGCACCTTGCAGGCACTGACACATTGGCTGTCTGAGCAGACTGGTACATCCCAGGGCACCCAAAATCTGCTGTCATTGTAATGTCAGGCCATGCCCTGTCTTTGGATGCCTGCTGCTTCCGAGAGCATCTGACCTAGCACTAATTCTTAGGGAAATTACTGGAATAACTGAATAACTTGTTCTTACTGGATTGTGTTGGATTTGATTATGACAGTCATTTCCAGGAGCTAAATGGAGTTCAGCAGCTGAACTTCATCTAGTCCAGCTCTGGTTTTAATCTCATTGATTAACAAACTGAGTTGCTTTATGACAGGGATTCAATGGCAAGGTGATGTCAGAGCTTTACATTTCATTTACTGGTAGGAAGAAGCTGAGGAGGGAGCAAAGTCCTGTCCTCACAGGGTTTACTCACACCAGGCCATGAATGAATGACAGGTAAAGCTTACACCCCACCCGTCTTCAACACAATTGATTGGGAAATAGAACTCTCCCTTTTGCAGTAGCACATTTTGAGTTCTGTCATCTCAGAGTTCTGAGCTGTTTTATGCTTTATGCATCTTCACAAAACTAGTGGAGTTACTCTAGGGATTCTCAAGATCATCTCTGTACATGAAATTGAGGAAGAGAAAAGAAATAGGAAATGAGAAATATGAAACATAAAATATACAATGTGAAATGAGGAGTAGGTCTCCTCTCATTGATTGTTTTCTATTCATAGAATCCAGCTCCTGGTTCATGATATACTTCAATAACAACCAGAAGATTTGATTTCCACCTGTGATTCTCAGTAATCATCAGTAATCCTTTCATGAAAAGGGTATCAAGGATATCTTTTGTCTGCAAGCTGATGGGACTCTTCACCCGGTTTGGCTTTACTTGTCTCTTTGCTTATAATTAATGATTAGAACACTGTAGTCCAGTGAAGATATGTAAGACTTCAATATGCAGCTTGGATCTCATTATATTACCACTGGACAGGTTGTACCCAACAAAGCAAAAAGAGAAAGTGCTGGGTTTTGCAGCTATTGAACTCAACATCATCATGACTAATTCATCTAAGTTTATGCAGAAAGCAGTTAAATGGTGTAGCATGAAGGGTGTGATTTTGGATGAACTTTGATTCTAATTGGAAATGTCCTAATTCTGGATTAATTTCCAGGATTGCCTGTACCTTTCCACTTCCAATCTCAAGCCACTCTTTTCATACAACTGATCTGCCCTAGATGTCTGTTGGGGTGGAAGTCTATGGTCTATCTCACATTTGAATAGCCAAATCACAGCAATTTTCTCCCCTATTTGTGATTTCACCACAGGCACAAGCTGACTCCACTCCTTGTCATTTGTTCATGCAAGGCAACCCCTTGGATCAAGGGAAATCTCAGGTATTTATATCACAAGAGAGGGGGGAAAATGAAGACAGAAGAAAATCTCTTTAGAGTAGAATTTAATTTTTCCCTCGGAAATCTTGGACATCTCATCTTTGACACACTTGTTCCCCTGGGATAGAGCATAGGAGAAATTCTTCAAGCACTCAGTTTAATTCTCAGATGTTGGCCATAAACTGCCTGGTGTAATCTGGGTTGCACATCCTTTCTCAGGCTAGACAAATTGAACTGAGGCAATTGTAGAGCTGCTGGCTTCATGAAAGCTGAAACTGAAATGTGTAATTACATGATACAGTTTGATACAAACTTAACATTCCCTACCTGACACTGTTTTAAAAGGAGACTTAGTTGTGCCAAGGTGATTAATATATTAATCAGGGAATTGAGAACCTACCAGAGCCGTCTAATTAAAAAAGAAAAATGCATCCCACCCCACAGACAAAAGGCAGACTGAGAGTAAGACTACTCAGTCTTAAGCAGACCAGATGTTGCCATCAATCCAATCAAGCAGGCTGATTGAATTGCTCAAATTTAATGGGTGAAATACTGCGCTAGATGTATTTGCCCAAAGCATGTAAACCCTGAATAATACTATTGTTCTTTACCAGTTTACTGTGGAAGTCACTAAAAGGCTACTTCAAATTTAATTTAGTTTTAACAGGAACATTGTTTCAAAGGTTGCTATTGTGGAAACTGTTTTCTCTTTGCAATTTTCTAAAAAAGAAACAAGACAGTAAACTAATTGCAAATTCAGATACCTGTAAAAGATTTTTATACAGCATATCTTCTACTCTTCCCAGCTACTTCTTCCCATTTTAATGATACGTAAGTTCTATTCCTGTCCTGCCTGGAGACTTTTGGAAGACTCTTGCAAGTCATAACAAATGACACTTCAAACAGACCACCATTATTAAAAGATTTATTTGCTGGGTAGGAAGTAAGTACACAGAAGACAAAGGAGAAAAAATAATTTTTCAGTGAATTCTATATCTCCAAGTATTTCATAACTACCTCTAACAATATTTATTGTCTCTATGACTCTATGCACATACATTTTTCAGTGTTACCTTGAACCTAATGAAATCTGTTCATCTTGTGTCTTGTGATTTGTTTTTAAAACTCTGGGACATGTTTGCAATGGCTGTGCAATTATATTGCTCCAATCTGTTGAAAACTGGCTTAAAGAAATATCATCTGATTGTTCAAACAACATTGCCACATCACAGAGCCTGGATCCTAAACTGGTGTTTGCTACTTTGGACTACGCTTCCCTTTAGGCATGAAGTGTTGCCTCAAGTCATCATAGATTTACTGAATGCAAACTGAAGATTTAATCACTGATAGTTAAATCTAACACAAGATAAAGTCATATTTTTTCTGGTGAAGTCTCAAGGCAGCTGGTAAATGTTCACCTGTATTTATTTGTATGCCCAAGCCTGCATTGCCTGGAACTGGGTAGAGAACAAAGAGATCAGTTATCTACCAACCCCTAACATGCATCATCCTTTGAATATATTGTCACAGATATCATTTGCTACTAAACACTGTTCTTTGCAACTCAAATACCCATCCAAAAATTGTGTTGAAATTATCCATGTGCAAAGCTTTGCAGTTCACACTCTATTCCTTCTCTACTATCACTGGAGGTATCTACAAGTATTTGTGCTGTTTCCTGTAGCAGATCAATGATTTTAGTAGTTTTTGGTTTAAAAATTTAAATGCTGCACCAGAGTCGTATTTATTTCCTTATTTTAGATATAATCTGATACATCTTGGGAATGTGATTTCTTTTAGCTCTTTTTGAAGAGGCTTTTAATGAGAAGTTTTACAGGGAAAAAAACACAAGAGAAACTTGCAGTGACTGGTGGTTATGTTGAAGTTCTGTTTCTGATGGCTCTGGAAACCAATGTAATTACACAAAATTACACAAATTGTTGATGAAAATGATCTGCTGTACACATCTGTCACATTTTCTCCATAGGAGACTAGTTAGGATAAAGGGCAAATAAAAACCAGCATGTGCAGCTCTCGGAAAACTTCAAGTGTGAGTTTTGAAAAGATGTGGGAATACTGGGACAGGACTTCTGCACTGACACCTCTGCTCTGAATCATAGCACACTAATTTGTAATACCAAGTTCAGTGGTTCTTCCTCCAGGTATTTCAAGAGAATTCTGAAGAGGAGATGTGGATACAGATCCATGGTCCATCACTATGTGGGACACTGAGATGTTTCAAAACTAGACAGAAATCACACCACATCACAGTTTGAAATAAGATATAGAGGCAGAAGACATCTTCTTTAAACCACTGATTTTTGAAACGTGTTAGTCTGTGAATTTCTCCACAATGTTTGTAAATTGATGGGAGAAGCCAGGAACTGTTTGTCGTGTTTCTGCTTGGGATTTCCTGGACTGAAATACACACACACACACACACACATGTTGCACATCTGCCTTCTGTGTGAGTGAGCCAGATTTGCTCTAGATATGTTGAACTCACAGTGCAAAAGCAGATCAATAAATTTTGTGCAAATAGCCCAAATCTTCTTCTCTTATTTTAAGAACATTTCCAGGGGAGAGAGGCTGTCGTGCCTCTTAGTCCCACCCAGGAATCAGGATTTCACCCAACCATCACTTCACTCTAGATCTTCTCTGGCAGGATAATTGTTCTGCTGCTGTTCTGAGCCAGACTGGCAGCTGGATCTCTAATTGAGATCAAGCTGAGCATGGAGTAAAGATTTCCCAGGCTTTCTTTTTTTTAGGCATGCTGGCAATGTGGCAGGTGTTGGAGGATTATCCCTACCTGATGAGAGAGGCAGGAATACCTGCCCACAGTTCAGCAGTTTACATGTTTGGATTCTTCTGCAAAAATGATTAATGTGAACTCCTGTGATAAGACTGTATTTTAATACTGGAATGCTCTCATTTTTTCCATTTTACTTTCTGAAGTGAATATGCCTTTTAATTTTTTTTTATTTTATTTCAGTGGCTAAAAAATTGAAATCCTCTAACAGGCTTTGTCAAAGCAGAGAATTCCACAAAACAATTTGAAGAGAGTTTATTAAGAAGCTAAGTGGAAACTATGGGGTAGAATTGTATTGTTCACAAAAAACAACATCAAGTATTCATTTTACAAAAAGCAACCAGGAAATGATTAGTTATATTGTGACACCTTTGCTGAAATAGTGATACTTAATCTGGTAAGTAGCTAATTCAAAAGATATGCAAGTAAGTTTAAAGATCTCACTGTAAAAAAAAAAGTGTCAGGCTTTGAACTCAATTTGTGTAATTTTTGGAGAACATGGATCAATAAATGATAATCTTATAATAAATCATTGTTTAATCAGTACTTTGGCTCTTTGAAGAAGTAGCTCAATCCCCAGATCACCACATGAAAGAAAAAAATTAGATTTTAAGCAACTAGGGGAATATATTGGCCATTTAAAATCTATATATATAAAATTAATGATTTATAATGAACCATAAAAATCTCTGATTAGAATATTAACTAAAGGAATACAGGTTTAAATTGGGTATTATTCCAGAACCTACTTTAGCAAAGAATATGCCACTGATTTGATATGTCATAAGCAAGTCTTCACAATTACCAGAGAGGTCTTACATAGAAGTCAGTATTGATTTGGGATACTCTTATTCTTCTTGATTTGGGATATTTTGGTGAGGTTAAAGCTAAAATGCCATCTATATTGGGACTGAGACCTACAAATACCTCTCATGAACCCTGTGGATGTCTGAAAGATCATACACAGCTACTGACACAGCTTAGATTTAAGAATCAGATTTGGGTAGACTCAGTTGTCTTTTGGGGGATTTTTACAGAAAGTTTGAATTCCAACTTTATGTGCTCTTGACTTCACCTGAGGTAGGTGTCTGAACTGGCATCAACTTCCCTCCCTAAGTGGCAGCAATCTACATAAGAAGTTATCTGTAGCTATGACTAAGATGTCATATTTTCTCTTAGATATTCAGCCTGCTTTTAGAATGACAGATTTTCATTATGCTTTAGGTTTATTTTCTAGGTTATAGCATGTGGTTACAGCAAAACCTTTGTAATAACCAGTGACTGCAGAATGAGGCACTGGAGGTGTTCAAGAAGGATCAAAAGGATTTGAGACAACTGGTGATTTTGTACATAATTCTAAGTCTTGATTGTTCAAATTTAAATTCTTCAATGCTTACATAGGAACAGCAGAATAAAAGACTTTGCTTTCAAATGGAAGGATACAACAACCCTGGAATCTCCTTTGAGAAGAGATTTTTTTGTTTGAGATCCCAATTTTTATCTAGGTGTGTGTATCTCTGACAATGCTGATGAAAGCTTTCTTTGGCCCACTAGCTTTGACCACAGATACCTTCCTTCAGTCAGAATAATTCTTCCAGATATAATGAGCCTTACATCAAACCAGCAAAACTTATGTGTTTTTCTCCCTCTTCCCACAACAACACTGACACTGTGTGTTCCCCCAGAGCTCAACAGGAGCTGTGAATGTAGGACTGAGCTTCCCACTGAACCACAGAAGGGAATAAACTTTGTGAACAATTCCCCTGCCTCTGTTCTCTGGCCCTTCCTGACCATACAGCACCTGAAAATGAAGGTGACTAGTGCAGCACAGCCATGGTAAATCTAATGATTACATTTCTGCTAGGATGGCTCTATTTCTCCTTAGAACCCAAAGGAATTGCCATGACATAAATTGCTATGTACAACACTGAGGAACTGCTCCAGATTGATCAATCTAAGGGCAATTTATGTGCAAGAACCATGAAATGAAGCTAAGTTACTCTGGCACCTAATAAGAGAGTGAGATGATGTTTGTCTCTGATTGAAAGCCCACAGCTCTTTAATTATAAAGCATTGTGCCAAACCCATCTTAATTTCATGCATTTTTGGGTTGACCATAATGGGGATTCTTGTTCTTATTTGAATTAAATTTTTAGCTTGCTTTTTCATTCGGAGCCCCTTGCAAAGACTTTAACATCCAATCTGCCAGCACAAACATCACTCCTGGTTACCTCTTAAAAAGCATAGCAGAAAACAGCCACACTTCTCTCTAATCAGTTGGGAGGGCTGATGTTACTAACCAAAAGGGAGAGTAAATGATTTAAATTGTTTGTTATATCATGTCAGTGTCTAAATCTTGGATGCTAAGGGCACGTAATTTGCTGATATGCATCGATGGCATCATATACGTTGCTGCTTCTCTTCTCCTAAAATTTTTTCAAATGCGGAAAATAGTGTGGCCCTGCAGAGGCAGGCCCTAAATTATTCAGGTAATTTACTGTTCTGCCAATTAACTTGGTATTTCCAGAAATCCTTGCATAAATAGGTATGTAATCCCCCCCAATCAGTTTTCTTCCACTGCCCGTGACAACACCATTCAATGAATCTCCTTAATTCTTGTGTCTGCAGAATGTTGATCCCTGACAAGCTGTCAGTATCCCACAGCCATTTCACAGTGTTGGCAGCCCTCTTCTGATGTACGACACGGGACACGGAATGAATCAAAGCAACTGGGGAGTGTGACAATGACATCAGGGACATACAGTTTGGATGGCCTAACTGAGGTGATACACTTTAGTCATCAGGGTAGCAATATGTTTTTTTGCAAGAATGTTTTGTATTTGCTAGAAAAACATATTCTTTACTGCAGGACACATTATACTTGAAGTGTGAAATGGTGCAAATTAAGTATGGATGGCTCATCCTTAATAATTAAACTCCTAATTTAAAAGCAAGTTTGCTATACTCATAACAGCATTTTCCCCTTTTTACTCTTTCCTTTTTTTTATTGAAGTGTGCTTTCATGGTTTTTATTACTGTAAAGTACCTGGCTTCTCAACAGCAATATTGACTCAATATTTATTCCCTTATAAAGGTGCAAACATTTCATCCAGAAACAGTTTAGAAAGGAAGTAAATCCTCCACTGGATTTTTAGATTTGTTTACTTACACAATTAAAAATAAATTAAAACATTTAAAGTCCAATTTGAAGTCTGCTCTCAATAAAATGCACAGGATCCATGCTGGCAACTTCTATTAATACTAATGAAAGTTATTAAGTGCTTCTTCTCCAGGCGTTGATGGCAGATTTTCCTACTCATTTGTAAAGCAAGTGGAAAGTGAATGATCCTCTTCTCTGTCATGCTCCTGGAAATGTGCATTAAGTTTGGTTATGAACATTAAAAAGGGAATTCAAAAAACCTGTTTTTAGAAGATTCTGTGGAAAGGTAATAGGAGTTAAAAAATCAATGGATGTGGCAGTGTGTTAGACCAAAAAATGGCCTTGGCTGATATTTGTGTCGCAACCGGTGTCGTCTTTCATAAATGACTCTTGTAAATCTGTGGGAATGTTGTACCATCCCATCTGAGATAAAAAAGTTTAAGTGCTTCTGATGAACTTTCTAAATGCCAGCCAGCAGATCCACTTGGGGGCTATTAACTTCTGTAAACTTACAAATGGCAAAACATAAATACAAATGAGATATAGGAACCAAACTAATAGAACTCCTGAAGAGAGGAGCACCAGCCTCCCCTGCCTGCTAAACGAAGACATATGTCTGAAATATCATTAATCAGAGCTAGCTTTAATAAATTGTGTATGGAATGTCAGAGGAATTTTAAAAGTAATTTTGTGTATTGCCTGCAGATTCAGAGGAATGATTTGTGTACAGCTGCTCAGCAAGTCCATTTTCTTACAGGTTTTCAAGCAGCTGATTTGATTTTTTTTTTAACTTATATACACAGAGGTTTATTAATTTTATCAAATCAGAAGTGCATATGTGCTATGATGTGTTGATCCTATGACCTGAATTCCCAGTTGATTCAGGCTATATTATATCCCTGTCTTGGACAGATCAGTATTGATGTGGGAAAGAATAGCAGTTAATGTGGGCATTTGCTTCTCCATAGGTTGCTTCATGTTCTCAGAATCTGATAAATCAGAATGACACTTGAAATCTTTCTTCTTTACTGATACATTTGGAAAAAATATCACTGCTAGAAAATATCTGTAAATGGATATTAATTTTATGTACAATGGCAGACCCATATTTTAAATCCTCCACCGTTTACTGGGGATTTACACTTGCCCTATGTTCACACTATAGCTGCACTCCTTTAGACTGATTGCCTGCAATGTACTAGGAGAGATAAAAATGAATGGCATACTTACCCATAAAGTCCTACAAGCTGAAAAATCCAGAGCTGCAATTAATTGTTCTCATCCAGAAAGAACCAGCTTGCAGAGAAAGAAAAGGATGGTTTGCTAGGTTTAAAATGAATACAACAGAAAACTTCTCTCTTAAGGAGGAACTAAAATAATATGAATGTAAATAACTCCCATGGAAATAAACTAGGATTTGAAAGACTATGAGATACTTTGGAATAAACATGGTCAGTATAATTGTTTAGGCATGATGAAAAATGCAAACTTTTCTGCAAATTCAAGGTATGGAGACAAAAAAGGAAATAAAAGCATTTTAAAATTATTTTTTACTAATCTTCCCAGCAGTAGATAGCACATGTATGGTACTGATTCTCCTGATAGAGCTATCACAGTAGCAATGTGCCTTGATATTTTCTTTAATCTTCTCTCCCTATCTTGTTAGAAATATTTCATTTCTTAAATATTTTATACTTTTACAATGAGTATTTATATTACTTAATAAATATGGAAAACAGAGTCTATTTTCTGAAGAGTCTACTCTTTCTATTTATGCCTTAGAGACTTCCCTGATTCCTTGCAAATTAGAACAGTATTGAAAATGCCCATTCATATTACTACCCTTGCATACAGACTTTCTGTGAGCAAGAAGTCTTAAAACAAAATTTTGGTTTGGAAAGCTTTCAGGATTTTCCATTTCAGAATCATAAAGAGTCTTCATTTCCCACCTAGGCAGCAAAGAAGCAATAAAAGATTTAAAAGAATAAAAGTATCTGAATACACTGAGAGCTTAAAGCTCTGTAATCACAAGATGCTTCCCCTTTTCTATAGTTTTACTGCAACTTGAATTTATTTGAATCTCATTTCACCTTTATAAATGGAGATGTTCAACACACATACACACATGGTGGAGCCACGACACGAGGGTGTCATGGTTGAGGATTTCTATTAGGGAAGCTTGAGGATGAACTAGGATCATAAATCTGGTAGAGAGATGAAGCAATACAAATTATTTAAGAAAAATGAAACTTCTAGTGAGGCCATGATGCTTGGGTTTTGGTCATATATGAAAGATTTGTTTTTATTAAAGAACATAAGCCATACACTGAGCCTGAAGTATATTGCGTGGGTAAGTCAAGCCCAAATCAATATAGCAGAGTAAACCTACTCAAAATTTCCTGCACACTAAAAGAAATGATGGCTGTGCAGTCAGTGGAGAATGTACTTCAGACTCTTACCTGTAAAACATGAGGCAAATGCACATTGTTAGCTAAAATGGGACACAAACCCCTAAATTGAAGAATCTTTTGCTCAGGCACAGAGTAATTAATATAATTATTTACATCATTTTCTGCTCATATGTTCATCTTGTCAAATTCTGCTATGATTTTCAAGCTCCCTTCTTCAATCAAAACCTGGAATCCCTTCTTCTCAATACCTGTAATTCACTGGAATTTGATTAGTTTCATGAGTTATATGTCAACATACATCTCTCCTGTATTTGTTGCAGGGACTGTTAGTATTGGTCTATATTTCAATAGGCAGTGAGATCCCCTGATTACCTGGTACCTGACACATCTTTTGTGCCCTCTGCACTTCAGCAAGTTTTTCATCATGATCTCGTAGTAACAAAGTATGGCTCTGCACAATAAATCAAAGCAAATCAGGAGTTACACCTCATCTTCACCGGATTGCAGTGGTAACAAAATCAAAAGTGTTGCAGTGAAACAGCACTGCTGTGTCTGAATGCAGCACTGCAAAGCAAATAAATGTCATGGAGATATGATAAATACTGGATTACCTTATTGCCTAGCCTTTTCTCTGACTCTGGGCAGCAGCAGTCCCGAGATGCATAAGAACAGGGCAAATAACCCCCAGCCACTAGTAATTTGTACCTCAGGGATCTCCAGGTGCCTTCGTTTTTCATACTTCTTGATGGATTTCTTTACTTTTTTTCAAATGATTTTCTGAGCTTGTGAACATATTTAATAGCCAACAACATTCTAGTTGAAAACCAAAAATAACATGTTCATCGCATGAAGAAAAAGGGAGCAGTGTAATACAGCAGCAGTAGGATTCAGCATCCATTTCTGAACCTTCCTGGCAGCCTCTGGCTTTAGGAGAATGCTGGTTTTGGATGTCTCATTGTACCCTTTGGAAGCTGGTGGTGATTAATCTTTCTATTGTGTCCCACTGGTGTGAGTCATTAGCATTTAGTCAGTCTCTGCTTCATACCTGTTTGTTCAGAGAGGTCACAGTGTGTGCTGGGATGCTGATGACCTGATATTGGAGGCCTCACCAACACGAGTAATTTTTACAATCCTTCTCCTGCTGGTATTTTGCATCCCTGCGTTCACATTTTCTCTCCATTCATATCAATATAAAGATGTTTCCAACAGCTTTCCACAGCCCTAGAAGATTTCCAGGCTTCTATTTCCTAATACTCACTATCTGATGACAAAAAATGACACCCACTTCTAGTGGTTTGTAAGTTTTCTTAAGTCAACAGACCTGTGATCTTACCCCTCAAAATACAGCAGTGTACTATGAAAAACTTTCAATTTTTCTCCTGCAGAATTGCAAATGAATATTGAAATTAATTTCCTCCTATCTATCCACTATCTTTCCACTTTATCTATAAATTCTATCCTATCCTGTCTTCATAAATATCTGGTTTATTGGATTCTCATAAGCTTTATTCTGTGCTGTGCTTTCTCATTGTACATTACTCATGCAGTACCTTCTTATCCAAGAAAAACTGAGAAAAAAAGTTTGAGAAGAAGAGGAAGCAACACTGGGTAATAGTACACTGTCACAACTCTTCTGTTATGTATTATCAAGGGCTACACCACTGGCTAATCAGAAATTTATTGGCAATAATAGAGATGTCATTTGATATCAGATATAGATTTTGATCCAGGTTCAAATGCCACCTTTACAGCTGGGAGCAGCAAATGACTCTCTCCTGACATTAGCAGTGGAGCATTCAATGCCAGATGGGCAATATGGAATTCAGTTTCAGAAATCTATTGTTAGGAAAGGCAAGGAAAACTGAGGTGAGCAGAAACAGGGCAGACATTTTTTAAGACTGTATATTAGTAAGAGGAAACTTATTGTCTCCATTATTCCATCACAGAGCTGGTCTCATACGATGCTGAACGTTGAAATTCAACTTTAAAAAGCTACATGAGGTTTGTACCTTCAGTCTCACATTATGTTAGTAAGACCTGGAGGACTAATATTTCACAATATAAAGAAAGAAACTGCTCCAATATTTTATCATCAGACTCATTAAATAATTTGGACAGCTGCTCCAGAGTCACTAGAATGATCATAAACCTCTGCAAAGAAAAGTGTGTTCAAACACAGTTTCGCTCACTAAAGGGTGACCTATGCAGGCCTTTGTTTTGGCTAGGGTTGATGTTCTCCACAACAGCCCAGGTGTGGCATCCAGCTCCAGGTACTAAAGCTGGCACAAAGATAAAATAAATAAATACTTAAAATGTGATTAATATTAGGGTGTATGTTCCTGTTACACCTCTTGCACCCTGTCAGACTGGAAAAAAACTGAGACTGCCAGGTCAATAAGAGAATTCTGCTTTGCAGAACTGTGGCACCTCAGTATAATTTATGAATCAGGTACACAGATAAAGGAAAATGCTGCCTGAGGCACCAACGACAAGAATAATGTCATTGTAAAGTTTATTTCCTTATTGACATCCCACAGGTTCCTCAGCTGTTGGCGTTGTCCTGGATTTTCACTTTGATGGGTCTGTGTTGCCTGTGAAGGGCAGTGCTGAGCAGAGCCCTGAGGCTGCCCCAGCAGCACAGCAGAGTCCTGTTAATGGCCCTTCCTCATACATGTATGCTAGGATACACAGATATAAGTGTGTATATATATATGGTGTATCTATGGATAAATAATAATGCATATTTGTACACTTTTTACATATATTTATAGACAAATGTGAATAAATACACAATTAAAGCAATATGTCTTCTTTAAATTAATTTCCTAAGAAAGTCAAAGGTGTTTCTCAATTATGAAATCAAGTTTAGTGCTTCTGCTGTCACAGTTCTTGAGGGTGATAGTAAGCCATTGAGATGCTCTATATCTTAGTCCCTACTTTATAAATTGAGGACAAAGCTTTCCATTGAACATGATGCTTATCAGCTTCAGAAGACAAGGAATAAAACATCCTCTAGAAAAAAGTCCATAATCAATTAGGGGTTTCTAGGTGCTGCAATAAAGAATAGCAGTACACAGTGCTTTGGGATTCAATTGTATAAAAGAACAATTATAGCCTAATCTCTGTGCTGTAACAGTTCACAGCATCTATCTATGCTCTGAAAGCAGAGAAAACTAAGAATCATTGTCTAAGGTGAGCAAAGTCATCTAGGTTTGCTTTGTTCAAAAAGAAAAATAAACCCCACACTGATGAGGACACACTGGTAACTAGTTAGCAGAACTCAATTTCTTTAGAAACAGAAAGGTAGTAACATTTCTCTTGCATTGATGCCCATAAGTGTTGGTGTGTGTTAATGTGCTTCAGAATACCTAAAGATGAAGATGGGCTGCAAGAGGGAATTGTCATAGTGGGAAAACAGCAAAAACTGTGAAAGAGGATGGGGCAGTAATTCCTGCCCTTACAAAAACACATCAGCTAGTGGCAGTTCACATTCTAGTATAGACACAATTTGTGGTGTCCCTTCACAGTCACCCACCGGGTGAACACTGGGACAGGTTTCCCACACCCTGACATCCCTTGACCAGCTGCATAACCAACAGGTACTAAGATAAGAGCACACAACTTCCTCAAGGTAGTCGTAGCTTAAAAATGCAATGATGTGAGGTGCTCACCATCCCTGACACACACTGGGTTGCAGAATTTCTGTGTCTTGAGAGACTGGGCTCTGTTTACCTTTTAAATCTTCTCTAATTGGAGCTTGCATTAGATAATGAAGTTATCTAGACTGAGGAACTCAGCACTTTCTTTTTTTTTTTTTTTTTAAAGAATAGGAAGAACAAGAGCTGCTGGGGATCAGCTGTGAATGTACTATTGATTTCTCTCCTGCTGTTACCATGAATGACAAATGCCTTGTAAGGCATTCTAATTTAGCCAGAAACAAGCGCTTTTCCAGCAAAGTGCAACAGCACCACCACAATACTTCCAGCACGAGGGGAGGGTACATTCTGCCAGGGATTGCTTTTGGTTAACCATACTAGTGAAGAGATACAGAGATTTGTACTTTCCAGCCTTACCTGGACTAAATCCCTGGATTTGCAGGCAGGGATATTAATCATTCTTTATGTATACCACCACCAGTGTGGAGCCAAGCTACAGATGAGCAGCATTTGTCTGCTGTGGCACGTGGCACTCGCCCGTGCCAGGCTTCTCACTTGGCAGCTTCAGGTGGCATCAAACAGGATGTGTTTGCTTGGTAATTCCCAGGATGTGGAAAAGCAGGATGGAGATAGTCAAACCAAGTTTTATCTGTGCCTATTATCCAGCATCTTGAAGTATTTTAAATCTGAAGTGCTCTTTTGGCAGATTTGGAGAAGGATGAGATTGTTTTTTCTCAAATAGTCGAAGACTTAATGGAACGGAAAATGAAGAACTTATTTTGTGACCTGCATTGCTTTTTCAGCCTCTGAGCAAACAAAGGTGTGGGTGTTCAATGGTTTTGACACTGGTGATTTTATAATTTCAAGGGCATATGTAGAAAGAAAGAATAAAAATCCTACTATTCCAATATCTGTCAAAACCAGAAACTAATGTGCTTTTAGCTTTAAAAACAGAATTTTACATCAAATTTGTATGATGGCTGAACTACTCTGCTTGAATTTTAGCAGAAACTTTCCTGAGACATCCTCTTAATATAGAATTTGATGCTTTTGCCTGTGTAATTCTACTAGACTGCTTAAAAAACATTCATCTTGCCCTTTAACCAGTATCAGATTAAAAAAGGGCAATAACTAACCAGATGTTGCTGCATATGTGTCTGCTTTATGAATCTGCTTACTTTAGAGTACTTTAAAGAAAGACTAAGTAAAATAGCGTAATTGTAGGAATAGTAAACTGGGAATAATGCAACATTGTGTCTTTATTATTAAGAGATTTAAATAAATATCTGAGCAAATCTACTTTCAAAATATGGAGTCTGTGCCTAAACAAAATTTATTTCTTACTCTCATGTGCTTGTGAAAAAAGCACATCAAAATTTATTCTCTCTACTCTTGCTACTTGTATACTGAGCTGTAATATTAGGTCAGTGTTTAATAGGATGCATAGCTATGAAAGCATTTCCAATTCCCATCTGAATGTGTTAAAGAAATTTAAAGGTTACAGTACAGTGCGCTGGACCTCACTGTGCTTTAAAAAGTAACAGTAATTTTTACAGAGGAAATGATTCAGAAATCCTATTATCTGTTGTATTTCTTAAGTTATAGAATAAAATACATTACAGTTAAAATGTAGCCATTTCAATAAATATGAAGTGTGTTAAACAGTGTAATTTACCAGCTCTGATCCTATAATTCTAACAGAATTCAGGGGCTGAGGGAATATTTCCATGAGGAGGAAATAATTTGTTTAGAAGTAGCTGCTTTTGAATGGAGCCCTGTGAATTTATAGAAATTCCAGACAGGGCCCTCTTTATGACAACATTGCAGGAACAAAATCAAGAAGCCTCTCCCTTCCATGTGGTGTTTCCCTGTTTGTGCCAAAAGTGCCTATACAGCAGTGTCATAGCTTTTCAGATTTGTTGTGGTTTGGTTTTATAGTTTTTCCACTGGCTTTTGGCCTCTGTCTCCAGCAGAAACACACAGCCATGATCTAAGCAGTTCCTTCTCTCCACTAACCATGTGCACACTTAATTACCCCCCTCCATCAGATTGCACTAAAAATGTTTCAGCAGAACAAAAGTTTTATATTTCTATGTAAATTGTGTCCTTTTATTTTGTTCTCAGTTCTGGTGATTTTCAATGAATCAGCCCCCAAGATTTTGCTCTTTCTGGCAGCTCCATCTTCTGAGTTAAAATTCTTTGCAGTAGTTGCCATCCTGAAAGAGGACCTCAACACCTTATCATAGGAAGCAGGTTTTGTTCTACCTGACAGACTGGGAACATACTGGTCATGTTGACATCTCTGCCCTTCAAAGTACACTTGAAATCTGAACAGCCTCAGGAAATGTCTTTTATTCTCACAAGAAACAGAGACTTGGACAATTTCTTTCCTAGTGTGGGTCATTACTTGAAATAAAGAGGAATGACTCCAAGTTGGTATCAGCTGAATCCAAGACAGAATCAGCAATCAGGAATCTTACATTGGTTACTTATTTCATGGATTCTGGAGGTCCATCACTTTTTTTTTTTCCCTATGTAATTTCAAATTTCAAGAAAATAAATAGAAATTGTTCTTTCTAAGCAAAACTGGGGTATTAATTTAATTTCTGATACAGCTCTGCAGGGTATGGATTTGGGAAATAATGGAGTCTCAGGTCAATCATCAGTGTTTATCTTGCTCTAACAGGATCACCTGGAGCCACTAGCTGAGAATCAAAAGTCCTTGTTTGAAATGCATGGGATCTGTCTTTAAAAATTTACAGTATGAAATAATTGTAGAAGATATCTCATGTCCTGTGACATAAAGTGGGATCTAACTGCTACAGGATGAGTTTTTTACTGCTCATATTTGCACTGTAAAAAGCAGAAAGTCTTTAGCTCTGCCCTCAAAAACCTGAAAGTAAACCAATTTTTTTTTCCTAAGAGAATAATTCAGCAGCCTGGACAACTGGAAAAATATATTTAAGCAACTTAGAAAATTTGTTTTCCCCATTGCATCAAAGAATGGTTTACTTAGAAAGAGTCTGCAGTGCAGAAGAATGTGGGAGGAAGCTGAGTATGAGAAAGAATTCTCCACCAGAAAGGAATGGATTAACAGAATTGATCAGAAGTTTGGTGAGGGTTTGTTTTGTTTCTATGAACAAACCAATTTTTTTTTCTGGGGGGGGGGAGTGGTTTTTGTGGTGTTTATTTGTCGAAATGGAAAGTTTTAAAAATTTGTGGAAAGTTTAGGTGACAGTGCATTTTTCCTCTCAAAATTGTACTGAATCAATAATTTCAGCAGTACTTCATAAAAGACCAAAAAATCCCATTTTAAGATTTGAAAGATAGATTTGTTTTCTATCTTGTGTAAAAATTTTTTCCAAATTATCAAAATATAAATATCTAGAAAACAATTTAGTGTTTTAACTCTTCTGCAGTCAATTCTCCTTGAGGGTTTGGCTAATACATATGTATGCAATTTTTAATTTTCATACATTTT
>JAYDZK010000056.1:10450432-10476659 GCA_034509185.1 Euphonia xanthogaster | reverse complement strand
ACATTTTTGCAGTAATTCTTTTCTAATATCTTGAATTTTTCTTTAATGGGAAAGCTATTTCACACTCACATCTGCTAATTAACTCAGTTATTCTTACTCTTTGGAAGTGAGTGTCTCATAGATCTCAACTACGTTATCTATGCCAGAAACAGTCAACTAATCCTGTGAACCTAAACCCCCCCAAAAAAGCATTAGAGGATATTAAAATTCATTGATCATTATATTTTTATTAAAAAATGCTGTGCCTTACTTTTATGCAGGCTCATTCTCTTTTGTATCACGTGTATGAACTGCTGATGTCAGATAAAATGCTGAAATTTGGCAAAGTTAAACTCGTGTTTCCAACAGAGATGTTGGGGTTTAAGTTCTTAAGTTGGGAAATGAAGTTCTATTTTCCAAACCAAAAACATATTGAAAAACCCAAAACATTTCTAGGTACAAATAATACTTAAACCTATTCTCTTTTCTTATCCTGTGACTGCAAACCTGTGCTCCAGAGTTCATCTGTGTCCCAGAATATGTTGGAATTTACATGTCTGCAACACTGTTGCAAAAAAAAGGCTCTGCTAATGAGTGCAGAAATGTTCCCCCATTTGAAATATAATGTGTTTTAAAAATTACAATGCCAGAATCGTGCTAAGTGCACATGTTCTACCACTTAACTGTTGTGAGTCACTTTTGAGTGGTTCACTGCAGAAATATATGTGTAATTTTCAGTAGATGGAAATACCACTGCCATGTTATATAAATTAAAAATATTTCAGAATTCAGATCTGAGCAGGACATGCTGTCTTCCTATACATTTACTGATAGAATTAATGTTTTCCTGTAAAGCATATTGGAGTAATCAAGGAAGAGCTCTAAAATATTAGATATTCTCCATCCAAAACTATGAAGAGGAAGTACTAGAGTACTACAAGAAAAAAAGTCTTAAATCACAGGGCACCAATGTAAAGGTTGCATATATTAAAATTGTATCCTTATCTACATGTTTTCCAAATAGTTTCCAATTATGTCATGGAAGTAATAAAACATACTATTTCTATATTTATGTTATGGTAATGGAAATTGTTCATCAAGGCTTTATGATGATTAAATTTAGCTATTTTTCTAAAGCATTTTTCATGGAAAGTTTTACTCTTTTTGTCAATAAAGTTTATTTATTGAAGAAAATATATTAAGCAAATTTTTCAGTGAATTTTTTTTCCTTGTTTTTGTTGGAGCCATTTTCTTTAATTTTCTGAATATAACATATTACAAATAAAAAAATTGAAGTGAAGTAAAGAAATTGTAAGTACTCATTGGTTGAGCCAAATATATTCCTGTAAAATTTTAGTTACATAATACGACATCTTTAATATATTTCCATATATTAAAATTTTATTTTCCTATTACTAGAAGTACTTTTCCTTAAAGGGGAAAAATGCTTGACAATAAAAGGCCTGGGGGACAAAATGTGCACTGTCCACACGTGCTTGAAGGCACATGCCTGCTTAGTCTCTCCAGCACAAACAGAATAACTGATGTATATTAGCTTAACTCCTCATATGTTAAATTATTCATAGTCTGAAGTATTTTCAGGTCTGAGCCATGGTTCTGGTAAATGACATGAGTCCTTGAATACTTGGGGTTTGTTTTTCTTTAAATGTGATATGTAATGTCCATAAATATAGCTCTCATGATTCTTTAACATATTATGGCACAGTTTTACCAGAATGTCTCTTTACATTCTTCATCTTGTAATTCATATTAAATTGCACTGAATAATGCAAACATATAGACTTCTGTTGCAAACTGACTAAAAGTCTATCAAAATCTGCACTGTCTGATGCAATCAAAATTTCCTTGCTAAATCTGGTTCCCTCCCAAAGCTATTTATACATTTGCTAATGTCTCACTTTGTGTTACACCAGATAAGTCACTTTGCATTACAGTTGTGGAGTGTAACATGTTATAAAAGGTGTAAGCAGGTGTGACACAGTGGAAAGCAGTGACTGCAACATGACATTCTAAAAAGTTATGCCAAAACACTCTGCAATAAAATTCCTACCATTATTTTTCTTCAATACATACATATATTTAACATAGAGTCCTCAGCAGCATCCTTTGAAAATTAATGAAGAAGACCTTCTCTTGATTGCTGATACAAAGATTGTCAGAAACAAGCAGCATTTCAAGCCTGCATACAGGGTGAAAGCTGTTAAAATATGTGAGTTCATGTATGATGCATTAGCCATGTTATTTTTACTGCCATAGGCCTGGTAGGAAATGTCTTGGATCTTACACTGGTTTCCCTTATTTCACATCTCAGACTAAGGCATGACTGCATACATCCTTGTATACTGGTATGACAGGATTTCTCCTTACACAGATAATAACTCTTAACACAATTTCCTATTGCAGATAACTTTTATGTCAATGTGATCTTTTGGGTACATGTAGTGTGCTACATGGCAGTGAAGCCCTCATAGATTTCCCTGCATGGCCATGTGCCTTGTCACAGAATTGTAGATGAATTTCCATTTCCTCTTGCTGTAATTTATTTAATTAAAATTAATTCCATTGAAAAAAAAATTCTGGAACTCATGGTATGGCCTGAAGCAATGTAATTACCCACTCTAATGATTGTGGAGCACCTCCAACCCAGCAGGAAGAAGCCTGCATGAAGCACACATTTCTCTAGCCCTTGACTCCCTGGCCTTCCTTCATAGCCTGCCATGGGTGGAGTCCCACACTGCTGTGTTTGTGTCCATTATGAACAGAGTGGTTAGTGGTTTTCACAAGGAAAACAGATAAAGGTTATTAGGTAAGGACTATCCTGGATTTAGTAATAATCACTTTAAAACAATATTTATTTGGATAACATCCAGAATAAAGACCCCTATTTTTACAAGCTATTTCTACACTAAAGGGTTTTCATAGTTGTATAAAATGCATTAGTTTTGTTTAAAGGTTTGTTCACATTGGATGGGACCATAGAAGGAATTTTAAAAGGAGGTTCTGCAGTGTTCTGTGAAATGCAATTGCTTGTATCTCAAAATTGAACAGCTGAAAGATCTGGTTTTGTTAGAATGGGAAACAACTATTTCCTGTGGAAGATGTTAACTACTGATCAGAGAGTAGGAGACTAGGACAGGGGTAGTAAATTGGTCTTGGCATAGCTGATATTAGAAATGTGCTTGGATCAACTGAGTGTCACACTGAGATTGTCAAATGTGAGCAACATGAAAGGTCATATTATATTGATAAAATAAGCTTGAAATGATGAAAATTTATACATTATTCACCTATTGTTTCTGATTACACTGATTATAACATCCCATTGAGACAATGAAAAATATGTTTCTATTGCTGAGATGAAAAGTGTTTTAAATTGTTTTTTAAAAGATCTAAAGGGGTAACTTTTAGCAAAAGAAATTTTGTACAACACAACTTTTAATATCCAGTTACAAAGGTAGCAGATTATTTTTTTCTTTCAGAAATGCTAGAGCTTCAGGAAATTTTAATGAGTCATAGGCTCAAGAGTTGCTTAAAATAAGATGATATCATGTGACAATCAGGTAGTTCTCTTTGTACCACATTATCCCTCAATAAACATTTTAGGCCTTCAGAGTAAGAGAAAGGAAAAGAAAGAGAGACAGATAAAATATATATGTTGCTGCCTGGAACAAACTATTAATACAGATAAAATATCATTACACAGGCTACAGGGAATATGCAATCCAATGGAGATAAAATAGCTGCTATATTTATCAGCATTCTCTAATGTTTTAAAATTTCTTAGCAAAGTCACTGCTTATAAAATCTGCAAGACTGACAGCACAAGAATATGAAGTCCTTTGTCTGTCTCCTGGAAAAGTACTGAGTAGGCAGCAAAGTCCTGGTTCTCTTTTCCTATAAAATTATTTGTCATTTGTGTCACTGTTGAATTTACTGCGTGGTTTGCCTTTGATTGACAACAATAATTCACAGAGTATATGCCTTCCTGCACTGTAGGCCCATTGTGTGTCAAATGAGCAAGGAAGGCAACATTAAAATAAAAATGTGCCTGATTTCTGTAGCTATTTTGTGTATTCCAGCACTGGACCAGAGAAGGAGCCTGATGCTCTGAGAACTCACTGAGCAAGCACAAATCAGCTCCCCAGCCCATGGGGAGTGACAGAAACTGGCCCTTGAGTGCAATTCAGAGCCAAGGACAGGGGTCCTGAGGCTGGGATCCCTGGAAGGCAGCATGGCAGGCAGGCTGCTGGAGGTCTGGAAGCCAGCAGAGTGCTTACCAAAATGGAGTGCAAGTGGTGGCAGCAGTAAGAGATGCCATTTAGTCCTTGGAGTCTATCCAGATACTTCCTCAGGATCCTACGGCACCCACAGTTTTGTCATGGGGATGTTTTTCTCCAAGGAACTGGGCTGAAACTGCAAAGAGATCCCATAGATCAGGAGAGAAGTGACAACAGTCCCCATGGCCTATGCCAAAAGTTTAACAGGCATCTTAAATATTTCTACCATAGATGCTGATCTCCTGCCAGCTGGTGCACAGAGTGCACTGTGTGCCAGCTGGGCTGGCTGCAGCAGACAGTTACATCCCAGCATATATATATATTTTTTTTTACCCACTTCACAGTATTTTGCCTCAATTGCCAGCATTTCTGGAGTATACAATTCGTCTGCCAACATTCCTGCTCCTTTGTGTGGTGTGAAGAAAATATACACACTTTGGCTAATATTCTAATTTCACACTCCAGAAGCAAATCCTTGTCACTAGTGATGCCCTAAAGGTTAAAAGCAATTGTAAGGAGTTGATGAGGTTTTGTTTCAAACCTGTAGAGAAGAATGCCAAATTCAGAAAAAGGGGAGTAAAAAGCATTGGGCTGTGGGTTAGCCAGTGCCAGAAGTGATAGGCTGCAGTTGTCAACCAAACCCTATAGATGCTTCAAGTGGAGCAGATGGCAAATTTCAATACATTCCACATTATGAGGAATGTGCTTCTTTTTTTTTTTTTTTTTAATGAGTTGCTAAAATCTGCAATGAAAAATCACAATAAGCAAATAAATCATCTGCCTGGATTGTCTGTCACCAGAGGAGCAGGAATGATTTGGCAGCACACTGAAGCAGCACAGTAGCTGTTGCAAACTACTGATATTTTTTTTATTAGGGTTCAGAATGGACCACGTGTCTTAAAAGTTCAACAAAGCTTGAATGAAATCCCGAGACGTAAACTATACTTAGGCAGAATTTTCTTGCCTCAGGGACTCTTCAACTGCAACATGCTGATTGCTCCTGCAGCCTCTGACACTATTCCATCTGCTCCATCTGCTGTCGTCCAGTTAACACTGGGGGAGGTTACAGCTGGGCTCTAGTCTGCTAGAAGTGCTTTCCTAATATAAGACTACTCAGAGCAACATGCAGGTGAATGCTCCTTCTGTATTAAGCACCAGAAAAAAAAAACAACCAACAATCAAAGAAACAAAAAGCCACCCTAAAAACAAACAGGAAAAACCAAACTGTAGTTGCTCCCTGAACTTCTTTCCCTGTCAGGTGAAGATTATGATACTGCCTGAAATCATAAAGCCTTCTCTGATTGCTGGGAGAGATATCTGGGGTGGTAGCCCTTCCTTCTTTTCCTTTTCTAGGAGCTTAAACCCTCTGATTGTTCAATATTGCCACCAAAACCTACTTCCGCCCTATTTTTATTTATTTAAAAGGGAAATTGAGAGAAAAAAGTCTTGTTCTGGTTTCTGCTTTTAATGTTCCGTTCAGAGTAGGACCAGACAGGTGATTGGATTAAGGGCTGGATTTATTTGAAGGCTGAGTTGAGGCAGTGGCATCCTGCCCCCCTCTCTCTGGTGCTCTGCTGTCTCTGTCACTGCTGACTCCCTTCTGTGGACCTTCCTCCCTGAGACAATGGGTGAGTCTGTCCAAACCCAGTGCAAAAAATAAAGGGCTGACTGTGTGCTGAGACTGCTTAACCTCCAGACACAGAGACAGCCAACACTTTAAAAATATTACTTTTGTTTTTTATAATAGACCCTAAAGCTTCTGGATCCCCAGCTTTGTACCAAAGTGTCTGAACAGTCACTGAGCATCAGTAAATTTGTAATACAACCACAACCTCACAGCCTAGCAAACCAGTGCTACCCCCATTCACTGCAGAAACATTGGGTGGGTTGATTCAGACCAACACTCTGTAAGCATTTGCTAATACTTCAATATTGTGACATGCTTAAATGATCTTTATACAGCTGACCCTAAGTGCTCTTACAGTATTCTGCACTTCTGTAAACTCTCTGGTATTTTAAGATATACACTCAGCATGTTTTCTGAACCCACAGTGACTTATCTCCAGCCCCTTCTCTCTGTTAGAGCCAATATCCTTTCCAACTGATGGTTTTCATCTCAGCTGCTTAATTTCACTTTCTTTTCAAAAGAAAAAAAAAAAAACAAAAAACAAAAAAAAAACGAACATAACAAAAATGCTTTGGTTTTGTCTCCCACATATATCCTAACCTGCTTTTAAAGGGTCTGAAGGAGGTGAATAGTCAAGTGAAGAGGGGAAAAGAGTTAATTGAAATATGGAGGTTATAAGCCAAATTTTAATCTTACAACCATGACACTGGCTTAGTTGAAAGCATAAAAGCATGCTTGAGTCTCTTTTTAATGCCATCACAAAAAATTATCTCCAGAAAGAAAAAATAGCTTTTAGTTACTCCAGACTGTCATGGGTTTGATTATAGTGAATTAGGAAATATGTGAGGGAAAAAATCTCTTTTATGCAAAAAAAAATCCACCTTGAAGACATTTAATGAGTGAGAGAGTGAAGGTTCTTGCAAAGGTACACTGAGGACTTTTGCATGAGTCTGCAGCCTTGGGAGCAGATAGCTGAGAGGGAGCAATCACAGATATGAGTACATGTTAAGACTATCTTCATGATGCCAAAAGTTTAAGTGAGATTAGAATCAGCCCCTTTAGCTTCGAAGCATTTTGCTGAGCAGTTTTGGATCAGACCATATAGACTTATACCTTGATAAAAATCCACATATGTTATCTAATTCTTCAGGAGGAAGCAGAGATATGTGATAAAAGCAGAGCTGCAGTATTACAGGCTGCTAAATGCATTCCCTAGATCTGGAGGAGTTTAGTTCACAAGAAAAAGGCTTTGCATTCCAAGTAAATGAGATCCTGCAGCTCTGTAGGGAATAGCTTTAATTGGAAAAGTCACATTCCTTGCCTCCCATGAAAATAAATCAAGGTACTTGAATTTGGTCATGGCCTTTGTCTAGTTTGAGGCCAACACCAGCCCAAGGTAATGCTGTGAAGGTTAGAAATAGCTCAGTGGAATCAATCTCCACATCATTACATATGTAACACCACAGGCAACACAGAGGGGTCTCAAACTGAGATTGAAGTGTACCCCATTATGTGTAGAACATATTAATACAATAAAAAATAAATGCACTGGTAATTCTGCATTTGATTGGGAGTCAAATTCTCATAGGTTGTAAAACAAGCTACAAGCAAGCTAGGAGAAAAATCACCCCTCTTAGATAACTAAAAATGTGCTAAGGCAGTTATTATTTCTTAATGAATTGCA
The DNA here is from genome assembly GCA_034509185.1 of Euphonia xanthogaster. Lineage (NCBI taxonomy): Eukaryota > Metazoa > Chordata > Aves > Passeriformes > Fringillidae > Euphonia > Euphonia xanthogaster. The sequence continues at coordinate 10,469,071 of JAYDZK010000056.1, read as the reverse complement.
TTTAAACATGCAAATACAAAAATATCACCTGCCCCTATTGAAAGCAATGGTGATGTTTCTGTTGTCCTTAGTATTTTCTCACTCCACTAAAAAATCCAGCTGGAAGCTCTCCAATCACTTTAGAAAACAAGGCCCAATGTCTTTAAGTTATCATTGTACATGGAAATCTATTTTTCTTATTTACTGCTTGCAATGCTTGGGTTCCACAATATAAAGTGCTGTACAAAGCCAGCAAAATACCTTCCCAAGTTTAAGTTAAGCAGGAAAGTAGGGACTGGGATAGATTTTTTTTTATTTAATCATTCTCTGGAAACATGGAAGAAGATATCTTAACTCCCACAGATACTCTCCTTTGTCATTCCAGCTGTTTTGCTATTTGCTATGTAGATATGTCCTTGGTGACACCATGGGGAAATAAATGATTTTGCCATATCTCCATTCCCAAAATATCCTAAATACATTAGGGAAAATCATTAATAAAGTGACACTTTGAAGCTTCTTTATTACATTTATAAGAAGAACTCAGTTAATCTACTGTCAAACTAGTTTACACACTGGAAAATGCCATGTTTTTCTTAGTCAGTTATATTTTCTCTTTGAGTGCCCATGGCTATACATTGACATATAAATGTTTTACTTAAAGAAACACTTACAGAAGTTTATGTTACATTTCCCAGGAGTATGAGCTCTCCTATTAAATCATGACTCATTTCACTTAGCTTTATAAACTTTAGGCATGAAGCCTAAATGAGTGCTCCAATCCTTCTCCATAGCAATCAGACAGAGGCTGACTCCAGCAAGGTGTGCAGAACTTTTATAGGAGTTTGCACCTAAATCTCACATACCTAAATATAAATGAGCATCATCCCTGTTCCTAGTGCAATGGAAAACCCTGTGTCTGGTTTAAGAGCAGGAAGCCTCCTGCTATAAGATGGAAGCAGCCACAGGGCTGCTGTCAAATAGCAAACATTTTCCTTGATCCTAAGAAACACAGCCACCTGAGTTTCTGAAATCAGAAATTATTTCTCTGAGGAACCCTCAATAAGCAGCATTTCCCCACTCATAAGCACTGAGTCTATGTGTGAAAGAACAGGAACTTTATTATGGAAATTAGAAAAACCACATGAATGATAATAATTGTGCTCTGTAGTAGCTTTGTCAGCTCCTCATAATCACAATGCCTTTCCATTCTGGTGATCATGTAACAGGAAAGCACCCTTAACTGTAATTTATCTCTTTTTTAGGGTCTGTCTACACTACCAGATAATTTAGTTCCTGAGTTCATGGCAGGCACTGGATCCTTACTGTGTGCATTGTGCAGATGTTAGTTTACATTTGGGATTTCTTTGGCAGTAACCAACCAGAGCAAGTGACAAAAACCTTAGACAGTCTGTGTCAGGGACCCCATCACACCTACAGGGCTGCACCTTTTCCCTCAATGGTCTTTAGAGACAGAAAGTCCTTTAGACTCCAGGACTTGCAAAATGTTCCAATGCAATAAAAATTTAGTTAAGTGCCCTGCAACACAACTCAATCTATGTTCAAACTGAATTTCATCTAAAAAAAACCCCACAACAGCTCTCAGAAAATAAAAAAATTAAATCACTGTGTCTCAAGGCAACGTGATTACTCCCTAGACAACAATACCCCTAAGCCAATTTGCAAGGGACTAGGCCTAGTCCCAAAAGTGATCAGCAAAAGTGTTTTCCACTCCTTACCAGTTAGCTTAGGGCTATGGTTAACTCCTTGGGTGGGATGCATTTAGCAGTAGCGGTGCAACCTGAGGATATTAAACCCTGTATGCAAGGTGTTGGCAGTGCAATTCCAGCGTCCTGAGGTGCAGACAGACAGACCTGTCCTCAATTCTTTACACTATGCTGCTCAATGGTGCTACTTTTACTGTTTGGCTACATTCAAAAGCTGAGAAATTTAACAGGCAATGGTGCTCATTCTCCATCAATGATCATTTTGTCAATCAAAATCCTCACAGATATGCATCAATAGCATACAGGACTTTTAAGCAGAGGTAATAAGGATGATGTTCTTCTCAAAAGCAAAAATAATTCTCCTTTTCTCTTATTTCACTTATGATCAGTTATGAATTTCATCCTACTTATGATAGTTCCCAAAGTGTCTTGGAGACGATGAGGAATAAAAATTCCTCAAAGCAAGATCTCTTTGGAAGCTATTCAAAGTCTCTCACTCATACTGGGATGTGACAGAAAATACCTACTATATGGAGTTTTAACTAAGAGAAGCTATGGTGATAAAAACCTGATGAACAAGGTTTTTTTCACTAAAAAATTCTGTCTCAGAAACACTGGGATTTTTTAGATAAAACATTTAAATTCAATGACATTTCCAACAGAGTTTTAAATAGTATTAAATTTTCTTTCTTTTTGTTTCAATAGAACCATAGAATGGTTTGGGTTAGAAGAGACCTTAAAGCTCCTCTCCCTCTAATGCCCCTGCTATGGGCAGGGACATGTCCCACCTAGACCACGTTGCTCAAAGCCCCATCCAACCTGCCCTTGAACACTTCCAGAGGCGGGGCATCCACCAATTCTCTAGAAAAACTGCTCAGGTGTTTCATCACCTGCTAAGTTAAAACATTTTTTTAAGGGCAGACGGCTTTAAAATAAAGTTTCCAGAGAAGAGAAACCTCACACCATCCCAGTCCTACCAGTTTGATGCCAGTGTATATTTTTAGTTGGCTTTTAATCATTATATTTTAATTTCACTGAAACTTCAATTATTTAAATTTTTTAAAGATTGATTTTAAGCTGTATCACTGCATGCTACGTTTACAGTAACAGAAACCATCTCGACACCAACAAATTAAAACATTCTGATGAATTGTAGAATTCTCTAAAATTATATGTTTTCAAATTCTTCTTTCTCATAAATTTAGAAATTGATGCAGTCTACTGAGTTTTAGGAGAAGCATGAAAGTGTCAGACTCTTTCACTGGAAGAAAAATTGCTAACAATGATCTAACTAGGCAGAGAAAGCAGTTTGCTGTTAGATTACCCACCGTGGGAGCCCATTCCCTTGCAGAGGTACTGCTTCCCTGCTGCAGGGGGAAGAGAATTGAGTTGCCTTGCTGGAGTCAGGGCTGTGCAATATACCAGTGTCCCAGTGCACATTCCTGTCACTCACCATGGATCTGTGACCAGAAGGTTTAATAAAGTGTAACTAAAGGGTACAGCACCTTCTTTGGCAACTGTCCAGACTGGGAAGGCTGAAGGGAGGTGAGCTTCATATATAAACTACAAGTGAGAAATCATCCCTGTAGCCATTGGGATGGAAAGCATTTTAGAAGCATAATCAAAACTGTTAAATGGTAGTGAGTTTTTGGAGGACATTCAGCTCTGTGCCAAGGTACCACATTATGCTTAAAATTGTCCCTTAGGTTTTATAAGCCACATAGAACAGAAAAAAGGTAGCCAGGAGGAAGAACTTCTGGGATGGGAATTTGAAACACAGGGAGATGGAGGTTATATCTGAGGTTTCTTTCAGTAATAGGAACTGTTCATGACTCACCTCAGAAGAAGCTGAAGGGAACAGACAGCCCTGTGTCCCCAAGCACTGTGGCACGGGAATGACCCTCAGGGCAGCAGGTAGGTGCACATCTGGGCAGGAGTGCTGTCCTTGGGCTCAAGGACACCGTACTGCAAGTCATTATGTGAGTGTAGAGACTGATGAGCCATCGGGAATGCTGCACTACAGCTTCTCTGAGCCAGTTTTAGGCAGAGAAGATATTTCTCAGTGTTATTATCCCATTAGTGAAAGATGCCGCTGCCTGAATTAAGGTGCAAACAAGACCACGTGCCAAAGCTGTAATACAGATTTTATTTAACAGTAAGTGTGAGGTACAGAGAGAGAAGGAAATAGAAAAGAGAGAAATAGAAAAGAGGAGGGGGGAAAAGAGAGGGAGAGAGAGAGAGAGATCAGGCAGAAGAGAGTGACCCCTTGTGAATAGTGTTCTGTTGGTCTTTGTCCATCCTGGGCTTCTCTGTGCAGGGTGGGGGCCAGAGTTGTTCTTCTGCAGGTACCACCTTTGTACAGTCCAGGTTCCACAGGACACAGATGCCATTCCCATAAAGTGGGGGGATATGTGTATGAGCAGCTGCCTCCTTTCCCACAGTTTGTCACAGTGGGAATTTTTGTCTGGATGCCTTAGCTCAGTTGGTCAGAGCAGGGTGCTAACAATGCTGAGGTTGTGGTTTGATCCCCACATGGACCGTTCATTTATGAGCCAGACTTGGTGATACTTGTGGGTCCCTTCCAACTCAGAATATTCTGTGATTCTTTGATTAGCCAGGATGTGCTAACCAGATCTTACCAACAGGGCTGAAATTAGCACTTTCCTGTTGCAGATTCCTCCCTTCCATGCTTATCTCAAGCAACTGAGCTGTGGTGGCTCCATTACTCCTAACTAGGCTGGCAAGTTACCTCTGTGGCCTTGAGACTGCTTTGAGACAGACAGCTGTATTTTTTAACTCCTTACACACAGTTCTTGAGATGAATTTTTATAAGTTGCTACTAAGTGTAGGAAAATGTCTGGCTCCACCTCAGAGGAGGCAGCATTACAGGTGGTCCCTGTGGCACACCAAGTCTGATGGCTTGTAAAGTGCTCTAGAACTCCTTCAGAGGAAAAAGTGGATATTTAAGTAAAAAATTGTGATTATTTCTCCCATCTTTCTTTTTCTACATAATGTAAGCCTTCTGAAATAAAAGTAATTTAATAAATCTTGATTAAGATAACATCTAGGCTTCTAAATTTTTTCTCCTGCTAGTTGGTCACTTTAGGCAATAGAAAAAAAAAGGAGTTCTATTCTCTCAAAAGAAAGTGCACTTGCTTCACAATTCTTATTGTTCCTGCCCGAAAGAATCCCACTAATCTTAAAATAAAGCACATTGGGGATCCATAAACCTTCAAAGTATGTAATATATTTCAGAAATACTGTTCATAAGCTCTGTTTTTTTGAAAAGCAATATTTGTAAACACAAGATCATTCTGCACATCACTCCTAACTCCCTCTAGCACTCACAACAAAATCCAAAGGCAGAATCTAAAAATCTGTGCAAACATCAAACTAAGATTGATCTCTGCCATGAATTCAGCAGAACAGAAATGTTGCAATTCCTTTTCCTTCTATTCCTGTTGTTCAGTGATCCAATTTATGTAACCTATTTTAAGATGATCAGCAAAGGAAGTTTTTCTTCTGGTTTTAGAGAAAATTCATAGTAGAATACAGCAACAACTCTGTGGATACATGCCATGGCTATGTTTTAAAAATACATGGGCTATAAAGAAGACTGTAAATTCTGTCTACTGGTTATATCATGGGAAAAGGCTGGCAAATTGAAAACACTTCATTGTGAGTTTATTCTGTAGAAATATTCCTTTGCTGGGAAGTGAGGCTTCTCCTGTGCTTTGAGATCCACAGCAGAGAAAGACCCTCTATAAATACAAAGCCTTCTCTACTGTGCTCATTTTAAAATAAAATCCTGAGGATGATTTCTGCCTCATTTGCTGTACCATGGGAGAATGTGCTAAAGAGGCTCAGGAAGAAGCCAGTCCTTGCCTGACTTCAGTGCTATGGTTTTATTCTCTTCTGCTTTGTCATTTGAAATGCAACATGTGGCTTGGACTGAGAAAGGCACAGCCTGCTCCCTCCACTTTGTGAACCTGTGTGGGTGGGAACTGATGCTGAGGAAATTTCACTTTCATAGGGAAGTTTCATAGAAGCAAAGAGAGAATAGAGAACTCTGGCTGGAGGTGACAAACCACACCTTTGGGTTCTGCAGCAGGAATACTCTGGCATGTGTATGAGTGCTATCAGCCATCAAAGCAGGCAGCCTTTGAAGAGCAGTGAGGGAGAACCTGTCTCTCTGGGGTCAGGAGCACGGGCTGCCTTCACACCACAGCAGCTCATGCTCCCTGCAATGGATGCTAGCTGAAGGATCCAACCCTGCTGCTACTCATTTCCAGATTCCTGTTGAAGCCAGTACCGAGTTTGGAATTGTGATGGAAATAGCCACCACAGAAAAAGTAGTCATTTCTTCCTGGAACTTTAATCATCTCAGTCATAATTACAGCACATCTGTTGTTACTAGATTATTTGTGAACACACACATGCCTGCACACTCTCTGATATGGACAAGGACATGCTGGCATTTCTCTGAGATGTTGACAGACAGACAATGTGTGCAGGCTGAGGCATTCTAACTCCATTGTTGTTTTAACTCCCTGCATTATCATCAAGGACTGAGAACAAGGAAGGTCAAGCCCACAGGTTATTCAGGCTTAAAGCTGCTCTGATTTAGAATGTTCTTTTAATGCTTCATTGCAGAAACAAAAGGAAATCCCTGCAACAGTGTTGAACTGGCCACTATGTATCATTTTGTCAATTTAAAATACTGATTTAATTCAAGGTGTTAGATGTGGATTGTTCGCTGATGAATTTTATTCCTATGTACCTCACCCTAAGGCTTCTGCTCTGTGCTTAGTTTGCAGTGAGTAGGCAGATTACCTTTTATTATTTACTCTAACTCATGGTTTTTATTATCAGATGCCAGTGTGGCTGGCTGATTTTGTGCTTTACACAAATACTGAAACATTGCAGCATGGAAATTCAATCAAAGTGCAATGTCACCAAGAAAACATCTCTAATTTTATGCTCAGCTTATATTATTCAGTTATTTCATTATATACTATAAATACACAACCCCTTGCAGATCAGTAAGAGTATCTTGGGAAACCCTTAGATATTCTGATTCTGAATGCCTGTAAGATAGTACCTGGCTTTCTATGTTAGGCTTCCTAAAGAAAACAATACCCCATTTGAGCAAAAAAAAATGTTTGAGACAAAATGTCAAGTACCACAAATTTGTTGTAAATGTTCTCTGCAAGTCATTTCTGTATAGCACTTTCAGTCAGGAGCCTGAGGAGGCCAAGTTAGACTCAACTGAATGCTAAAGAGGTGACTAGAAAATTGCAAACCTATTATTAATCTGATGTGCTTGCTTTCCCACTGAAACCATATTCCAGATTCTGCATATGCTCATAACTTAAAATAGATCTGGAAACAGGGAAATACTACAAGTCCAGTGATGAATGTGCTCCCAGATATGCTCAGATCATCTGAACTTCTCTGTTTACAAAGAAATCAGGAGGATTGTTTAACAAAATATAAATCAGTGCTGCCTTTCCCCTTGATAACTCTAAAAAGACAAAGCCCCTGTTGTATGACACCATAATCATGAGCTTATTACTTATGGAAAATAAATGCTTGGCCCATGCTTGGCACTGATCCCTTTCCAAGGTGATAAAGGGTAAAGCTACTTAAGGGATTGATCTACTAGACAGAAAATCAGCTCTTGTCTGCCTGCCAGGAGAAGTTCTGTTAGCAAAACTCTGCACATCCTAGCTGGAGGCAATGATTCAAAATTAAACCTGCATAAATAATAGAGGATTCATTCTGGGATAAACCAGAATGTGTTGCTTAACCTCAGAATAAAGGAGGAAATGCTTCATTTATGGGTTATAAAGCCTTTAATATAAAACTTTTTTTCTATTTGATGCTAATTTAAATGTGAGAAACTATGCTTAACAAAGTCAATCATTTCATAAGTGCAAAAAAATTTCTTACATGAAAATTCATTTTAACATTTTTGATTTTCTGTTGTTTAAATAGACCCTATCTGCTGAAGGATTCAAAATAGCATTTCTGCTGAATGCATTATTTGGTGGAGAAAATGGATTGTCACGTACTCTGATTCATTGCTAACAAAAAGCTTACACAGGCAGAGGAGAGAAGGGGATGAACAGTGGGGTTTTTCTTCTACTTGGCTTTCATGGATCTGGGGTTGCTTGAGGTGGCCAAGTTCACCTGGGTTATGGCTGGGTGGCAGAGAGCAGGTGCCTGAGCTCCTCCTGCCTCTCAGAGCTGTGACTGTACCCTGCTTCCAGACATTTCCATGGAGCAGCATCCTTAGGTGCCACTGACTGGGCTGTGGCTGAGTCCAGCACGGACAATTCACATGGGAGCAGCAGAGCGGCTCATAACCTGTCAGAGAACCAGTGTTCTAAGCCCAACTCCATAAGCACTTCTGCTTAAATCTAACTGTAAGAATACAAGAACTGCCACCAGTCATAACCTTTTCTAGCTGTAGAACCAGCTGGTGGTACCACACCCATTATTTCCTGTGTGGTTTTGTTGCTTTCCTAAATGATAGCTTATCAGCTTCAGTTGAAAGAACAACCAAAAAATGGTCAGAACAGCCTGATTTTTCAGCCTGATTTTTCCTGAAACTAAATTCTTTTTGTGCTTTGCTTAGTATATCTAATTTGAAAAATGCTAATGTTCTACCATATTGAGCATTACTGCTTTTCACAGCCTAATGAATTAGGCTTTGACACACATTCTGATAACTGTCCAACACATCATCTTTCCTCTTTATATCCCATTACTCCTAATTACTGTTTTGTGCATCAAATACTCAACATGTCTGTGATTTAAAAAGGCAATTAATATTGCACATTACTGCCAACACTTCTTTTTAACTTTTTGTCTCTCTATGCATCTGAAAGCATTTCTGTTACTAGGTGTCACTGCATGGGAATTTGCACTACTAAATACCAACAGAAAGGACAAAGTAATGAAGACATTCGACATAACACACCAAGTTCTCTGCCAACCTTCTGCAGGACGTCAGACTTCCTAATAACACACCATCCATAACAAATTTTACACCTGCATACCTGAGCAGCAGTAATAAGATGTGAGTTTAAAGTGTGCTACAACAATCTGGCCTTTTAAAATACATTGAAACCAGCTGAGTCCTGTAAAACAAAACAGCTGAGCATTTGTTCATGACCTGTGTTACAGAGGAAAATAATCAATTTTTTATGGAGACTAATTAAGTTCCCAGGACACTCTTGAGATTGCTTAATATTTAATAAGATTAGCACTTTGTTTATTGAATATTTATATCAATATTTACACTAATTATACTTAACAGTTATTAAATAGCCTTTGAACAATATTTGTACAGCTAGTAGTTAGAGTTCTTTTAATAACCTGGGAAGGAGCAAGGTATTGCGCTTTGTACATTATTGCTCCCACAGCAGAGGCACGGTGTAAAAAGTGCAGTTTATTGCTGCAAGAAATCTTGTTGACCAAATGTGGAATGCAGTTTTCATTAAAGCCAGAAATGAAACTTCTAACATCAGGTCCTGGGTAGCATCCTCTGTGAATTGGTATTGATCTTGGATACCCCACAACCCTCTGCATCTCTGGATAGTCTGTAATGTACTGGCATTTTCAGTCACCGGGATCTAAATCTGTTCTGCAAGGCAATTAACAAAAAGCTAGTGGTCTGGTTTATTAATTATATGTAATCTAAAAAGTACAGGCATGATTGCTAAAGGCACATCTGGATAAGGCACAGGGCAGGTTCAAGGTGTTTCATCAGTCCTTGTGCACAAGGAGAGCCATGAGAGAGGAGTGGGAGTAGCATTTGGAGACAGGGTTGCTACCAGCCCTTAACAGGAGTTCCTCTGGCCAGCAGGACCTTGCCATTTTCCAGCTGAGCTGGAAAGTTTCCAGAACAATGTCTCCAGAACAATGAATATGGATGGTAGTTCTGGTTTTCATAACTACTCTTTATAAACCCCTCAGTAATCATTCATAGATATCCTGGGTTTGGAGACCACAGCTAAAAGAAACAAACCAGAAAACAAAAACAAAACCACACTAAAAAAACCCCTAAGACTGATGCAGCCAACTGTTGAAAGCAAGCTGGCTAGGACTGGGGCTAGAGATGCAGAGCTGTGAACCACACAACCCTGCCTCACAGATAGGAATTATCCCAGAGGTATTGAACACCCTTAGAAGGGTCCTGAAGCCCTCTTGGCCTCCAGCTCTCCATCATCCCCATTTCACACTCACAGAATGTTCCAGGGGCAAGGGGGCTCCCACAGATCTGCTTTCTCAAGGCCTGTGTGTTATCAAGGGCATACTGCTGTCAGTATTGGAAAACAAAATTACAAATGTGGCAAATGGGAAAAGTCAAGTCCTCATTGTCCAAAGGGATCTGGGAAGGAGGGAGGCTGCACCTCTTTCACTGCCAAATCAGGGCATTCACTGGCAAAGATGGAGAAGCCAATCACAGGCTCTCAGAACCATCTCCTGTTATCTGCATTTGCTGCATCTGCTACCTCAGGTCCTGCTCAGTGGCTGCAGCAGTTCAGTGCTAATGCAGAAATGATGAAGTGCAGACAAGGGTGGATAAGCAGAAGTGGTTTTGGGTGGTGGAGCACACTCAGCTTATGCCTACAAGCAGGTTGGATGACAGGCTACTGTGATGGAATGCTTACCAGAATATTTGCTTCTTAATTTTTGCAAAAGCATCCAACAGATTTTGTCTTTATTGACCTGCCATTTCCAGCATCCAATGCAAATTGAGAATGGTTATATCAATAAAACTGAGCTCAGGACAATACAGTACATTCACTGAGTTTCTATGTAGTAATTAACTGATATCTTTTGGTAATAGACCTTACATATTTTAATGTCCTTGGCTACTATCCATCATTGGCCTTTATATTTCTTTAATATGAGGCTATTTGAATTTGCCAGTTAGATATTTTTCTGTATTTGCACATGCTATGTCAATTTCTAAAATAATAAGAGCAGCGTTCCCCATGGTGTGATGCTTCTCTGTGTCTGTGACAAAAAATTAGAAATATGTTTGCACTTACATATTTAAGCAACTCAGAATAAAGGCAAAACTCCCAATGGTAATTTGAGTTACTATGACTAGGTGACTGATTGATACATAAATTAATTATGTGAGCCTAGCTGGGGTATGTCAATTAACAGCTCATCATTTAAACTTTTAAAATGTAAATCTTCTTACTTTCTCTATTCAGTTAAATAAGGGATATAGAGATGAAATTCTGCATGAATGGTCATGAATAATAGCAAAAGCTATATTCCAATTAAGAAGTCAGTAATCAAATGAATCTGACAGATACCAATCAAGCAGTGGTAGCTCTTTTCTAGCAATTTTTTTCCTTAGTGGTCTTCAGGCAAGTTAAATTTACATTAAATTCATGCAAGTCATAAAGAATTGGGTGGAATAAATTAAGAAAAATCAATAAAAAGCTAATCAAATATAACATTCTGAAGACTAAACAAAACTGCAGTTATGCACCTGTGTGCCTCTAACAGTGTGTCTACAAGGAGCTGCTATTGCAAAACACAGTAAGAATTATACATTGGAACATGATTATTATTCTGTGTTATCTTATCAGCTTCCATTGAAGCTCAGAGCTGTAGGCAGAAACACAGAAGAGACAAGAGCATTTTTGTCACTGCTGCTAAAGCTGCCCTGGAAGCAGAGTGGAGTGGTCACAGTGAGGGGCAGGTGGAAAGGGACAGTAGCCACCAGAAAGACCACAAAAAGAAAAAAAGAAAGGAAAAAAAAAAAAAGAATTAAAAAAAAAAAAGCAAATCCTGGCATCCCCTGTCTGCAATGATGATGTCCTACACACTGAAACATTGCCATGCACAGGTACACTTGGCTGAATTGGCAGGGACTGAAGAAGTCCAAGGCTGATTTAAACAAAATTTGAGTAAATACTGAAGTTCAGAGTTTGAATATGTTCTTTTTTTTTTTTTTTCACTCTGGTTTCTTTCAAAACTTTGTTTTCTTTTAAAAGTAGATATGTTCTTTTTTTAAGATACTGGATTTAGAGTTTTATGACCTCAGAATTCCATGAAGGTATGTGAAAAATTATATCAAGCTAAACTTTTCTCCCCAGAATGAGTAACTATACGACAAAATCTGGGTGTTTTATCAGAGAATTAGTACTATAACAGGGTGCAGGAAAAGATAAAGATTTAAGTTCTCTCTGTGTCAGAAGCATCTTGAAAGTCAGGTACTAGCAGACAAATAAAGAATGTCTTCTCCAATGCCTGTGCATCTTCCTGCCAGAGTGCTTGATAAAGCACCAATAAAGTTAAATGCCTTTGCGTAGCACTGATACAAAGAATTAAAAATATGTGTCCAAGTATGGCTCCCATTTTGAAGTGAGTTCCTTATGCATTCTTCTTCATTCTGTATTCTTTATAATCAGGAGCTGCATCTTGGAATTCACAGCAACTCCCCTCTCTGCGCTGAACATTTATGAGATTTATTACTATTTTTATAGATATGGTAAGTAAATATAAACTAGGAAAGTGTCATAAAGTATAAAACTCATCAACAGATGCTGATTAAGGAGAATTGTTATATAAGCTATATAATTTTTTTTCATGTAAGGATTAGCTTTGCTGGTTTATTAGAAAAGGATTCATATGAGAATGGTATTACATGGGAAATGGTGGCAGAAGGAATTATGGACACCAATGGAAACAGATACTTTGACAAACCTTTACATCCTACCATTTTTCCCTAGAAAATAAAAAAAGAGGAGTGTTTCAAAAAGTTATTTAATTTGAACTACTGTGTTATGAATAACACTTTTACTGTAGCCAAAATCAGTGGCCAGGCTCACTGGAAGCAATCTTTTTCATGGTATCATAGATTGGCTTAGGTTGGAAAGGACCTCAAAGATCATCTTGTTCCAACCCAATCCCCCCTGCAGTTTTCTCAAAGCCCTATCCAATTGGACTTGAAAACTTCCAGGGCTGGGGTATCTACAACTCCTCTGGGCAACCTGTTCCAAGGTTTCAGCAGCCAAGAAACTAAACTTCATTTAGCTACTTCAACTTTATACAACTCTTTGCTTGGTCATCCCACAACTTGTCAGGAGCTGAAGGATGCAGCAGACCCTCACACCATGTAGAGAATGATGGATACATCCAGAAAGTAGAATGGGAGATGCTTTTGAAAGTATCAGGCTTTTTGACCACGGCCAAAGGGAGTTTTTTTGAATGAATCCTGCTAGCCTATAGATAGATTTTTCAGTTGCTTTTATCCACTATGCTCTCTTGTAGTAAATATCAGCCTTCAAAGATGAACAGTTCAAGAAGGAGATGTTGGATTCCCAGTCCTGGAATTGGTTCATTTGCAGGGCTGAATGCCTGTTTCATGCCTTCACCTGCCAAATATGGGGGCTGAGCAAGGGTGGCTATGACCCAAAATGAGAAGCAGGGTTCAGGGTAGGAAAAGTCACGTAGGGAATTCCTGTTGCCTGAGCTTCGGTGAGCTGAGCTGCCACAGAACATGGCTGCCTTTGCAGTCAAGTGCAAGAGAGCTAATTCCTGTGTCTCCAGAAAGAGCCCGTGTTTCTGCAGCTGAGCTGGTAAGATGTGGCTGCCACAGGCAGTGGGTTTGCTGCATTAGGAGCTACACACTCAGCTATAAAAGTAACCTAATTGCTGTTTGACAGCAGCGTTAAATACACAGCGAGTTCGCTTCCTGCAGTAATTGCTGTGTGCAATTTTACACTTAGAAGGTCAGATTTTGCTGTGTTAAAATCATACAGTCCAAAAGCACTTGGCTTTCTTCTAACACAGAGCAATTTGGTTCTGGTGTGGGATAACATAACCAGCAGCAATTCACTGCAGCACTGACTCAACTGCAGCATTCCTTGGGTACCGGTCAGTTTAAATCTATAGCTCAGGGCTTGATCCCAAGCCGTGTTTCTGTCACTGTTTCCAGCAGGCTCCAACTCAGGACCTAAAAAAGAAACTCATTGTGAAAAAGCAGAGAGCTGAGCGTATGTGCTACACAATTCAGCTGACTCTTCCTATGCTCAGCAGCTGATAGTTTAGGGCTGCAGTATTGATTTGTGTTACTGTACTTTATAGCTAGCATGTTACAAGATTAATTTTGTGCTACTCAGCATCTGCTTTCTCCTTGGGAAGTTTTGTAAAGAATTTTGCTGACTCTAAAGAATTGACTTTTACTTTTTTGTTCCAAAGCAGCTGAACACATTCTTTATACCCCGCCCTTCCAAAGCATAGCATGACAGGTACAATTAAGATGATTATACTATATACTTACACACGCTTCTGTGCTCACAGGTGAGCAGCTGAAGTCTTATTAGTACAGCTCAACATCCTTGTTCAGTCTTCTCTCACTTCCAGCCAACATTATCGTGGTAGATTATTATTCTGCTAGGGTAGGCTATGTTTTGGCTCCTGTCCAAAATATGATATAAATCTATACACTTTTACAGAAGAGTATTATTTTCTTCTTGCATTTACTTATACTTTTAAATGGGAAATAACAGGGACTGGTTATAGGTAAAAGGGTAGATATTTAGTTCAATAAATAAATTTATAAGTAGCTCAAAAAAAAAAAGTTAGGTATTACCATGAATAAAATTTCAGATTTCAGTTGGAATTTGTTGATTTGGGTGTCTATAAATATCAGTGAAGCAATATCTAATACTGACATCTAATACCTTTTCATCAAATCAATATAGGCAAGATTTTGAGTACCTGTGATTTGGCTGTGCCTCCCTTTGGGAGTCATTTAGGAGCAGGCAGTGTGTGATGGATGGCAGGCAATGAAATGGGTCTTTACACAGCTTAGCACCAGCCCCTGCAATGCGCAGGGCTAATTTCAGGGAAGAATGGGAGAAATAAGTTGCATCATTTCAAGTCCTGACATAAATCCTTTTCCTTTGCTCCAAAGGAAAGGAGCTCTAACCCCGTTTGTTTCTGGACTGAGCAGCTTTGTGCTGGCTTTGTGTGAGACTGTGCTTCATTGCACATTGCTTTGTATGCTTTTGTGCCTGCACCATGCAGCAAGACATAAACCTCATCCTCCAGCTTAGTTGCTGAATTAAAAGCAATAGAGATGTGAAAAGTACATACTCAGTCAAAGTGAGAAGAGGAAATGAAAACATGGATGCTTCTTAAGGGTTGACCCAGGCTGTGTCTCAAAGGCAGGGGCAATGACAGATGCCTTTTAGTGAACCCTGAATGTATTGCTCATGAAGGTTCTTAGAGAGGTATTTCATCTACCTTGCTCCAGATTTGTTCTTATTGGGTTTTTCAGCAGCAAAAGCCCTGTTTTATTCTTCACAGAGTGCCACACGGTGGTAGGGCTGAGAGAAGGGCAGAATTATGGTGCCAAAGATTACAAAGCCTAAATCAGATCATCTCTAAACATGAACACTCTCACCTGAGGTTTCTGCAGTAGAAGCATGCAGACTTAAGGCCAGTAAGTTCTGTCTCTTTTAGCTGGGAACACACACAAAGGCTAGAATAGAATAGCAAATTTTTTGGTGAGTTTTCTGTAGAAGTCTGGAAGCGTGTGAGTTTAAGTCCAGAGAAAACAGAATAACTAATCTCCTCCATCAGAAATCCATGTCCTTCTCATAGCATAGGCTGTACACCATGACACAGAGAACAATTCAATAAAGTTAGCAGTGTGTGAACAAAATTGTCAGGGTCCTTATCTTCAATAACCAAAATGCACATGGAAGTAATCCTTCAACCCTGGACACCGTAAATAAAAAAAGGTCAAGAAGCCTTGGCAAAGGATCTATGGCAATGCACTATTATCTGGGTAAAGGCTGCTGTAAATTATTTTGTATGGCACATGCTCACAAGCAGAAATTGTTTAAAATCAGTAGGAATAAACCTGGGAAAACTGACTGCAAACAACCAGCAGATGGTGGTAAATCTTGGGAGATAAGTACAATATGTTTGTTGCTGCACCATAAATGAACATGGTTCTGCAGATGTAAATAGACCATAAATCTGATTCTGCCCTCAGTTAACAAGGCCCTTAGTGCTTACCAGAGATAGAGCCACTAGAGCTGTGGATTTCTGCCTCAGAGATAATCTCTGCCATGCTGCCATCCCCAGCAACTCTACAACAGAAAGAAAAGCAGTTTAGTTCTCCTTGGAGCATTTTTCAAAATTCTGTTCTGTGTTATCTTGCAGCACCTTAAATTTCCAAATAGTAAAGGCAAACAGATTCGCTCGACCTCACCTTAGATATCAAAACTCAGTCTGAGGATGTGTCCATGGGTTCCAGGACATGACCTTGGAGAGGACAATTTACCTGGCAAGTCTAGCTGAATGGACCCTTTTGTGCTCAACACTGAATATAGGTCAGACTTGAGTCCAGACAAGACTTCTAAATAAAGGTTTCTGTAACAGAGGTGAGCAAGCTGTGTCAGGCCCACTGCGAGTCCTCAGAAGTGAGTTCAGTGCACCCAGCAGAGCCACAAGGCAGGTCAGTTTGGTTCAGTTCACCCCAAAAGAGACATGTCTTGATAAGACACCTAAAATGGGAACCTGACATTTTGTGAGATGTGCTAGAGGAAGACGTGGGATTTATGGGAAACATTTGTGCTTTGGGAGGGGCAGTAAGGAAAGCTGTGGAATAACCTCAGGCTCCTTGAACAACAGAAGATTCTAAAGTTTAGACAACTGAATTGTACTCTTTTATGTAGACTATTTCATATGAACATAAACTGAACCCAACCCCAACTGCTTGTGTTTGGACAAATCAATCCCACCTGTTATATTATCTTCTGTCTATGAGATCTACAGGCTTTATATCTTGAAAAAAAATTGGAAATTTTTGTGGTGCTAGCCTTTATTTCTATATCTTTTCCATTCTTAAGATTGTTGAAGACTTTCAGCTGCCACCAAAAGGGCCTGAATTGAATTTTCTAATGTATGAGGCCATGGTTGCTGCATTCTTCTCTGTCATTTATCACCAACAGATTGAAATGCACTACTCAGAAATTCAAACTTTTATAAACTTATCTACAAGTCTTACAATTACCACAGGCTCTGTTAGAAATCATCCAAAATGAAAATGATCTTCCCTAATCCATGCTGTGTGTCTCCCTTTTGTTGCATTTATCATTCATTCTATGAATGATAACATTGAAACAGCTATCCTGAAAACATGTAGAGAAAAAATATGCAGTATGTAAAAGAAGATAAGTTCAAATATGTAATTTTAAGAAGTTAAAACAACAGGATCGTTAAATCAACATGGAAGAAAATTCACTAGCAAAAGAAAAGAAAACTGAAATACATGGTGACAGAGCACTTTTTACTGGAGTTTTTGAAAGCATGTTTGTTTGATAGTTCCCAGATCCATTCAGGGCCAGATCCTGAGTACATTTATCATTTCAGAAATAATCTGAAGAGCAAGAGTCTACTATCAGCCATAGTGCATTTCCTTCTTCCACTAAAGTATTCCACACTGAGATGCTGCAGGAAACATTTAAGGAGATGAAGAAGATGAAGGAGATGAAGAAACCCAGAGCAGAGAAAAACTGCAAGGACGTCAATGGAACAACCTCTGCAGGTTTCAGCATTCTGGACGAGACTTGATTATGCTACTTGATTTCTATCATAATATGTTTAAAACAGTAGATATCCGCACACAACATGAGTTTCAATTTTACAATAAATTTGGAGAGCAGGTTGCAAGAGAACAGCAAATATTAATGTTCCTTTCTGAAAGATAAATCTCAATTACATCCCTAATTACCTGTAATTATGAAGGTTAAAGTCATAAAGTCAAACACTGAGATGCTTTTTCTCCTTTTTGGATGACTTTTCATCTTTGAGAAAATCCTTTATGTTTTGGTCCATAGACAAGAAAAACAAATGTTAATGAATCACTGCAGAATATCTTTTCATCTTAACTCTGCATTTGTTTCCTTTGATAGCAATATTAGCAGTTAATAATAAGACAGGTATTAATTTCATTTTAAAGTACTGGGATTGATGTACAGAGGTGGGACAAACTGGTACTCATGCCAAGCACTGCTGGCAATTACACATAACCTTCTTTTAATCCTAATTTCATCCATTATAAAATATAGCATTAGTGTGGAGACAATAAATCACTTAGAGACAGCAGAAAGGTTCATTTATCTTTGTAGAGATGCTGAAAAGAAGCCACATCTGAGTTATAGCAATGAAAAGTGGATTTTTGGAGACTTGTGAAAGTACATTTGCAAAAATGTTTCTTTTTCAAGATACTACTTTTTACACTTTTTCACTTATACCTGCTCATGATTTTTGAAGCAAATATCATTCTTCTTAAAAAACAACTCATTTCCTCAAGGAACACGATACCAGATTGTCTTGGTTTGGGGCAAATTTGGGAGAGAACTTTTCAAAGGGCTCTTCTAGGAAAGCAGATTCAATTGGCTTCTCTCTTCAACTGGTCTGGGAGAAAATACTTTTTTGGAGAAAAGTGGAAAAAAACTCTTTATTAAACAATCAAACTTAAATAATATTAAACAATAAAACTTTTTGCTGCTCTAAAAGAGATGACAAACTCAGAAAGTCTCTTTTCTGGGTTGCAGTTTAGCTTACTTAGTCTTTTATCAGTCTCTCCGGCGCTGGAAATGCCGCGGCTCAGGCTCGGCCCGGTGGGCCACAGATGCGAGCTGCTGGTGCTCTGCTGGGTGTTCAGTCCAGAGCAGGTTTAACAGGTCTAAAGAAAAGGGGAAAAAAAAGAAAAACTACAGTCTAGGAAAGTTCTTTGCTTCAGCTAACTAAACTAACTAAAAGCAAAGGAGAGCTCTGTCTTGCTGTCTGTCCATCTGCAGACAACACAGTCTAGGAGCAGGAATGTGGAGGAGTGAGTGCAGTGTCTGAAAACAAACTGCGCGCTTCTTCTCTC